>CANIUD010000304.1:0-491848 GCA_947470075.1 Closterium sp. Yama58-4
GTGAAGTGAAGTGAAGTGAGGTGAAGTGAGGTGAAGTGAAGTGAAGTGAGGTGAAGTGAGGTGAAGTGAGGTGAAGTGAGGTGAAGTGAGGTGAAGTGAAGTGAAGTGAAGTGAAGTGAGGTGAAGTGAAGTGAAGTGAAGTGAGGTGAAGTGAAGTGAAGTGAGGTGAAGTGAAGTGAGGTGAAGTGAAGTGAAGTGAAGTGAAGTGAGGTGAAGTGAGGTGAAGTGAAGTGAAGTGAGGTGAAGTGAGGTGAAGTGAGGTGAAGTGAGGTGAAGTGAGGTGAAGTGAAGTGAAGTGAAGTGAAGTGAGGTGAAGTGAAGTGAAGTGAAGTGAGGTGAAGTGAAGTGAAGTGAGGTGAAGTGAAGTGAGGTGAAGTGAAGTGAAGTGAAGTGAAGTGAAGTGAAGTGAAGTGAAGTGAAGTGAAGTGAGGTGAAGTGAGGTGAAGTGAGGTGAAGTGAGGTGAAGTGAAGTGAAGTGAAGTGAAGTGAAGTGAAGTGAAGTGAAGTGAAGTGAAGTGAGGTGAAGTGAGGTGAAGTGAGGTGAAGTGAGGTGAAGTGAAGTGAAGTGAAGTGAAGTGAAGTGAGGTGAAGTGAAGTGAAGTGAAGTGAAGTGAAGTGAAGTGAAGTGAAGTGAAGTGAAGTGAAGTGAGGTGAAGTGAGGTGAAGTGAGGTGAAGTGAGGTGAAGTGAAGTGAAGTGAGGTGAAGTGAAGTGAAGTGAGGTGAAGTGAGGTGAAGTGAGGTGAAGTGAGGTGAAGTGAGGTGAAGTGAGGTGAAGTGAGGTGAAGTGAAGTGAAGTGAAGTGAGGTGAAGTGAGGTGAAGTGAGGTGAAGTGAGGTGAAGTGAAGTGAAGTGAAGTGAGGTGAAGTGAGGTGAAGTGAGGTGAGGTGAGATGCGCACTCTAATCCCTGCAAGCATTCCACCCCATCTCCCCACCGCACCTGTCGCTGCAGCCGCCACCACCGGGATGTGGGCCCGCAGCAGTAGCTTGCATCGTGTGGCATCCCAAACGCCCTCCCAATGCGCTATCCCTTGTGAGCCATAGTCCTCATAACCCCTCTCTACCCCTTTCGTTCACCTCACCTGTCGCTGCAGCCGCCACCACCGGGAGGTGGGACCACAGCAGTAGCTTGCATCGTGAGGCATCCCAAACGCCGCCTCCACCCACGTGGCGCTGCCAGCTGGCCACGCCACGTCAGCAAGGAAGATGGCAGCGTAGTAGATCTCGTGGTAGTACGGCCTCACGTCGTCCGACACGTAGTAGCTCTCCACCTGGATAGATACCGGGAATGATGGGTGGCAGGGATGGGCGGCAGAGTGATGGGCGGCAGGATGGGTGACAGGGATGGGCAGCAAGGAAGAAGGAGGCATTGTATGAGTATATCTCGTGGTAGTCCGGCCTCACTTCGTCCGACACGTAGTAGCTCTCGACCTGGACTGGCAAGGAAGAAGGCGGCATAGTATAAATAAGTCAAGGCGCCTCAAGGATGGGCGGCGTCGTAGATCTCGTGGTAGTACGGCCTCACCTAGTCTGACACGTAATAACTCTCCACCTGGATAGATACCGGGCGGCAAAGTGGTGGACGGCATGTTGGTGACAAAGATGGGCAGCAAGGAAGGAGGCACACTATGAGTGGATCTCGTGGTAGTATGGCCTCACCTCGTCCGACACGTAGTAGCTCTCCACCTAAATGCCGGGCGGCAGAGTGGTGGGCGGCAGAGTGGTGGGCGGCAGAGTGGTGGGCGGCAGGGATGGGCGGCAGGGTGATGGGCGGCAGGGATGGGCGGCAGGGATGGGCGGCAGGGATGGGCGGCAGGTTTTGGTAATAATATGGCAACAGTTGTGTTAAGAACGATGATGAGAACCGAAAGAGTCTAAAGAAACCACCAGAAAGTGGTGCTTGTAGTTGAAACCAACCAAATATCCAGCTGAACTTCAATACCACTTTCAGGCGACATCCCCCTACCCCCCTCCTCCTCCCTCGTTCTGCACCTGTACAGGCTTATAGCCCGAGGCGATCCGACGGTGGAGAGCATCTTGGAACATCTGACCGTCGAGATTGAACACCACCACCCAGCCGTGCTGTTGAAGACAAGAGCGGGAGAGAAGGAGAGAGGATATGGGAGAGCGAAAAGGTCAGAGGAGAGGCGTTCGCAAAGGAAGCTGCGAGGAGGATTCTAAGGGGAGGAGAAGCGCTTTTCGTACATAGTACATGCAAATTTACTGTTAATGGATTGAAAGGAGCTCACGGATTTGGAATTGGGTTGCCAGAGGATGGAGAAGTAAACGAGCGGGCGGGGAGACGCGACGGCATATGCGGTGATGAAGGCCGGCACGTGGGTGCGCTCGCGCGAGGAGACTAAAGCCGGCAGATCGGACGCCTCGACGCGCGAGTCGAGGATTGGTCCATACCACGCGAACCAGCCGCCAGGGTAGGTGCGCTCGAAGTAATCTGTCTGTGCAGAAGAGATACCGGGACCCATAAATAGACAGGAGAGAGGAAGAACGAGTTTGGCGAAGATTAAAAGAACAATTACGTGATTTCCTGTAGGCGAATTGCGATGCGGCGCGAGTCCAACCCACCGGAGCTCCGTCTCTCTCGCGCGCAGCGCGTTGTGCACGCGAATTCGCCGCGCTAGGCCTTCCCGTAAACGAGAACTCAAGAGGTCTCAAGCGGCCTCGCACGTAACCGCTTGAAAAATCCTCTCTTCTCGTACGGTTCTCGCCGCGACGCGAGATTCCGTGTTGGGTCAAGAGAGATTCTGCGCCCCATCCGCCGCGGAACGCGGGGGCAGATGATACACTTCGAGGAACGGTCACAATGAGTAGCGTTAGCGGCAGGTAAACTAGAACGCAGACAGGGAGGAAATTCATTCGAGACAGGTTTCTCCGGAGCGCGCGCATAATCGACGGTTCAAGCCTCCCAGGCTAGGAACTTTTCGTATTATGGCGGAGAATTGTGAAGAGGATGAGAAATGGGCGCGATTTTTCGTGAACGTGGATTTGTACAAGTTGGGAAACTCGATATTAGCAGTAAATGTAAGATATACTATGGAGCTACATTGTACAAGAGCTGGATGACTAACATTCAAACAGGAGCGGTAGTGGTGGCTTTGAAGGGGTGCCACCGTACTGGCTGGCGACTGTTGACGGCGATTGTTGGCATGTTGGAGAAGCAGTGATGTCTGTCGTTGACTCGTTGGCGAAATTCGTGCACGCTCGCATCTCCCGAAAAGGCTTGTCAGGTAGTCTCTCTTGCTGATCGCAGACATCGCACGTCGTGAGTCCGGTTGGGAAAATCGCTCTGACCCCTAACCACGTCAGCAGCACATCACAAACATCAATCGAGATTCCCAAGGTATCAAACCACCGCTCTTACCTTTGTAGCCAATCACTGCACGAGATATCCCTGCCGAAGCAGGGTACTCGGCTCGTACGTGAGGTGGGGAGGAGCTTGCATTACGCCCGCCGTGCTTGGCGCTCATGCCGAGAATTGAGTTTCAGCGAGGCTCCGCGCCGCCTCTGTGCCAGCGTCGACATTTCCAGTTTCGGAATGGCCAATGACCTCCGAGACGCCTCACCCGTGTGAAATTTGCCGAATTTCTCTGCAACCAGCCCCCTTCTATCTAACCCCTCCTTCCCCCATCTTGCATGGTAGCTGTCTTGGGTGTGCGTGCAGCCCAGAATCTCGATGTGGTTGTCAAGTCAATCGATAACGCAAACATAAAACCGTTTGATTTGTCAGGGTACAAAGGCAGCTTGATCAAAGCAGTCGACTAGAACACTCCATACATTAGTTTAAGAATCACGCGCAAACTTCATGCAGACTAGCGCAAGAATCAAAACTCAAACCACATTCGGTCGGTGTCAGGTACGCCAGCCATTTTACCGCTTGTTTACGAGCCAAGAAATTCTGTGCGGACGCGAGTGTCTGCCTTCAACTAGTAGTGCCACAGGGCACTGAACGTTACGAGCTCAAGGTAGAAATTCTCGACTATGGACTAACGCGTCGCTCACAAACGAGTCGTCAAAAGATCCCGATTGCGCGTTGAACTAGCTCCTTACCGATACAGCTCCCGTCTGTCACTTGCCCTAATCATCCGCACATCCCTGACCGCCTGCACCGCTCGTTTAAATCTTAGCAGACTAGAGCACCATAAGGAGTTCTACTCTCGATAAAAGCCTCTTCGATAAAGGAAGTACTCCGTAACACACTTTGGGATTCTCAAAACTTCCGTCATGGCCATTTACGCGGCGAATCTCTGCTTTCTACCACCCTTTCTCGCCCTGCCGTCACTGCTTCAACACCGTTCCGCCACCCTCGCCCATCTCCGCGACGGCGACGACGGCGACGGCGCCGGCGACGAGACGTATCGCACGAGCGACGGAAGCCGCTGCGACGAGTCTGGCGCGCGTGTCTGGATTACAAACCCCCTGACGAACCCCCTGAAAAATCCCCTGATGATGCCGATGCTGGAGCGAGAACCGTCCATGACTCACACGACCGAGTGCTTGCACGCGAATGGGACGGCGGAGAGGAAGGGCCGGCGAGTGCGGTGGGGAGACGAAGCGGGCTTGTCGCTTACGGCTATTCGAGAATACGAGCCAAGGTGCGTGTTACCGTCAAGGTGTGTCAATGGTAACATTGATTTGACACCCTAAGTGTGTATATCTCTGTTAACTACCAAGGTATGTGGCAACCCCAAGGGTGAGTGGTAACTTCCAAGGTATGTGGTAACTCCCAAGGTATGTAGTAACTCCCAAGGTATGTGGTAACTCCCAAGGTATGTGGTAACTCCCAAGGTATGTGGTAACTCCCAAGGTATGTGGTAACTCCCAAGGTATGTCGTAACTCCCAAGGTATGTGGTAACTCCCAAGATTCTTATCCTCCCTTTCCCCCTCCTTCCGCCCACCCTCTCTCCCCCACACCTGCGACTTTGTACGCATGCAGCGATACGAGACACCCGGATGACCTGGCGTGGTGGGAGATGGAGGACGACGATGATGACGTGTGCAGCTGCGCCATGCAGTGACGGCGGACCTGGCGAAGCTGCGCCATGCAGTGACGGCGGACCTGGCGAAGCTGCGCCATGCAGTGACGGCGGACCTGGCGAAGCTGCGCCATACAGTGACGGCGGGGCTGCTCCGAGGGCGGAGCTGGCGGAGCAGCGCCGAGGCCCCAACGCGGAGCTGCGCCTTGGATTGGGGACGGAACTGCGCGCTGCGCCCTTTTTCATAAACAATTTCATGGCACTTCTATACTGTTACTACTGTGCAATAAGCACAGCACAGAGTGTGCATTATGCACTCAACACTTAGCACACCTTTCTTTTTACACGTAGTGAATGGACCATGGACATGTTATGGTATACTGAGAGAGTGCAGATGAGGAAGATGGAGTGAGATGGAGCAGGGTGGGGCAGTACACTATATCTGTTGTCTTCGACTGGGCGAGATTCCCTAACAAGCAACTGGATTGGAACAATTTAGCTGAGGAACCCATGTGATTTGAGCCAAGGCTTTAGGATTTGTCTAAGAGATAGATGGTAGTGTACAGCACCAAAAGATTGGAGCATATGGGTTACGATGTAAGTACGTTAATTTTTTAAACACACCCAGTAGGGAGGTGTTTAATTCGAAACATTGTGTCTTCGGTTCTTTCACCTCGTGTTCAGAGAATCCTAGCACCATCGCTTATATCACAAACCATCACCATGCTATCTTTCTGACATGCAGCTGCCAGCTCAGGCTGTCTCCGCGAGTACTCTTCCGCCACGTGGCGTGCCACGTCAGCAACCTTCTCTCGCTCCACCAGCGCCACACAGCATCCCCTGAAGCCCGCTCCGCTGAACCTGACCCCGAGCACACCCGGTGTGGCCAGAAGGATTGACCGTAGGTCAATGAGTGGTGCACTGCCTGTGGTTTGAGTAAGCACAGGGCAGCGAGTGGAGGGAGGAAAGGATAGAGGGAGGGAGGAGGGAGGGGAGAGAGGGTAGCAGGGAGAATGAGAGGGGCATGAGGATGGAAGAAGAGACATACAGTAGCGGCCACAGCAGCAATCTGCCTGATGCCTTCTCTCGCTCCACCAGCGTCACACAGCACCCCCTGAAGCCCGCTCCGCTGAACCTGACCCCGAGCACACCCGGTGTGGCCAGAAGGATTGACCGAAGCTCTATGAGTGGTGGGCTGCCTGTAAGGGAGGGTAGAGAGGGGGCACAGGGATGAGAGAGGCGTGTGGACTGGAAAGAGTGGTAGCGGCCACACAGCACCCCTGAAGCCCGCTCCGCTGAACCTGGCCCCGAGCACACCCGGTGTGGTGAGGAGGATGGAGCGCAGCTCTATGAGCGGTGGGCTGCCTGTGGTGGGAGAAAATGAAAGAGAGGAAGGGATGGACGGGAGAGTTGAACCTGGCCCCGAGCACCCCCGGTGTGGCCAGCAGGATTGACCGGAGCTCTATGAGTGGTGGGCTGCACAGAGCGGTCACAGAGTGGTCACAGAGTGGTCACAGAGTGGTCACAGATTGGTCACAGATTGGTCACAGATTGGTCACAGAGTGGTCACAGATTGGTCACAGAGTGGTCACTTCATCCAGTAACACCCCCACCCACACTGACCACATTCGTACTCTTCCATGGAGCTCTGCCCTGACCTGAGCTCTGTGCCAGTCGCCTTGCTGCAGCGCCTCAGCGCCATGCAAAACCCCACCCCACCCACCTGAACCGCCCTCCACCCACCAGCACCACGCCCCTAACCACCAATACTGACCGCACTCGTATTGCTCGATGGAGCTCTGCCCTGATTCCGACATTAGGCTTCCAAACAGCCGCCAGTCACCCTGCTGCAGAGCCTCAGCTCCCTGCAGCACCCGCGCACTCTCTGAGTAGAAATGTGCGGCGCGACGGCGCAGTGCGTCAGGTAGACGGTGCTGCCAGTGGCATAGACAGAGAGGCAAACACAGAGGGGCACAGCATCAGATGTTACTGCAGCACTCCAATCTCCCTGTTGCAGCGCTTCAGCGCCCTGCAGCACTCGCGCGCTCTCAGAGAAGAAATGTGCGGCACGGCGGCACAGTGCCTCAGGTAGACGGTGCTGCCAGTGGCGACAGGAAAAGAGAAGGAAGGAAGGAATGCCGCCTCATTCCTGTAACTCTTACGGTCGTGAATAAGAACTGCAAAAGCCAGATGACTTTTGAGTCGACTCGAAAATAGACTTGTCTCTGTGGCCCTAACGGTCGTGAATAAGAACTGCAAAAGCTGTTTTCGGAACTGCTCAAAAGCGACTGAGAAACAGGAAGACAGGACGACTGAGAAACAGGAAGACAGGAAGAATTAATATTAGAAAAAAATATTACATTGTGGGTCTCGAAGACGCGAAGAGGCACTGCAAGAGGAGGACGAGAAGGCACATGTCATGTCAGACACACGTGTGAGAAAGCAGCGCACGGAACTTTAGGCGTCTCAAAACTGTCAGGCACACGTGTACGAAAACAGCAAGTGGAATAGACGATACTGCAGTCACGCCTGCCACAAGGCTCAATAGGCAAAACACATGTACCAAACCCACGTCACTTGATACATATAACCCAGCCCACCTCATGCTACAGACCTTGCCATATAGGACAGGTCACTCCAGGTGCCAAGAAAAAAGCACCCCCCCCCCTCCCTCACGACTCAGACTGTGCGATAGAACAGGAGAAGAGGGCACGTTTAGTCCTGCTTTTGAGGCGCCTCGAAAGTAGGTGCCTAAACCCCTCCCTTCCTCCCTCGTTCCTCACAACTCAGACCTTGCGATAGAACAGGAGAGGAGGGCACTTCCATTCCTGCTGCGGCGAGAAGCATCCTGGCAGCTTCCTGGCACTCCTGCACCCTGTTGTTGTAGCCCGATGATTGAGTGAGTGCCGCCCGCATGCCTGAGAAGGCCAGCATGAAGGCCACTGGGTGAAGGGAGGGGGACTGGGAGGAAAGCTTTGAGTTGACTGAAAAACTGATTTCTGGCACTCCTGCACCCTGTTGTTGTAGCCCGATGATTGAATGAGAGCCGCCCGCATGCCTGAGAAGGCCAGCATGAAAGCGACTGGGGGGAGGGGGTCTGGGAGGCAATTTTTGAGTAGAATCAAAAACAGCTTCCTGGCACTCCTGCACCCTGTTGTTGTAGCCCGATGATTGAATGAGAGCCGCCCGCATGCCTGAGAAGGCCAACATGAAGGCCACTGGGGGGAGGGGAGCTGGGAGGCAAGCTTTGAGTTGACTCAAAAACAGCTTCCTGGCACTCCTGCACCCTGTTGTTGTAGCCCGATGATTGAGTGAGTGCCGCCCGCATGCCTGAGAAGGCCAGCATGAAGGCCACTGGGTGAAGGGAGGGGGACTGGGAGGAAAGCTTTGAGTTGACTGAAAAACTGATTTCTGGCACTCCTGCACCCTGTTGTTGTAGCCCGATGATTGAATGAGAGCCGCCCGCATGCCTGAGAAGGCCAGCATGAAAGCGACTGGGGGGAGGGGGTCTGGGAGGCAATTTTTGAGTAGAATCAAAAACAGCTTCCTGACACTCCTGCACCCGGTTGTTGTAGCCCGAGGAGGAGGTGAGAGCCGCCCGCATTCCCGAGAAGGCCAGGATGAAGGCCACTGGGGAGAGGAGGGATAGGGGAGGGAAAGTGTGAGGGAGAGAAGGTGACGAAGCGAATAAAACTCGGTGAGGGGGGTAGGGACATTTTCACCACCTTGGGTTGTTGTAGCCCGACAATTGAATGAGGGCCGCCCGCATGCCCGAGAAGGCCAGCATGAAGGCTACTGGGGGGAGTGGGTCTGGGCATTACAGGAAGGAGAACGGATGGAGACTATGACGACTAAAACTCAGTAAGAGAGGTAGGGCCATTCATTGCCTCGGGTTGTTTTAGCCCGATGATTGAGTGAGAGCCGCCTGCATGCCTGAGAAGGCCAGCATGAAGGCCACTGGGGGGAGGCGGTTTGGGAGGCACAGGGGATGATGCCTAGTTTAACGCACAGGAACTTTGCGAGCATGTGTGTATCACTTCTGAAAATTTCTCAGAACCCGAGCACAAGGATACTGACTCATATGCACCTTCGTTATTGGGTTCAGATGGTGTTTTGCTAGGGTATGCGTGTATCAATTCTCAAAAACTCACAACCTGAGCACGAGACGACTGATTCATATGCACCTTCTTTATTGGGTTCAGATGGTGATCCGGCAGGGAGTGGAATGAAGTCGTGGCGACGATCCTGAGCAAGAGGGATGGGATTATGGGACAATCAAGGAGAGGTGGTGGTAAGGCTGTCATGCAACTAGGAATGAGGCACAGGTGCAAAAGGAGGGACAGGTGGAGTGTTGGATAAGAGGCAGAGATGGAAATTGAAGGGATAGTGGATGACCATACAGGGTAAAGAATGGTGAAGTGCGGTCCGGGGAGGTGAATCAGCTGACCTGGCACCAGATGCGTGTGAGGTGGCCAGCTTTCGACAGAACAATCGCTGATTGGTCCAAGACTCCGTTCCTCAGACCAAGAAAGCCGTTCTCTATGAGCCTGAAGGCAGTGTGTCGATTGGAGCAGAGTATGAGGTAGTGTGTGAGAGGAGGAGAGAGCGAGTTAGCGTGTGAGAAGGGCGCACATGTGGAAACGTGGGGGAGGGAGAGAAGAGTTACAATGCGTGCTAGGCAGCAGCGCGGGAGGATGAAAGCGAATAATAAGACATCAATGAAACGTTTTTTTGGGGCGTCAACTGCACCTGCGAGAAACGCGATGTGTCGAGTTCGACTCAAAATTTGAGCATTGAGTCGACTCAAAATTTGAGCATTGAGTCGACTCAAAACTAGGATGAAAGCGAATAAGACGTCAATGAGACGTTTTCTTGGGGCGTCAACTGCATCTGCGAGAAACGCGATGCGGTGTGCTGGCATGGACTAGGGTGCAGTGCGGTGCAATGAGGCGCACCTGTCCAGCTCAATGAGCTCCGCTGGAGAGAGCGAGAGGTTGTTGGCATCGGCGAGGGCCAATAGGAATGCGACACCTGTCTGCCTGTGCAGATGGCACGGCGGAACAGATCGGAGATTGAACCCAGACGATTTGCCAGACGGATTCAAATCAATGCAACAAAACGGAACATGTGGGGGCCTCGAAAGTCGACTCACATAAACCCCCAAAACCATATGCATTGGCATGGGGGTAGGTGCACGTGCATGTGTGGATAGGCGCCTAGGTATACCGTATATCTTTGGAGCGCCCATGCCCCAAGAAAAGGTGAAGGTGTGGATGTGCGAATGGGATTAAATTTGAGGCTCATGGGAGTATAATGGAAACACGCATGGGTACAGCTTACAGCTGCTGAGGAACTGACGCCTGCACTGTCCATGCCTGGCTGCCCGCACATCACACCCACCACTCCCTGATGTACGCAGGGGGGGATGAAATACAAAGTTTTAAAAATAATTTTGATAAGGATACAGAATTGCCAACTATCGATGAACCTGTGAATCAACTCAAACGTCACACCATGTCAAAGCCATGTAACCACCCACCCGTTCCAGTCTGTGCCCTGCTTCTAGCAGCGCCCACACTGCACCTCGACCAAAGTTGCTTGTAGATCGACTTATAAGCCACACCATGTCACACGTGGAATAAGTGTATTATTGAGACGTCTCGAAATTGTTACACGCATCCACCTACCTGTTCCAGTCTGTGCCCTGCTTCTAGCAGCGCCCACATTGCACCTCGAGCAGTGCCCCAGCACTGCTCCTCCTCCTCTGCTTCGCCTCCTCCTTCCTTCCCTTGCTTCTCTTTTGCACCTCCGTTGCGATCGTCTGGCTGCTTTTCTCTCTTCACCAGCCTTGCTTGTGTGCTGCATACACACATTCACATGCCATATGAGCAATCACCAACCCACACCATCACACACGGAACAGTCAGTTTCTTTTCAGGCGTCTCGGGACGAGGTTCTCACATCTGGCTGCTTCTGTTGCTTCACTGGCCTTGCTTGTGTGCTGCTCACAAACGCAGTTGTGCCATGCCATGCACGTTGTGACCATAAGACAATCAATGGCGATCAGATGCATCCCAGAAAACACGAGCCGAGGGATCAATGTTCATCGTGGAGTAGCAGCAAACCCAATGTGCCAATCAATGGCGATCAGATGCATCCCAGAAAACACGAGCCGAGGGATCAATGTTCATCGTGGAGTAGCAGCAAACCCAATGTGCCAATCAATGGCGATCAGATGCATCCCAGAAAACACGAGCCGAGGGATCAATGTTCATCGTGGAGTAGCAGCAAACCCAATGTGCCAATCAATGGCGATCAGATGCATCCCAGAAAACACGAGCCGAGGGATCAATGTTCATCGTGGAGTAGCAGCAAACCCAATGTGCCAATCAATGGCGATCAGATGCATCCCAGAAAACACGAGCCGAGCCGAAAATTGCATTGCACAATGCTTCTGAGCTGTAGCGACACGACACGACAATGAGCTGACCAAGAAATGCGCCACGAATCGAGTTGATTGAACCCACCTGAAAGAGAATTGCACGGTGCCTCTGAACTGGAGAGACGCGACAACAACCTGCCAGTGCACATGGAAAGATTGAGGCAGAATGCAGGTTGAGTGATGAACCAGCTATGTGGATTTTACTTTTGAGAATTCTCAAAAGTAAAATCCACACTGCAGGTTGAGTGATGAACCAATGCAAAACGGTGAATGGGTGTGGATCAAGAGGTGAGAGGACGACAGCGAGCAAACAAAGGAAAGAAGAAGAGGGGGAGAGGAGGGTACGAGAGGCTCACCTGGGGAGTGGGAGTGGGGAGGAAAAGAAAGCGAACCCCCGTGTTGATGGCTGCCGCAAGCACTGGACCCCCCTAATGGGGCGAGGAGGGGAAGAGGAGTGGAGAGGAGAAGAGTGGAGAGGAGAGGAGAGGAGAGGAAAGAATAAAGGAGGAGAGGAGAAAATTTAGCGGGATGACGTGGGGGACGGACTGACATCCCAGTGAGGAGACAGGAGAGTCTGAACACCATCAAGCTACGAGACTGGAATCATTGTCACGAAACATCGTCATCACTTGGTGAGCACACTTGGCAGCTGTGGTGGGATCGTGCTGAAGAGACGCTGAACGTTTCTCGCTCTCAAACCTCGAATGCCTCCATGCGGATGGATGCGCATTCGAACGTTTATAAGAGAGCATCACATTCTAGATAGCACAACGCGCGCCCGTGCGTTCTGGAGAAAATGCAACGCGAATTCGTTACCTGGTGATCGATGTGAGCTCCTAACGGGCAGATTCTGTAAGGAGCGAACGCGGTTTTCGCTTTAGTCACATCGCAGGCGAGGCCGCTGCCGTCGGTACCACCGAGGCCGCCTGGAGCGGGATGAACGAGCGGCAGCAGTTTCAGCAGCTCAGCGCGAAGCACCCCCTCCATGGCAGTCAACTTCTACGGAAAACGCCCTGCTTTCTAATACGGCTGCAGGTTTCCAAACTATGATTTGGCAAGTTTATCAGGCACGGCTGTGAAGCAAAGCCCAGAGCACGGACTGACCAAACTGGATTCGGGGATTGGGGTGGGGAGAGATTCGGGGTAGCGATAGAGCGATATAAAAAGGTAAAAAATTGGTGGATAATGGCACACTTCGGTGACCCTGCTGATGATGATGCCGAGCAGGGTTGAAACATCACATCAGGGAAACTTGGCGGATTCACTCGGTTGAGAGCGATTCGGACAGAACTCTGCCCTATGTGCATCATAAATGCCGCACAAGCACTCTATTCTCTTAGTGCCACACGTATTTACCCAAACTGACACGTCACACGAGTAAACAATCAGCATAATAGAGCTCAGCGGACGAAAAATGCCGCCCATTTTCGCGGGCCAGAACGGACAACCCCCCTCCTCGGGGTTGTCGACCCCACGACGACCACCGCGTGGAAAGCCCAGGCGAGCTGGCTGGGCCCAGTGCTGGTGACCCCTCGGGATTGTCGACGACCTGTCGACCTTGGGTTCCGCTGAGACAATCCCGAGAAGGTCGTCTCAGCCGCGTGACGTCATCCCAGCTCGGCACGCGGGGCCGCGATGATCGCCACGCGGCCAAAAAAGAGACGTCCGAGATCGACCCCTGGATGGCGGGGCCATCGTGGACAGCCAGGGTGGCCAGGGTGGCCACGACGGGCCAACGGAAGGTGGGGGTGCTTCGCGTGGGAAAACTTCGCGCCCAAGCGTTGCCAGGTCGGTGCGTACCACACGGCCATCATCCAACGGTTGCCCACATGCCCAAGGCGAAATCCGACCGTCCACTACCTCTGCCTAGGTGCAGTGGATACTGGCGGGAATGTCGGCGTCGACCAGAAGGTCTTCATCGTGGTGCCACGCGGCAGTGTCTCCCGCCCTCGAACTACCGCGCTGGGACCACGCCACGTACCGCACCACAGAGCCAGCGTGTAACACCCATGAAAGGCGCATTATGAGCGAAGCGCTTCAAGCATGCACGCCCGGTGGCACGTCGGTCACGGCGCCGCCGCACGAGCGTACATGCATAGCTGCGTCCTGCACAGGGGTTTGCGTGGAGCGCCAAGTGGAGCGGAGTCGCTCACGACCATACCAATCTGGGGTCCAATTGCAGGTCGCTCATTCTGCCTGCCGTTCTCTGTGCTTTTCATCCGTTAGCTGGCACTTAGATTTTTTCCCCGTTCCCTTGACGGCTCGCCCTTAGTTTTTTTTCCATCGGGCGATTGTCGTCAGACGTGGAACGTCGGCGTCGTCAGAATAGTCAGACGTCGGGGCCGCCGTCTCGTAGTGTTGTCTGCGATGCCGACCTGTCAGATACCGCCGACTTAGAATCGCCATGTTTCATTTCACCAACCTCACCACACCGACTTCCCATCGCGAGACCCTAGGTCGCGGTATCATGGCCGGAGCACAGCCTCGCTCGACACCGCCTCAACCGTAGCCACCACCCGCCGACGTCGACATGACGGACGTTCCGAACCCCGCTAGCCAGGGTGAGGATGTCCGCCCGGTAGATCGTACACCGAACAGTAACCCCTCGTCGACGCTGCCCCTGCTTTACGATCTCGACGCCCTGGCCCAAATCCCGAAGGGAGAGTTCACCAAGGACGTTCCACCCGCGCCCATAGGGGAGTTCACGAAACCAAGCAAAGACACGTCGGCACCGACGAATGCAGCGGAGGCCGGGCCGTCGTCGGTGCCGGACGTAGCGGGCGACCAGGGTTTAGGGTACTCCTCGGCGAGCGACGAGGACGACGAAGCCGACGCGCGGCCCCGACGTGGCCCAGGTCCGCGCACGTTGGAAGAAAAGCTCAGGGGGGAACGTGCGTTCATCGAGGAACTTCTGGACGAGGACGAGCTCGAGGATCTGATGAACACGTCGGTCCCTCGAGAACAGTGGAAGGCGGCCGACTTCGTAGAGGAAGATATGGTGTACGCGTGCGTCGACGTGCTCGTGATGGAGGCATTGCGCCACCTGAAAACCATCGAGGCTAAGAGCACGCTCCAGTCCTACATCTCATGGATCTACCACTACAAGAGGTGGGCCGCGAAGATGCTCAAAGAGATAGGCGACAAGCTGCCGATCGGGGAACGAACTAGGCACGTCGACGAGATCGGGCACTGGATCCACTGCAACAAGAGCAAGGATTGGGACAACCCGAAGGTGGTCAAACGGAAGCACATCTGGCTGCACGGCCCCAAGGTCACTCCGACGCGGCTGCGCGCCTACGTCAAGTTCATGAGGCGGGAGTTCAAGATCGACGCCGAGACGAACGCGCCGGTGCCGTCCTACACGGTGCACATGATCCTCGGCCGCATCAAGGCATGCCAGATGGCGGCGAGGGTGGAAGCGACGCTGTACAAGGAGAAGGAGTTGGGCATCATGCGAGAAATCTCGGTTGTCCGGTCGGAGGTGCGGGTCATGGTCCGCACCAAAAACCAGAGGGACAACAAGTAAGTTGGCATCCAGCGCCGTTTTCTAGTCGGTGACGATTTGTTCCCATCGCCCTAATAATCCTACCGCCG
Source organism: Closterium sp. Yama58-4 (assembly GCA_947470075.1). Classification (NCBI taxonomy): domain Eukaryota; kingdom Viridiplantae; phylum Streptophyta; class Zygnematophyceae; order Desmidiales; family Closteriaceae; genus Closterium; species Closterium sp. Yama58-4. The sequence continues at coordinate 15,028 of CANIUD010000304.1, forward strand.
TATTGTTCTGTCGACAGTAATTGCGCCGACCGTCGACGCGGCACCATCGGCGACACATACACCGCCGAACAGTTCCGCCAGATCATGACGAGGGTGCTGCCGGCTTGGGCGGCGTCGGCATGGAGCCCGCATTTCACCACTCCCTCGCAGACGCTGTGGAGGTTCCTTCTCGTCAAGGTGCTCACGCTGCTCTCCCACCACAGCCTCATGCGCGGTGCAAGCATCCGCGAGATCACGCTCCCCGACATCTTCTTGTACCGACTGGCGAGCACCTCGTCGGTAAACCCGGATAACCAGCCGGTCGTCATGGTGGTCGCCGCGCGGAACTCGAAGACGTCGAAGGATGCGCGTCTTCAGCAGAGCTACGCCGCGCGGCACCTCGAAGCGGAATTGTGCGCCGTCGGCGAGACCGGACTGTGGCTACACTTCATCCTCGACCAGATCGGCCAGTTTCACGGCGTCGACCTCATTCCGCCGGTCGACACCAGCACACGCGAGCGCTGGTACAAGAAGCACCTGTTCTTCGCCCGCAACGACCCCGAGCAGGGCGAACTCTCCGCTGCCAGCCACCAGCGATGGACGAGGCAGATGTGGAAGACGAACGGGGTGTACTGCAAGCGGAACGTCCATGCCGCTCGGGCAGGCGGGGCGCAGGAGCTGGCCATCAACGGTACGCCTCGCGCCGAGATAGCCGAGCTGGGTCACTGGGCTCTCGACAAGATGACTCGAGCCTACATCACAGCCATTCCCGTCGGCGTGGTGATGAAGAAGGCCGGCTATTCGGGCTACACGCAGGACTACTTCTTGGGGCGCAGCAGATGTTCCGCCGCATTGTCGCCGAGGACCTCGCTGTGAAACTCGTCCGCACGCCTTGGCACCCGTACGTCCAGTATTCCAAGCTCTGCCGGATTCCCCTCTTCCAGCACTGGGCGAAGAGGGTGGAGAAGACCGACACCGAGACCATCAAAAAGCGGCAAGACCCAACCCTCATCCAGCCAGAGGTGAGTCATCTTTATGTCGACATCGCCATGAGCACTGTGCCCGATGACAACACCTCACCTGCACCGTTTTTCGCCTACATTGCAGGAGATATCGGTCCGCCATGACGCCCAGTACGCGGTCGTCTCCCTCACAACGACGCTGAAGCTCGAGAGGGAGCGGTCAGCGGTCGAGAAGATCGACCTCGAGGAGAAGCTCGAGCAGCGCGACGCTACCATCGCGTCGATGACGGACGAGATAACCCGCCTCACCGAGGCTCTCCGCGTTTCAGAAGCTCGTAGGATGCCGGAGGCGCGCCCAGCTGCGAACGAACAATCGCCGAGCGACGGTGGCTCCGCGGAGTCGGCAAGCAGGGGTGACGGAGCCAAGAAACCCAAAAAACCCCCACAGACGGTCGAGGAGGCTAGCTACGAGCTGAACGTGGTTCAGCCTTGGCGGAATGCAACGACCGTGAGGGACGCGTGGCGCCTCTGGACCTCGTGCACCAGCGCCGACACCCGTCGTCTGTGCGACAGGTTCTTCGAGCCGGGATTCGTCGACCGCCACACCCTCCTCGACGGAGCCTCGCAGGGAGCACACGGGACGAGGGTGCGCCGCATGATGAAGGTAATCGATGCCGTGCGCCAGCTTCGCAAGAGCGACGGCGAAGCCGACACCGAAGCCGTCGTCGACGCGCTTAACACGATAGCGGCGCCTGGCATTGGGACCTTCTCGGATGCCCTCACGGTGCTCAACGCGGGCAACAAACCGACCTATGCCGGGCAGGGTAAGGGCGTCAAGGGGCTCGGCAAGACGGAATTTGCCAAGCTTCGTCTCGCCAGTGCGCTCGTGGCGCGCGGGTTCAAGCCGGAGAAGTTTGTCGCCGACCTTTTCCCGGACACATGGGAGGAGGGGATGAAGAAGGCGTTGGCCGACCTGGCCCGCGAAAACGACGCCGGGAAGCTGCCTCCGACCAAGCGCAAGAAGACCGCGTGAATGCTCACAAGCAACATGCGATTGTGGGCTGTTGCATGTTGTAGATGATGTTGTTACAGCATGCATGTGTTTCGTACTTATACAGTTGTCGACTTTGAGTTTCTCACAATGCTCATGTGGTAGTTCTAACATAGTTAGTCACGTGTCGGCCTGGTATCCTTCGTGATGTGACAAGATACTGGTTCAAATGTTCATTACACATCCTACATAAAGTCGACATGCACTCACACAAGGAAACGCAAAAAACCAGCATCAAAGGGGTCCGACAGCCGAAACACACAAAACGAGATCGACCATAGCAGCATCAAATCCAAGCAACAATGAATCCAAGCTAGCAGTAGGCATAGCGCTACATATGCCCCTCCCCGACTACGCCGACTCCTTCGCCTTCTGGCCCTTCGTCCCCTTCTTCTCCGTGCCGCCCTTGGCCTTCGTCGCCTTCTTGCCCCTCTGACCCTTTCTCCCCCTGTTGTCGATATCGGCCTTCATCTGCGCGTCAATCGGCACCGCGATGCCCCTCGCTTTGAGTTTCGGCCCGGCGACGGGGCACATTCCCCAGAACGCCATCGTCTCGACCGTCGCTCTTGCGATCACGTCGGCATCGACTCCGGCATCCACCCCCGGATAGGCCATGTCAAGGGCGGTCCTCTTGAGTGCTGGCGCGACGTTGTAAGCAACCTCTCCCAGGGGGCGGTCCCTGTTGATCTCGGCGTTCAGCACCGCCTCCATGACTTTGCCGAATACATCGGCGGTCGCCTGGCTCGCTCCGCCCACAAGCGCCGCCGCCTTCCCTTCTTCCACAGCATCCTCCACCTGGGCATCGCCGTTCTCGACGAAGCACCACACAGCGCATGCGGATGCTCCTAACGCCCATGCCGCCATATCCGTCTTCTCGTCGCTGTCTCCCTCCTTTCTCGCCGCTGTCGCAGCGGTCTTCCCATACGCAGCGCACATTGACACGCGGCCAATCAACGCGGACAGCATGGACGCCGACTTCTCTCGGCCTTCCTCGGTGTCGGGATCGACTGGGTACCATATCGCTGGCAGGAGCGCGGCGTGCAGCGCATCGCCAGTGGTCTTGTAATGTCGATACTTGTCGAGGATCTCATTCAGCCTGTCACGCCAGCACAACAAACAGGGCGAACATTAGTGACCACCACAACGACATCGACTTTGGGTAGGAGGATTGCCGACTTACCGTGTCTTTGGAAGGAGCGTTCCCCGGGCCCACATCACCGTCCACATCCCGGTCGGCAAGATCCTGACCTCCTCCCACACCTCCTTCCACCTCTCCAACTCGGCGCTGTCCAGGACGGTGAGCTCGTTCATGAGCACCTTGCTCACGAAACCGTCGTAGACGACGAACGCGATGGAGTGCACGTACGCGAGCTCCATCTTCTCACGCGACTTGCCGATGTATCGATTGATGCCGTGCACCTTAATCTCGCCGACCCATCCTAGCTTGTCGCCCGAGGTATCGTGTCGGATGCCATGACCCCGCCTCTCCTTGCTCTTCCCCCCCTCCTCCTCCTCCTCCTCCACCTCCTCCTCCTCCTCATCGTCCTCATCCGCCTCCTCCACCTCCTCCTCCGCCTCTTCTTCTTCCTCCTGCTCGACGTCCTCCACCTCCTCGACATCCTCCTCCGCCGCCTTCCGCTTTCCCTTTCTCCCTTTCGACGAACCATCGCCGACCGCCTTCTCCTTCCCCTTTCTCCCCGTCGACGCACCTTCTCCTACCGACTTGTCCTTCCCCTTCCTCCCCGTCGACGTACCCTCGCCGAGCGACTTCTGATTCTCCCCCGCTTTCCCTTTCACCCCCGTATTGCCGCCTCCATCCTTGTCAGCTGCCATCTCAGCCGCCTTCCCCTTCCCTCTATCCGCCGCCTTCGCCTCCGACTTCTCCCGCGTCTTCCTCTGTGAGCCCGCCTTCCCCTTCCGTTTCGCCTTTCCATCGCCGACAGCATCACCGGTCGCAGTCGGCTCTGCTGGACTGCCGACGAGACCCGCCGAAGGCTCCACATGTGCCGTGTCGGAGATGGCCAGCGGTCGGGGATTGGCAGCATCCAGGTGGGCCTGTATGGCAGCGATATCAGCATCGGGGGGCGCCTGCTCGACGGGGCCGCCGCCGGTGGCAAGGGCGGCACGAACGCCCTTCTCCGCCGCCTTCTCAACCTCAGCTGCCACAGGGGTGGGTGGTGCGACTTTTGCCGACGACGTCTTAGCGCCGGAGCCAGAAGCCTGCTGAGTTGGCGCAGTCGACGCTAGTGCGCCCAGCTGGGCGCGCAGCAACGCGGACTTTGGGTCTGCAGGAGCACGGGCGGCGACGACCGGCGACTTTGGGACACTGGCAGATGGGGCGTCGACAGCAGCGGGGGGCTGTTGAACAGCCTTGTGGCCGGCTAGGCGCCTGAGCTGCTCCTTGAGCGCGTCCGCAACTGCCGCCCCTTTCCCCGCGCGGCCAGCCTTGTCGGCAGCCGGGACGTCGGCAGAGCGCGGGACGTCGGCAGGTCGCCCGGCAGACGGTCCGGTCGGAGGGCGTGCACCAGCTGGGGGCTGGTGAGGAACCGCTGACGCCACCGCGACCCCTGTCTTCGGGCCCTGGCCAGCTGGGGCCGTTTTTGCGGCCGCCTTCTCCTTGTCGCGCAGCCCTTCTTCACCGCTACCCTGTCGTGGTGGCTTATCGGCGACCGAAGGCGGAGCCCTTGGCAGTGCGTCATCAGTGGCATGCTCGTCGGCGGGACCCCCACCACCCTGATCAGTGCTGGCCGCTCGAACCCCAGCCCAGTGCTTCTTGAGCATGTCGAGCACGCTCTTCCCCGACTGCTTCCCCGAACTGCCTTCCCCGGCTCCCTTGCTCCCATCGCCGGCGACGCGAGAACCAACCGCTCCCTTGGTCTGCCTCGCGCTCGCCGAATCGTCTCCGTCCCCCCCCCCCCCCTCCTTCTCTGGCCTTCTTGCTACCGTCGCCGACGACGCGAGAACCCCCCGCTCCCTTGCTCCGCTTCGTGCTCCCCGCGTCGTCTCCGTCGCCCCCCCCGCCGCCTGCCCCCCTCTTCAGACCCTGCTTCGTGGCCTCCATAGGTTGCGCATGGCCGGCGTCGTTGGCCGACGGCGACGACCCACGCCGAGCTTGGGTCGCCACAGTGCCGACCATCTCGGTCATTATCTTCAAACCGGAGGCGAGGAAAGACTGCTGCGTGACCTCCGTCACCGCCTTCAGCAGATCCTCCTTGAATGAATTCAGGAACTCTTCCGGCAAGGCCTGCGCTGGGGTGGTCGGCGGCGGCGGCTGCACGACGAGGCGGGGAGACACGGCGGCTGCAATGTTGGTCTGCGCGGCGCCGATGTATTTTATGAACGTCTCCTCCAAAGCCTTCCTCGCCTCACCCACCTCACCCGTCACGTGGTCGGCCAATTGGTCCACCGCGGTCGCTCGAGCGACCGCCATTCGTCCGTTGGGGGCGTCAATATCCAGCAGCATCTGCCTCGCTAGCTCGGCAAACCTCTTGCCCGATTCAACTGCGTTCTCCAGGTTGCTGGTGAGGTCCTCGGTGATTGTGGCCGCCATGGTCGACGTGGCCTCTTTGAGGCGCTCCACCGATTTCCGGTCGGTGTCCGCAACCTGGGCGGTCAATGCCGTGAGCTTGTCGAGGATCCCAGCTACCGCCGCCGCCAAGCAGTCGACCCGCCCCGCCTGATCACCGAGCTGCCGTTGCAAGCGTGCATTGTCGGCACGCAATTGTCGGTTCTCCGCACGCAGCTGCTCGACGACGTCCGGCATCGCCTGCCGACCAACTGCGGTGGAACTTGGATGACCGCTCACCGCCTTCTTTTTCCTGGACCGCTCCCCCCCGGCCTTCTCTGCGGTAGCATCGGTATGCATTTCCACGCCCGTCTGCTTCGTCGCCGCGGCGAAATCCCCATCTTCGTCGGCCTCGAGGTCGACAACTTCCTTCCCTTCGCCGACAACGACCATCCCACTCCCCCCGTGAGCCGCCTCCTCGCCGACCTCCTTGCTGGGTTCCGCTGTCGCCCCCTTCCCCTCTCCTTCGATTTCCGCCGATCTCCCACCCGTTTCCGCCGCTCCTTCTGCAACGTTCCCCTCCGCCATTTCCACGTCCACCTCTTCGTCATGCTGCTCCTCTTGCTGCTCGTGGTGCTGCCTCTCGTGCTCCTGCTTCTTCTGCTCCTGCTGCTCCTGCTCCTCCACCGACTCCGACACCGACTCCGACTCCGACTCCTCCGAGCCCCCCTCATCCTCACGATCCGCCTCACGACCCTGGACCCCATCATCATCCCCATGAACAACCTCGTCCCGGTGCTTCTCCTCGGTCCCGGCCACCCCATGTCCTGCTGCCGCATCGGCCTCGTCGACGCCGCTACCCGGCTTCCCGACCGAGGTGCCACGCGCATCAGCGACGGCAGGGGCGACACCGCCAGCTTGGGGCGCCGACTGAACCTCCTCGCCGTCGTCGTCACAGACGTCGGCCGCAACTACGTTTCGGCCCGACCGTATGAGCGCGACCTGCTTCTTGATGAAGGCTACCATCTCAGTCCGCAGCCCCTTCAACCCCGCAACAGCGACCTTGTCCATGCTGGTGGCACTGCGACGGAGGGCGCCGGCCAACCGATCCTTCCGCCTCACAGCCCAGAGCAACGCGCTCATTGCTAGCAGGCCGGAGCCCGCGTCCCCGTCCCGGACGGTGTCGGGCACTTTCTGCACACAACACAGGAGAGCGCTGATATGAGCACCGAGATCGGCAGTCGCATCTCGCAAGGACGAACGGCAGTTGCATCGCGCAAGGAATTGACACCAAACGTACGAAACTCACATCTCGAAGGGGTTCGTCGCAGTCGGCGAGCCTCGCATGCACCTCCTCCTCGGACGGCTTCGCCCAGTCCCATTTCCTACCTTCGCGCCGAAGCTCGGCCATTACAGCCGCCCGGAAAAACCTGCAAAGCATGGCACAGACGGTCAGTTAGCACGGTGCACGCTCCGCATTGACAACGCAAGCGGCGTCGACTACACTATTGAGCTCACTCCAGCACGCGTTTCGCCTCTTTGATGTGCCACTCCTTCACAGTCTGCGGGTCGGCGTGCCGGATCGAGGTCCTGATCAACTGGCCCGATGCCTTCAACAAGTCGCCGGGGCACAGGATGATAATGACGCTGCAATGTGTTCCCGGAAGCGGTGCGATGCTGCACAGACAATGGACGTCGACATAGATCAGAACACATAATCGACGCAGGTTGCACCACACGCGCGACGACCCCGAACACCCTCACCTCGATATCAGTGGGATAACCGCCACGTCGGCGTCAAAAACCTTCGCGAAGACGGTATGGTCGTTCTGACCCATCGCCGCCCTAAGACGGCCGACTCCTATCGACCACAGCCGCTGGTCCTCCTCCGTTCCGCGCAACCATGCGTGCCTGCACGCATGCATGATCAGGAGGAGTGCGTGAGGATGTGGTCGGGACGCCGGCAGATACTACGGTTGCGGCAACAACGCATCGCCTACGCCGACCAGACACCTTACGTCGGCGCCACCGATGTGATCGACATCCCTAATCCCTAACCCATGAGTCCGTCGACCTAAAAGACGGGTATTATGAAACCACGCTAGGGCTATCACCAGCATGAAATAACGACGCCGACATCCCCATACGTCACTCACTTGAGGCCGAGTCCCAAGCAACGGGCGTTAAACTCTAGCATAGGGTTTGTCAGAACGGCGTAGTCGTGTTCCTCGAACTTGGATGTGAGTCCTCTACCGACGCTTAGATACAGGGGGAAGTCGCGCGAGGTCGGCGTCGCTTCGTCGGCTTTCTGGTCGGCCGCCATGGCGGGAGAGCGAGGATGCTATGCTACGGGCTAAGGGAAGAAACGGTGGGAGAATGGAAGGCGCAGAGGTGGGAAAAGAACATGAAAGAGAAACGAGAACGCGAAAATGAAGGGACAGCCCACCTCCAACGAGGAAAAGCCAGGCGGAGCCTCGCAGGCCCGGTTGAGCGTCGCCCAGGGGGCCGTGGTCCCTGGCTCGGCAGGGCTCGTGCACGGGTGGCGTGGCACAAGTGCACCCTCGCCGCCGAGCCAGCAGGTCGACGTCACGTCCCCTGGCCGACCGAGGCCAGGGGACGCAAATTCGCATGCACGCGGTGCGACGTTTCGGCACCACGTGTCGATTTCGCAGCGGGTCGCGAAAACCGTGCGCCTTGGTGCGAGAGACCCAGGACTTCGCTCGATTTTCGACGGGTACGAAATGTCGCATGCATAAAAAATAGCGATGCGAAACGACGGGAGGGCACGTGGCGTCACCGCAACGGGTCGCGAAATCGCCGAGCGTCCCGAGGAAGCCCCCGAATTTCGCACGGGCCTCGCCTGCCCGTACGGGCAGGCCGCGATGGGTTACTAGGACCTCGCGGGCAGGAGGGACGGGTGGGCTGCCTTCGCGCCGGGGTTACTTTCCCTCGCGCGAGGTCTCGCCAGCTCGCCGCCCCCACCCGGTAACGTGGGTCGCTGTTCACTTCCGGGGGGGGTTTTGCGGGGCGGCGGTCGTGCGCTCGGCCCAGCCCTGGGCCAGGCTGGCGGGCCCGCACGCGCGTCAGTCGCCCGCCTCGTCAGACCCCCTTCCGTCGACCCTGGCAATTCGGCTCCGTCGACCGAATTCCGCTGGGATCTTCAGAGAAAATCAGCACATCCACGCACCAACATCCACAACCCTGCAATATAGACCTATAAACAAAATCCTGTCTTAGAACAAATAAATATTGACTCTCAACGAAATCGTGGAACGGAATCCCTTGCATTTACTGCAATATGGTGACGAATCTACCAAGCAGCTCCCCTTCTCCCTCAAGCTGCCATTCCATCTCCATAACCTGCAACCCCATCACCAATACCATAACATTTCTAGCCAGAGCTCCAAGAGTGGTTGAAGCACAACCCAACGACTCTCTTGCATGGTTTAGTTCTTCCTCACTCCACATTGTCACCCTCCTAACAAACCTTCTCTAGGCTGCTTCACACTGGCCTCCTCAACCCATCTCGGCAGTTTAGTCAGAAACTGCCAAAAAAGGCTGCTCCTAGGAACCATCCTTGAAGTTAGAACCAATGCTACTTCCCATCACGCTTTCAACCACACAAGATGCACTACCTCCTCCTGCTCCACCATCCCCACTGCATCCTGCACCCTCGGCCTGCTCACAGTACATCTTATCACACTGAAAACGTATCACCAGACCCCCTTTCTCGGCAGACCACCCACAATCTAACCAATCCCGAAACCTCACCAGCCCTACTGCTTCACCCTACTACCTCACCACACCCACCACCTCACCAGCCCCACTCTCCTACCAGCCCTGAATTTTCACTACCCTACTGCTTCGCGCTGCTATCTCATAACCTTCACTATCCCATCGGCCCTACTGCTTCACCCTACTACCTCACCACCCTCACCATTCCACCTAACCTAGTGCCCCAACCTGCTACAGCACCATCCCTGAACGATTTTCTCCATCGTTGCGCGCCTTCCATTTTCCAGCTCATAATCTCCTCCTTGTCCCTGCCACCTTTCACCGCCCCAAACCATAACAGCCGACAAGGTGGGTGCTTCTCAGGAGGACGACTTTTGAGGCGTCTCAAAAAAGCCCTGCTAGCTCACCACACCTTAACGATTTTCTCCCACATTGCCTGCCTCTCCTCCATTCGCTGACTCATAGTCTCCTCGTCTCTTCCCCCCTTCGCTGCCCCAAACCCCAACAGCCGATGCGCTGGGTGCCTTTTCAGTCTACTAAAAACTCGACCCTACCACAACTTGACGATTTTCTCCCTCGTTGCCCGCCTTTCCTCAATCCGCTGACTCATAATCTCCTCACCGTCCCTGCCCCTCTTTCGCCAGCCCAAGCCTGGGGGAAGCCGATGCGCTGGGTGCTTTTTCAGTTTACTAAATAAACAACCCTGCTACCTCACCACCCCTTAACGATTTTCTCCCTCGTTGCCCGCCTCTCCTCCATCCGCTGACTCATAGTCTCCTCGTCGTCACTGCCCCCCTTCGCCAGACCCAACCCCGACAGCCGATGCGCTGGGTGATTCTCAGGAGGACAGATCTTGGCGTCTCAAAAAGAACTGCTAGCTCACCACCCCTTAACAATTTTCTCCCTCGTTGCCCGCCTCTCCTCCATGCGCTGACTCATAGTCTCCTCATCGTCCCTTCCACCTTTCGCCGGCCCAAACCCCGACAACCGGTGCGCTGGGTGCTTCTCAGGGGGCCCAGCCGACGGGTCCAGAAGAGACAAGATATGCGAAGCCCAGTACAGGGACTCCGGCGGGCCTTCGTTCTGCACTCTTTTCACCGCAGTGAGTCCGCCACTAGCGAGGATGTAAGTCGCGGATACCTTGTTAGAGGACAGGACGTAGAGGGCCCACGCGGCGTTCTTAGAAGCCTCGGGATTGTCGTTCTGACAGAGAAGGTCTAGAAGAAGGGGACACGCGCCTGCTCCCGCTACAGTCAGCTTGTTCTCGTCGTGATTCACAGCGAGTGTGCCTAAAGCGAGCGCCGCTTTCTCCTGCTCGGGAGGCGAGCCTTCCTTCAGCATAGTCACAAGAGCTGGAACACCCCCTGCTTCCGCTACAGCCGTCTGGTTCTTAACATTGTTGGCTGTGAGCTGCGCTAGTGCCTCTGCTGCTTCCTGCTTCGCCTCACTCTCGGAATCCGATTGGATAATCGCGACTAGCGACGGGACGGCTTCTGATGCGGCTATTATAACCTTATTCTCCGTGTTCACCGCTAGGTTCCATAGCACCCGCGCCGCGACCGCTCTCGCCTCGGGGCCGCCGGTGCGCAGGAGCGACACAAACGAGGGCACGCACCCCGCTTTAGCGATCACCACTCGGTTCTCGTCTAGGCACGCGAGACGCAGCAGCACGCGCGCGGCGGCTAGTTTCGTGGGTTCCCCGGGGCTATCGGGGAGAGTGAGGAGGACCGAGAGCACTGGGACCGCGCCGGCCGCGGCGACGCTAAGCTTCCCCTCATCCGATTCCGCCAGTTCTAGCAGCGCCGCCAGCGCCGCGCGCTTCTCCGCGGGGGACCCGTCTATGAGCGCGGAGACGAGCACGCGCGCGTGGTCGGATTCCGAACAAATGCTGCTTACGCTGGGGGGAGCGCGGGGGTACCCAGATGCATGCCTGACGTGGGTTGACGTGTAATCAGAATCCGGCATCTCTCCGTTAGCGTCTTCGTACATCTCCTCCGAACCACCCGCTTGCCTGGCCGCATTCGCGCGTCGCACGTTCGGGATGTCCATCGAGAACTCCCCGGGAGTGCCGCGCGCCGCTGCCACGTCAGCGGCGTCCGTGGAGGAGAACGAGCGGGGCATCGGCATCGCCTCGCCGGCCGTGCCAGGCCGATCCAACTCCGGCACCAAACGCCGCTGCTGCCGCTGCTGCTGCGAAGAATGGCGATCCCCGTGACCATGACCGCCATAAACCCCGTGGCTCCCGCGCGCGCCGCGGGACACCTGCTCTGGCAAGCCGTCGCTTCCGGACCGCGGAAGCGCGCGGGGGCGGGGACTGTGCGCACCCGGTTGCCTGCCTCCGTTCCAAGCGCGTGGGGAGCGGTCTACCATGGGGCTGGAAGGGAGAATCACCTCGGTTGAAAAACCCCGCTGCAAACCTCCACCCGCGGAACCGTAATCCGAGCCTAAACGCTCCCCTGCGTCTCCGATAACTCTTCCGCCGGTACCTCCGCCGATACCCCCGCGGTCGCTGTTGGCGCCGCCAGAAGCAGGAGGGGCGCCGGTAGCACTACGCGGCGCGTAGCCGCTTCGACCGTGGAAATTGTCCTGGCCAATCAGAATGAGGCATTCCGTGTGGCACTGCCGGATCTCCGCTAAACAGGTCTCCAGGCGCTCCGCGATTTCCGATCGGCGCTTAAAGCGGAACATAATGCCGAGCACGGACGCCTTAGTGCTGGTCTCCAGAAGATGCCTCGCCTCCTGTAACTCTGTAACCAGACGCTCGAAGACGAAGGTGGCTCTGGGGTCGTGGATGAGGCTCATTGACGAAGCCTGCAGCCGGCGAAGCACGGGGAGAAGCTGCTGCGTACGCGTCGCAATCCGATCCGTTAATAGCCGGTGGGAGCGAGACTGCGACGCTGTAGCGGCTATTTGCAGAATGCGCTCTGCGAGGGATATTGCCGTCGCGAGCTCGGCTAACACGCGACGGTCGGCATTGTCTGAACCTGTTTCGGCTTCCGCAACATTTTCAGCGGGGTGGCGATTTCCGGACGCGCGGCCGTGACGGGAACTATCATGATGGTTTCGTTGGCTGCGATAACGATGATCATTATCGTGATCTGAGACGGGTTGGATCTCGGCATCCATTTTGTGCCGTTCTCTCAGCGGCACAACGCAAATAGCTTAGCTTGAAGCGACAGCGAAGCTTCTGCTTTAGGAATTAAGCTTATTATTTCCAACTGCGGGTACAAGATTGAAAGTAGATAAGGAAAGTAGAAGTCCCAACCGAAAACCGACGCCTACGGCTTAGAAGAGATTGTTCCGGAGACATGGCGCAAGACTAGGCCATAAAGAATTGAAGGGAGGGGAGGAGAGGAGGATATGAACAGAAGCATACAATGGTTGCGGAGCGGAGCAGGAACATCAGCGATCAAAGGGAAGAGATAAAATGATGATGGTAGGCCCAACATGACTGTAGCGCATCCAACGAGTCCCAACGAACTCATACGAAATACTGACGAGAAAGGAGCGAACAGGATTTTCCTTCGTGAACCAATAACGCCAAGGCACCCACGAACCAAGTGGACACGCGTGTGCGCTGGGAGGGTGGCTTGTGGGGGAAGGGTCGTCTTGTCGGTGTGTGTTTGGGAGCTGTGGGACTAAAACGAGGTGGAGCCTTGGGAGTGTCACCACTGGCTGTGGGAGAAGGAAAAGGGACTCCAAGCAGACTAAGGGTGTGATACAAACGGAGAGCGGCGCGGGTGCGGTGGTGGCTGTTGAGAATGGCGTGGGTGATATTGAGAAAATTCAGTACCCTGTGAACAGCAGCTGGTCACAGTGGGTGGAACGTAGATACGGTACTACAATCAGTGGGCAAAACTTTCCAAAGTACTCAGAAAACCCATCATCACCCAAGGCCTCAACACAAATCTAGAACAAAACATTTTGCACGGTGCCGCAATCAACTCCTGAACCCGTCACATGAAAACACTGTATTAGAGTAACTTGAAGCTCAATAAATACCACCGAACGTTCTTAGCGTGCGGAAGAAGCAGAAGAACCCCTTGTACCACTGCAGCCCTCCTGCTTCTGCTTCTGCTGCCTCCCTCATCAATCTGATCAGCTCCAACACGAGCCGTTGATCCTCCGAATTACTGGAATGAACGGGAGCAAAAGTTGGAAAACCAATCAATAGAGAGACACATACCAGTGAAGCAAGATACAAACAAGAACCCGGCCGAAGAAGGCAAAGGGAAAGATTACCACACAACCGTGACAGAAACAGAAACAGCAGGAGGTACAATCACAGGCCATGCAACACTGCAATACCGCTCTGCCTTACCATTGCGGTGGTGACGTCAACCACGTGTCAACCAATGATGTCCTGCACAGCATCGGATCGCAGCAGCAGACGCAGCGAGTCCTCTCTCCTGCGACCACTGAGAAGACGTCTCATCTCAACACTTACCAGTACGGAGAGGTCAACCATGCAATGATGTCCTGCAAGGCATCGGATCTCAGCAGCAGCCTGAGGGAGTCGTCCCCTCCGGTGCGATTCTTGACATGTTTCATCTCACAGCTTACCAGTACGGAGAGGTCAGCCACGAGATGATGTCCTGCATGGCGTCTGATCTCAGCAGAAGCCGCAGCGAGTCCTCCCTCCGGTGCGATTCTGGAAATGTCTCATCTCACAGCTTACCAGTACGGAGAGGTCAGCCACGAGATGATGTCCTGCATGGCGTCTGATCTCAGCAGAAGCCGCAGCGAGTCCTCCCTCCGGTGCGATTCTGGAAATGTCTCATCTCACAGCTTACCAGTACGGAGAGGTCAGCCACGAGATGATGTCCTGCATGGCGTCTGATCTCAGCAGAAGCCGCAGCGAGTCCTCCCTCCGGTGCGATTCTGGAAATGTCTCATCTCACAGCTTACCAGTACGGAGAGGTCAGCCACGAGATGATGTCCTGCATGGCGTCTGATCTCAGCAGAAGCCGCAGCGAGTCCTCCCTCCGGTGCGATTCTGGAAATGTCTCATCTCACAGCTTACCAGTACGGAGAGGTCAGCCACGAGATGATGTCCTGCATGGCGTCTGATCTCAGCAGAAGCCGCAGCGAGTCCTCCCTCCGGTGCGATTCTGGAAATGTCTCATCTCACAGCTTACCAGTACGGAGAGGTCAGCCACGAGATGATGTCCTGCATGGCGTCTGATCTCAGCAGAAGCCGCAGCGAGTCCTCCCTCCGGTGCGATTCTGGAAATGTCTCATCTCACAGCTTACCAGTACGGAGAGGTCAGCCACGAGATGATGTCCTGCATGGCGTCTGATCTCAGCAGAAGCCGCAGCGAGTCCTCCCTCCGGTGCGATTCTGGAAATGTCTCATCTCACAGCTTACCAGTACGGAGAGGTCAGCCACGAGATGATGTCCTGCATGGCGTCTGATCTCAGCAGAAGCCGCAGCGAGTCCTCCCTCCGGTGCGATTCTGGAAATGTCTCATCTCACAGCTTACCAGTACGGAGAGGTCAGCCACGAGATGATGTCCTGCATGGCGTCTGATCTCAGCAGAAGCCGCAGCGAGTCCTCCCTCCGGTGCGATTCTGGAAATGTCTCATCTCACAGCTTACCAGTACGGAGAGGTCAGCCACGAGATGATGTCCTGCATGGCGTCTGATCTCAGCAGAAGCCGCAGCGAGTCCTCCCTCCGGTGCGATTCTGGAAATGTCTCATCTCACAGCTTACCAGTACGGAGAGGTCAGCCACGAGATGATGTCCTGCATGGCGTCTGATCTCAGCAGAAGCCGCAGCGAGTCCTCCCTCCGGTGCGATTCTGGAAATGTCTCATCTCACAGCTTACCAGTACGGAGAGGTCAGCCACGAGATGATGTCCTGCATGGCGTCTGATCTCAGCAGAAGCCGCAGCGAGTCCTCCCTCCGGTGCGATTCTGGAAATGTCTCATCTCACAGCTTACCAGTACGGAGAGGTCAGCCACGAGATGATGTCCTGCATGGCGTCTGATCTCAGCAGAAGCCGCAGCGAGTCCTCCCTCCGGTGCGATTCTGGAAATGTCTCATCTCACAGCTTACCAGTACGGAGAGGTCAGCCACGAGATGATGTCCTGCATGGCGTCTGATCTCAGCAGAAGCCGCAGCGAGTCCTCCCTCCGGTGCGATTCTGGAAATGTCTCATCTCACAGCTTACCAGTACGGAGAGGTCAGCCACGAGATGATGTCCTGCATGGCGTCTGATCTCAGCAGAAGCCGCAGCGAGTCCTCCCTCCGGTGCGATTCTGGAAATGTCTCATCTCACAGCTTACCAGTACGGAGAGGTCAGCCACGAGATGATGTCCTGCATGGCGTCTGATCTCAGCAGAAGCCGCAGCGAGTCCTCCCTCCGGTGCGATTCTGGAAATGTCTCATCTCACAGCTTACCAGTACGGAGAGGTCAGCCACGAGATGATGTCCTGCATGGCGTCTGATCTCAGCAGAAGCCGCAGCGAGTCCTCCCTCCGGTGCGATTCTGGAAATGTCTCATCTCACAGCTTACCAGTACGGAGAGGTCAGCCACGAGATGATGTCCTGCATGGCGTCTGATCTCAGCAGAAGCCGCAGCGAGTCCTCCCTCCGGTGCGATTCTGGAAATGTCTCATCTCACAGCTTACCAGTACGGAGAGGTCAGCCACGAGATGATGTCCTGCATGGCGTCTGATCTCAGCAGAAGCCGCAGCGAGTCCTCCCTCCGGTGCGATTCTGGAAATGTCTCATCTCACAGCTTACCAGTACGGAGAGGTCAGCCACGAGATGATGTCCTGCATGGCGTCTGATCTCAGCAGAAGCCGCAGCGAGTCCTCCCTCCGGTGCGATTCTGGAAATGTCTCATCTCACAGCTTACCAGTACGGAGAGGTCAGCCACGAGATGATGTCCTGCATGGCGTCTGATCTCAGCAGAAGCCGCAGCGAGTCCTCCCTCCGGTGCGATTCTGGAAATGTCTCATCTCACAGCTTACCAGTACGGAGAGGTCAGCCACGAGATGATGTCCTGCATGGCGTCTGATCTCAGCAGAAGCCGCAGCGAGTCCTCCCTCCGGTGCGATTCTGGAAATGTCTCATCTCACAGCTTACCAGTACGGAGAGGTCAGCCACGAGATGATGTCCTGCATGGCGTCTGATCTCAGCAGAAGCCGCAGCGAGTCCTCCCTCCGGTGCGATTCTGGAAATGTCTCATCTCACAGCTTACCAGTACGGAGAGGTCAGCCACGAGATGATGTCCTGCATGGCGTCTGATCTCAGCAGAAGCCGCAGCGAGTCCTCCCTCCGGTGCGATTCTGGAAATGTCTCATCTCACAGCTTACCAGTACGGAGAGGTCAGCCACGAGATGATGTCCTGCATGGCGTCTGATCTCAGCAGAAGCCGCAGCGAGTCCTCCCTCCGGTGCGATTCTGGAAATGTCTCATCTCACAGCTTACCAGTACGGAGAGGTCAGCCACGAGATGATGTCCTGCATGGCGTCTGATCTCAGCAGAAGCCGCAGCGAGTCCTCCCTCCGGTGCGATTCTGGAAATGTCTCATCTCACAGCTTACCAGTACGGAGAGGTCAGCCACGAGATGATGTCCTGCATGGCGTCTGATCTCAGCAGAAGCCGCAGCGAGTCCTCCCTCCGGTGCGATTCTGGAAATGTCTCATCTCACAGCTTACCAGTACGGAGAGGTCAGCCACGAGATGATGTCCTGCATGGCGTCTGATCTCAGCAGAAGCCGCAGCGAGTCCTCCCTCCGGTGCGATTCTGGAAATGTCTCATCTCACAGCTTACCAGTACGGAGAGGTCAGCCACGAGATGATGTCCTGCATGGCGTCTGATCTCAGCAGAAGCCGCAGCGAGTCCTCCCTCCGGTGCGATTCTGGAAATGTCTCATCTCACAGCTTACCAGTACGGAGAGGTCAGCCACGAGATGATGTCCTGCATGGCGTCTGATCTCAGCAGAAGCCGCAGCGAGTCCTCCCTCCGGTGCGATTCTGGAAATGTCTCATCTCACAGCTTACCAGTACGGAGAGGTCAGCCACGAGATGATGTCCTGCATGGCGTCTGATCTCAGCAGAAGCCGCAGCGAGTCCTCCCTCCGGTGCGATTCTGGAAATGTCTCATCTCACAGCTTACCAGTACGGAGAGGTCAGCCACGAGATGATGTCCTGCATGGCGTCTGATCTCAGCAGAAGCCGCAGCGAGTCCTCCCTCCGGTGCGATTCTGGAAATGTCTCATCTCACAGCTTACCAGTACGGAGAGGTCAGCCACGAGATGATGTCCTGCATGGCGTCTGATCTCAGCAGAAGCCGCAGCGAGTCCTCCCTCCGGTGCGATTCTGGAAATGTCTCATCTCACAGCTTACCAGTACGGAGAGGTCAGCCACGAGATGATGTCCTGCATGGCGTCTGATCTCAGCAGAAGCCGCAGCGAGTCCTCCCTCCGGTGCGATTCTGGAAATGTCTCATCTCACAGCTTACCAGTACGGAGAGGTCAGCCACGAGATGATGTCCTGCATGGCGTCTGATCTCAGCAGAAGCCGCAGCGAGTCCTCCCTCCGGTGCGATTCTGGAAATGTCTCATCTCACAGCTTACCAGTACGGAGAGGTCAGCCACGAGATGATGTCCTGCATGGCGTCTGATCTCAGCAGAAGCCGCAGCGAGTCCTCCCTCCGGTGCGATTCTGGAAATGTCTCATCTCACAGCTTACCAGTACGGAGAGGTCAGCCACGAGATGATGTCCTGCATGGCGTCTGATCTCAGCAGAAGCCGCAGCGAGTCCTCCCTCCGGTGCGATTCTGGAAATGTCTCATCTCACAGCTTACCAGTACGGAGAGGTCAGCCACGAGATGATGTCCTGCATGGCGTCTGATCTCAGCAGAAGCCGCAGCGAGTCCTCCCTCCGGTGCGATTCTGGAAATGTCTCATCTCACAGCTTACCAGTACGGAGAGGTCAGCCACGAGATGATGTCCTGCATGGCGTCTGATCTCAGCAGAAGCCGCAGCGAGTCCTCCCTCCGGTGCGATTCTGGAAATGTCTCATCTCACAGCTTACCAGTACGGAGAGGTCAGCCACGAGATGATGTCCTGCATGGCGTCTGATCTCAGCAGAAGCCGCAGCGAGTCCTCCCTCCGGTGCGATTCTGGAAATGTCTCATCTCACAGCTTACCAGTACGGAGAGGTCAGCCACGAGATGATGTCCTGCATGGCGTCTGATCTCAGCAGAAGCCGCAGCGAGTCCTCCCTCCGGTGCGATTCTGGAAATGTCTCATCTCACAGCTTACCAGTACGGAGAGGTCAGCCACGAGATGATGTCCTGCATGGCGTCTGATCTCAGCAGAAGCCGCAGCGAGTCCTCCCTCCGGTGCGATTCTGGAAATGTCTCATCTCACAGCTTACCAGTACGGAGAGGTCAGCCACGAGATGATGTCCTGCATGGCGTCTGATCTCAGCAGAAGCCGCAGCGAGTCCTCCCTCCGGTGCGATTCTGGAAATGTCTCATCTCACAGCTTACCAGTACGGAGAGGTCAGCCACGAGATGATGTCCTGCATGGCGTCTGATCTCAGCAGAAGCCGCAGCGAGTCCTCCCTCCGGTGCGATTCTGGAAATGTCTCATCTCACAGCTTACCAGTACGGAGAGGTCAGCCACGAGATGATGTCCTGCATGGCGTCTGATCTCAGCAGAAGCCGCAGCGAGTCCTCCCTCCGGTGCGATTCTGGAAATGTCTCATCTCACAGCTTACCAGTACGGAGAGGTCAGCCACGAGATGATGTCCTGCATGGCGTCTGATCTCAGCAGAAGCCGCAGCGAGTCCTCCCTCCGGTGCGATTCTGGAAATGTCTCATCTCACAGCTTACCAGTACGGAGAGGTCAGCCACGAGATGATGTCCTGCATGGCGTCTGATCTCAGCAGAAGCCGCAGCGAGTCCTCCCTCCGGTGCGATTCTGGAAATGTCTCATCTCACAGCTTACCAGTACGGAGAGGTCAGCCACGAGATGATGTCCTGCATGGCGTCTGATCTCAGCAGAAGCCGCAGCGAGTCCTCCCTCCGGTGCGATTCTGGAAATGTCTCATCTCACAGCTTACCAGTACGGAGAGGTCAGCCACGAGATGATGTCCTGCATGGCGTCTGATCTCAGCAGAAGCCGCAGCGAGTCCTCCCTCCGGTGCGATTCTGGAAATGTCTCATCTCACAGCTTACCAGTACGGAGAGGTCAGCCACGAGATGATGTCCTGCATGGCGTCTGATCTCAGCAGAAGCCGCAGCGAGTCCTCCCTCCGGTGCGATTCTGGAAATGTCTCATCTCACAGCTTACCAGTACGGAGAGGTCAGCCACGAGATGATGTCCTGCATGGCGTCTGATCTCAGCAGAAGCCGCAGCGAGTCCTCCCTCCGGTGCGATTCTGGAAATGTCTCATCTCACAGCTTACCAGTACGGAGAGGTCAGCCACGAGATGATGTCCTGCATGGCGTCTGATCTCAGCAGAAGCCGCAGCGAGTCCTCCCTCCGGTGCGATTCTGGAAATGTCTCATCTCACAGCTTACCAGTACGGAGAGGTCAGCCACGAGATGATGTCCTGCATGGCGTCTGATCTCAGCAGAAGCCGCAGCGAGTCCTCCCTCCGGTGCGATTCTGGAAATGTCTCATCTCACAGCTTACCAGTACGGAGAGGTCAGCCACGAGATGATGTCCTGCATGGCGTCTGATCTCAGCAGAAGCCGCAGCGAGTCCTCCCTCCGGTGCGATTCTGGAAATGTCTCATCTCACAGCTTACCAGTACGGAGAGGTCAGCCACGAGATGATGTCCTGCATGGCGTCTGATCTCAGCAGAAGCCGCAGCGAGTCCTCCCTCCGGTGCGATTCTGGAAATGTCTCATCTCACAGCTTACCAGTACGGAGAGGTCAGCCACGAGATGATGTCCTGCATGGCGTCTGATCTCAGCAGAAGCCGCAGCGAGTCCTCCCTCCGGTGCGATTCTGGAAATGTCTCATCTCACAGCTTACCAGTACGGAGAGGTCAGCCACGAGATGATGTCCTGCATGGCGTCTGATCTCAGCAGAAGCCGCAGCGAGTCCTCCCTCCGGTGCGATTCTGGAAATGTCTCATCTCACAGCTTACCAGTACGGAGAGGTCAGCCACGAGATGATGTCCTGCATGGCGTCTGATCTCAGCAGAAGCCGCAGCGAGTCCTCCCTCCGGTGCGATTCTGGAAATGTCTCATCTCACAGCTTACCAGTACGGAGAGGTCAGCCACGAGATGATGTCCTGCATGGCGTCTGATCTCAGCAGAAGCCGCAGCGAGTCCTCCCTCCGGTGCGATTCTGGAAATGTCTCATCTCACAGCTTACCAGTACGGAGAGGTCAGCCACGAGATGATGTCCTGCATGGCGTCTGATCTCAGCAGAAGCCGCAGCGAGTCCTCCCTCCGGTGCGATTCTGGAAATGTCTCATCTCACAGCTTACCAGTACGGAGAGGTCAGCCACGAGATGATGTCCTGCATGGCGTCTGATCTCAGCAGAAGCCGCAGCGAGTCCTCCCTCCGGTGCGATTCTGGAAATGTCTCATCTCACAGCTTACCAGTACGGAGAGGTCAGCCACGAGATGATGTCCTGCATGGCGTCTGATCTCAGCAGAAGCCGCAGCGAGTCCTCCCTCCGGTGCGATTCTGGAAATGTCTCATCTCACAGCTTACCAGTACGGAGAGGTCAGCCACGAGATGATGTCCTGCATGGCGTCTGATCTCAGCAGAAGCCGCAGCGAGTCCTCCCTCCGGTGCGATTCTGGAAATGTCTCATCTCACAGCTTACCAGTACGGAGAGGTCAGCCACGAGATGATGTCCTGCATGGCGTCTGATCTCAGCAGAAGCCGCAGCGAGTCCTCCCTCCGGTGCGATTCTGGAAATGTCTCATCTCACAGCTTACCAGTACGGAGAGGTCAGCCACGAGATGATGTCCTGCACGGCATCGGATCTCAGCAGCAGCCGCAGCGAGTCCTCCCTCCGGTGTGCCTCCACGCGCACCAGAATGGCCAGGTGGCGCTGAAACGTGAGAGTCAGCTCCGCCACGCTCAGCCGCGCCTCTAAATACTCGGTCTCACCTTCCCCTCCTCCCCTGTTCCCCGCTCCTCCCCTTGCTCCTCCTCCCCCTGCTCCTCCTGCTGCTGCTCCTGCTGCTGCTCCTGCTTCTCCTTCTGCTGTTCCTGCTTCTCCTCTTGCTGTCGCAGCAGCAGTTTCTGGTTCCGTTATTCTTTCAGTGCTAGCTGCGGCTCCTGCTGCTTCTCCTGGTGTGCCCTCTGGCGGTGGCGCTGAGCCTACAGGTAACAACGGTGGAGTGCTGTTCGGTGGTGTGCTCTGTAGTGCTGTGCTGTGCGGTGGTGTTCTGTGCAGTGCTGCATCACTCAGCGCACCTGGAGTATGCGGGCTAGAGCCTGGAGACATGGATGCGGCTGGTAGGGCAGCGGACGCAGGCAGAGGGCTAGACGGGGAGGGCTGCTGTGGTGATGAGTCAGCCGCGTGCGGTGATGAGTCAGCAGCAGGAGAAGTGGTGGTGGCTGTTGCTGCCCCACCCTCTCCTGCCCTCTCAACAGCTGCACTGGCAGCACCAGCACCACCAGCAGCAGCAGCAGAACCAGAACCAGAATCGCTAGCACCAGCAGCACCAGCACTAGCACCAGCAGCAGCAACACCAGCAGAATCACCAGCACCACTACTGCCAGGATCACCAACAGCAGCAGCAGAAGTATCACCACCACCACCATCACCATTACCACCCACACCAGCAACACCAGGATCAGCACCAGCAGCAGCAGCAGTGGCACCAGACTCACCACCCCCTACATCAGAACTAGCAGCAGCAGCAGCAGCAGCAGCGGTCCAGGTAACATGGTCCTCTAGCCTGGGCGGCCACTCAGCACGAGACACCACCTCAGCCTCCACCACCCCCCCTCCAAAGCTACTGCTCCCATCATTCCACCGCTCCCGCCTCGACGCACTCCGAGAGAGTGACTTGGACAGCGACCGGGAGAGCGACCCTGGTAACCCCGCCGCTGCCAGCTCCCCTTCGATCTCAGATAAGATCTCCCGCCGCGACGAGCTTCGCGACATGGACTGCCGCACCACCGGCAAAACACCGGAGAATTCACCTGAGAGCGCGCCGGAGAGGTCGCGGCGCGAGCCGCTACGGGACAAGGAGGGGGAGTCTGCAGGAGCAGCGCGGCGCGAGGCACTTCTGGAGAAGGTCAGAGGTGAGTCGGGTACGATTTCCCTGCGGGATAGTGCAGGCCGGGCTACGGGCGTTCCTGGTACTCCTGCTGCTAGCACCGCTCCCAACCCACCCCCACCTGCTGCTGGTGCTGCTGCTGCACCGGCTGCCACTGCTGCTGCTGCTCCAGCAAACAACGGCCCTGGTGGTGGCCCTAGGGTAGCAGAAGGAGCGAGCCGGGGTGAGTCAGGGACGATTTCGCGCCGAGAGCTGCTTCTAGAGAGGCCGTATGCGCCAATGGAAGCGGGTGTGCGCGGCGAGTTGGGGACGATCTCGCGGCGAGAGCTGCTTCTGGGGAGGCCGTACGCGCCTATGGCTGAGGCCCACGCTGTTGCCTCCGCTGCTGCAGGTGGTGGTGCGTCCTGTGAGCTGGACCCGCTCCTCACAATTGACCCACCGCTAGCTCCCCCTGCTGCCCCTCCTGCCGCTTCCGCTATGCCTGTTGTTCCCACCCCTGCCGCTCCTGCTGCCACTCCTGCTGCCCCTGCTGCTGCTCCAGGCAGTTCGTGGCGCGAGCTACTGCGCGACATGGAAAGAAGATCACTGGCACCACCAACGCCCTCTCGCTTGGATAGACTGCGAACGAGAACGCTGATGTTGCTGCGACGCCCACTCGTAGACCCCACGCCTCCTCGCTCCATCGCTGCTGCCACTCCTGCCAGACCAGGCATACCACCACCACCCACAGCCACTCCCAGCAACTGCTGCTGCTGGCTTGCTTGCTCCTGCTGACTCAACTGCTGCGGCTGCTGCTGCTGTTGCTGCTGCTGGGAAACCTGAGAACTCAGCACACGGGTGTCGCCTTTCCCTGCGGTCATGCGGGCAACAGTGACATCCCCCACAGCAGCACCGAGAAGAGCCTGGGAGAGAACAGCGTAGAGCTGGGACTTGGCCAGGTGGTGAGTCCACTCCGTGCTGCCCATTCCATGGGTTTTGCAGAGTTGGAAGCGGTGGTGAACGGTTAGGAGGAGGTGCGCTGGGTGCTGCTGCTGGGGCGATGTGCTGGTTGGTGGATTGGCTGGTTGGGAACTAGTATCAGCAGCAGTGGCAGGAGCAACGGTAGCGGCAGTGGTTGCAGCAGCGGTAGTGCCAGCGGTGGCAGCAGCAGTGGTTGCTGCAGCAGCAGTGGTTGCAGTAGCAGCAGCAGCAGCAGCTTTGTTGCAGTGGAGTAGGAAGGTGTAAAGCACATGTGGTCTGAACCACGCTGCAACATCACCCATATCCATCCCTCCCCACCCATCCCCACACACTCCCTCACCCGCCCCTTCACCCGTCCCTTCGCCTCCCCCTCCCCCTCCTCCTCCCCCTCCGCCTCCCACACTCCCCCTCCCGCTCCTGCCCTTCCCTCTCCTCTCCAATCTCCGTAGCACCCTTCCATTACACCACGCGATAAACCCATTCACCATCTCATACAGCAACACCAGCGTGGCCGGAACGAGCAGCAGCACGAGCGCGCACACAAACAGCGCAGTCGCTGCCGCCGGCACAACCACATAGCTCTTTCCCGTGAGAGCAACAGTGAAGAGAAGCTCGGAAAGAGCGAGGAGGGAGGAGAGGAGGTCGAGGGAGAGCGAGGAGTGCGGGGAGGCAGCGAAGTGAAGGCCGATGTGGATGGCTTGCAGGGGGAGAGTGACGGAGAGCTGTGTCTCGGGGGACGTGCACGCGAAGACTGAGATGCTTGCAATGAAGAGCCGGCGTGCATAGCAGGACAGGTGCCACCTGCAGTTGAGGGTGAATGGGAGGGAAGGGAGGAAGGAGAATCTAGGCTTGAGGCATGTCAGACTTAAAGACTGGGAGGTGCAGGTGAAGTGCAGGCCGATGTGGTCTTTGAGGCGCCTCAAAACCACCTCAAAGCGGCGAAGTGCAGGCCGATGTGGATGGCCTGCAGGGGGAGGGTGACGGAGAGCTGTGTCTCGGGGGACGTGCACGCGAAGACTGCCAGGGAGGTGATGAACAGGCGGCGGGCATAGCATGTGAGGTGCCACCTGGTGGGGTGGGGAGGAGAGAGGGGGAGGAGACATTGATGAGGCTTGAGGTATCTCAGATGGTGAACACTGCGAGGCTGGTTGTGAACAGGCGCCGCGCGTAGCATGTGAGGTGCCACCTGGTGGGGTGGGGAGGAGAGAGGGGGAGGAGACATTGATGAGGCTTGAGGCATCTCAGATGGTGAACACTGCGAGGCTGGTTGTGAACAGGCGCCGCGCGTAGCATGTGAGGTGCCAACTGGTGGGGTGGGGAGGAGAGAGGGGGAGGAGACATTGATGAGGCTTGAGGCATCTCAGATGGTGAACACTGCGAGGCTGGTTGTGAACAGGCGCCGCGCGTAGCATGTGAGGTGCCACCTGGTGGGGTGGGGAGGAGAGAGGGGGAGGAGACATTGATGAGGCTTGAGGCATCTCAGATGGTGAACACTGCGAGGCTGGTTGTGAACAGGCGCCGCGCGTAGCATGTGAGGTGCCACCTGGTGGGGTGGGGAGGAGGCGTGCGGTGGAGGAGACAGAGGGAGGGAGAGGCTTCAGATCCAGCGACTTTCACATCCAGGGAAAAAAATACTGCAAGCTCTTCTGGAGAATCGAAGCAAAGTTGGTTGGCAGCCTACCTTTGAGAGCCTACCTGTGGCAGCCTACATTTGAGAGCCTACCTGTGGCAGCCTACATTTGAGAGCCTACCTTTGGCAGCCTACCTTTGGCAGCCTACCTTTGAGACGTCTCAAAAGGCAGCCTACCAGTAATAACGGCCTACCAGTAGTAATGATCGTTGTATCGGTTGACTATCCACCCCCACCGCCTCTTGTGCGCATGTGCATCCCACCGCCCCCTTCAAGGCACGCGTGAGTGAGTAACCACCTTGGGCTTTGAGACTTTTGAGGCGCCTCAACAAGCGCAGGTCAAGTGACACAGAGCAGCATGAGTGCAGGGCGACTTTTGAGTCGACTCAAAAGTCACGAGTGCAGGGCGAGCATGAGTGCAGGGCGAGCATGAGTGCAGGGCGAGCATGAGTGAGTCACTTACCAGTAATAGTGATCGTCATATCGGTTGACCATCCATCCCCACTGCCTCTTGTACGCATGCACATCCCACCGCCCCCTCCTCCCCTCCTCTCCCTTCCGCCTCCCTCTCCTCTCATCCTCTCGCCTCCCCTCCTCGCCCCTCCCCTCCCCTCTCCCCACCTCTCCTCCTCGCTCCCTCCCCGCTCCCCCTCTCCCCCACCACAGCACCACAGCATGGCCCACAGGCAGACCCACCCCATATAGCACCAGCACCACTACAGACAAAGCGAACATGGTGTTGTGGGCGGTGGAGAACCAGACGATAGTTGGGTTGGCTGCAAGTGTTTGTATCCCGTAGAAGTACCCGTGGAGGGCTTGCAGGCAGCGGTACATGACTGGGGCGTAGCACAGGTCTAACCAGTTGGTTACCCCGTGAATTAGAGTGTAGTTGAAGGGATCGGGGTGGGTATGGGAGGGAGGGTGGTTGGGGGAAGCAGCAATTTCTGTTCCTGTATTGCTGGTGGTAGCATTAGCAGTAGCAGCAGCATCTGTAACTGTGGCAGCAGCTGCATCGGTAGCAGCAGCATCAGCAGCAGGAGCAGGAGCAGCAGCAGCAGCAGCAGCAGCAGCAGCAGAAGCAGGAGGAGTGGAATTGTTGGTGGTGACTGCAGCTGCTGAGGAGGATTGCACAAGGTACAAATATACCTTGCGCAGGGCAAAGAGTGTGGCGTAAACGAGGAGGCCTATAAGGGGTACGAGCATGGTGACTGCCCATTCCTGCTCGTATCCGAATGGAGTGGAGCATGCCGGTGCTATGATGTCCTGATGGGTGCCATGGGGTTAAAAGGGGTTGCGATGGGAAATGGGGGGTGGGGTGGAAGGAAGAGAAGGGAAGGTGGGTGATGAGGGGTACGAGCATGGTGACTGCCCATTCCTGCTCGTAGCCAAAAGGTGTGGAGCATGCCGGTACGATAATATCCTGATGGGTGCATGGGGTGTGGGCCATGGGGAATGGGAGGTTGGGAGATGGGGGAATGAAGAGCAGGGCGAGATTGCGAAGAGGAAGAGTTAGAAGAGTTGTATGAAGGGGTTGAGCCAGGTGGGAAGTGGTAACGTTATAGGTGCAATGAGTGCGAGGAAAGGTTGTTGACTTGACTAAGAGAGTATTTCTAGCCCTGTACCTAACCCACTCACAGGGATGAAGAGAAGAGTGTTGAAAGGGTTGATGGAGTGTGAGAGATGGTGGTTGCTGACTTGACTTGACTTGACTTGACTTGACTTGACTAAGAGAATATTTCCAACTAAGTACCTTACCCACTCACAGGGATGAAGAGAGAGAGCTGGAAGACTTGAATGAAGGGGTTGAGCCAGGTGGGGAGCGGTACGCTGTACGACGCAATGAGTGCAAGCAGCTGCAGGTCGGTCAGAAAGGTGGCTGCTGCGTGGAAGGCGGAGGAGAGTAGCGCCATGGCCGCCCATGCCAGAATGATGAGTGTGAGGAAGAGCGGGAAGAGCTGCGGGGAGGGATGGGGTAAGGGGCGGAGGGGAGAGTGGGGGTTGAGACAGGAAGAGGGGAGTGAGGAAGATGGCTGCTGCGTGGAAGGCGGAGGAGAGTAGCGCCATAACCGCCCATGCGAGGAGCACGAGTGTGAGGAAGAGCGGGAAGAGCTGCGGGGAAGGGGGAGAGGGAGAGTGGGATAAGGTTAAGGGTGTGAGGAAGGCGGAGGAGAGTAGTGCCATGGCCGCCCATGCCAGGAGAACGAGTGTGAGGAAGAGTTGGAAGAGCTGCCAGGAGGGGGGGGCGGGGTGGGGGAGGAAAGTGGGGGTGGTTACAAAGTGTCAAGTGAGGAAGATGGCTGCTGCGTGGAAGGAGGAGCAGAGTAGCGCCATGGCTGCCCAGGGTAGGAGGAACAGCATGAGGAAGGCACCCATCCACCCACCCACCCACCCACCCCCTAATCGGCCCATCATAAGGCACTCACCTTGGTGATAGTGGCAGTGCAGGAATGGCACTCCTTGAGCAGAGCATAGAAACCCGAAGCACACTCAGAGCACAGCCGCACTTGAGCATACCCCTCCCTCCCCGCACTGCTGGCACGCCAAGCCACCCCCTAATCGGCCCATCACAAGGTACTCACATTGGTGAGAGTGGCGGTGCAGGCGTGACACTCCCTAAGCAGAGCGTAGAAACTCGAAGCACACTCAGAGCACAGCCGCACTTGAGCGTACCCCTCCCCGCACTGCCCGTACTCCCCCACATCCCCCCCAACCGCT
This sequence comes from Closterium sp. Yama58-4, assembly GCA_947470075.1. Classification (NCBI taxonomy): domain Eukaryota; kingdom Viridiplantae; phylum Streptophyta; class Zygnematophyceae; order Desmidiales; family Closteriaceae; genus Closterium; species Closterium sp. Yama58-4. The sequence goes on from CANIUD010000304.1 coordinate 42,784, forward strand.
CCACACCGCCCCTGCTCCCCCTCCCCCTGCCCATTCCCCTCCCCCCCCCCCTCCGCCTTGCTGCACACCACTGCCGCCACACCTCCTCCTTGGCCCGAGCCCAAATCCAAACTCGGGTAAAGAGAAGTGTTTGTTTCATTTTCGAGGGTAGAGACCTGAAACCCGGGGCACCCGTAGAGCACATCACACGAATACACCACCACCTCCCCGTTCTCCACACTCCCCGGATCCAGCCAATAACCCGCTGCCACGTCAGCAACGCCGTCCGCGCAGGTCATAGCGGGGAGGTTGGTTCTGTCGGCGGTGGTGTTGGAGCAGGGGAGGCAGTCGCTGGGGGAGGTGGCACCTGGGCGGAAGGAGAAGTGAAGGTGCTTCACTCATAGTTAGAAGAGCAGCAGTGTGTGAAGAAACGCTTAAGCAGCAAATTCGACTGAAGAAAACACAGTAAAAAACAGGTAAAAAAAGGTATATCTCAAATCAAATAACTCCTTGCCTAAAGCAGGGGAGGCAGTCACTGGGGGAGGTGGCACCTGGGCGGAAGGAGAAGGTGCCATCTGGACAGTGCTGCGCTCCCCTGCCTGGCCCGCAGTAACTGCCTATGGGACAGATGGTGCATCGCATTAGACCCGCTGTTGTAAAGGGCGGTGCTCCCATCGTGGTGTTGCTGCTGCTGCTGCTGCTGCTGCTGCTGTTGCCGCTGCTGCTGCTGCTGCTGCTGTTGCTGTTGTTCGTGCCGTTTGCTGCTGTTTCGTAATACTGCCCGGCCGGGCAGAAAACAATTTCCAGCGTGCGCTGAAACGGCGGGAATGCGTTCAGCGGGCTGCTGACAGCCACAGCCAATGACAGCACGCCAGCTGTCCCATCAGGAGCATCGGCACCGGAAGCGGGAGTTGCAGCAGCAGCAGGCATGGGATCACCACCGGGATCAGCAAAAGTAGCAGCGATGGGGTTACCACCAGTTGAAGTATCCATAGGGTTACCAGCAGGAGGAGTGGCAGGGGCAGCAGCAGGAGTGAGGGAGGGAGGGACTTGGACGATGGTTATGGGCGGCACTGTGACTGTGCCACCCACTGCTGTTGCTCGGAGCTCGCCTGATATGTATGGGTTTGGTACCACCTCCACCAACACTGAGTCATCCTGTCGGGTGGAGCAGGGGCAGCAGTTGGGGTTAGGAAGGGGTGGACATGGACACTTTTGAGTCGACTCAAAAGCAGCAGGAGTGAGGGAGGGGGGGACTTGAACGATGGTGATGGGCGGCACAGTGACTGTGCCGCCCACTGCTGTTGCTCGGAGCTCCCCAGAAATGTATGGGCTTGGCACCACCTCCACCAACACTGAGTCATCCTGATGTGTGTAGAGGGGTGAGAGCACGCCAAGCAGAACCGTGGAAGATTTAGGTTTGATGTGTGGCTTGGCTTGGTCCATAGCTCCCCAAAAATGTATGGGCTGGGCACCACCTCCACCAACACCGAGTCATCCTGATGTGATGGGAAAGAGATGGAGGGGAAAGATGGGAAAGAGAGAGAGAGGTGTGTGTGAAGGGAGCAGCACTGTGACAGTGCCGCCCACTGCTGTTGCTCGCAGCTCGCCAGATATGAATGGGCTTGGTACCACCTCCACCAACACTGAGTCATCCTGATGTGATGGGAAAGAGATGGAGGGGAAAGATGGGAAAGAGAGAGAGAGGTGTGTGTGAAGGGAGCAGCACTGTGACAGTGCCGCCCACTGCTGTTGCTCGCAGCTCGCCAGATATGAATGGGCTTGGTACCACCTCCACCAACACTGAGTCATCCTGATGTGATGGGTGGGAGATGGAGGGGAAAGATGGGAAAGAGAGAGAGAGGTGTGTGTGAAGGGAGCGGCACTGTGACTGTGCCGCCCACTGCTGTTGCTCGCAGCTCGCCAGATATGAATGGGTTTGGTACCACCTCCACCAACACCGAGTCATCCTGTCGGGTGGAACAGAGGCAGCAGTAGGGGTGAGGGAGGGAGGGAGTTGGACGATGGTGATGGGCGAGTTTTGAGACGACTCAAAACACGGGTGGAGCAGCACAGCACAGCACAGCACTGCACAGCACAGCACAGCACAGCACCGCACCGCACAGCACAGCACAGCACCGCACCGCACCGCACAGCACAGCTACGCACCGCACTGCACTGCACCGAACCGCACCGCACCGCACTGCACTGCATTGCACCGCATAGCACACCACCGCAGACTCACAGAAGAAGCCACGAGGCCGGCAGCATCAAGCAGAGTGACGTGCAGCCCTGCGACGGGGTTGGCCATGTCCCCCCTCACCCTGTAGTGTGCCTCTCCCCCTGCGTCCCGCTCCCCACTGCCCTCCCACCTGGTGGGGATACACAGAGAGAGCACAGCAAATACATGAGAGGGGTGGAAAGAGTTGGAGATGGGTGGAGCATGATGGAGGAGAGGGGCCCTGAGACGGGGTTGGCCATGTCCCCCCTCACGCTGTAGCTCGCCTGCCCGCCTGCGTCCCGCTCCCCACTGCCCTCCCACCTGATGGGGGAACGGAGCACACAACAAAGCACACAGGAGAGGGTGGAGAGGGGTGGAGAGGGGTGGAGAGGGGTGGCAAAGGGTGGTCGAGCCATTTCCACTCGTGCTGGTGCTACTAGTGCTGGCCGCTGCGTTGCCCTGGAAGGCCAGAGCCTATGGTCTACGGACTGTCATCCTCTGCTGCTGCCACTTACTCACCATAAGGTGAAGGAAGTTAGAGGAGATCCCAAGGTACCTCTCTGGCCGGTGCAAATGTGCTGCAACTCATCCAATCACCCACCCACTCACCACATGGTGAAGGAAGTTGGCGGAGATCCCAAGGTGTCTCTCGGGTCGGTGCGGCAGCGGCGGCATGGAGAGCGCATGGACGGCTGAAAGGTGGCGTCAAAGAAGGCAGAGCCCCCGAGGGGCATGCTCGTTCCAGTCCCATTCGAGCCACCGGTCCCACTAGACCCACTAGAGCCGCTGGTCCCACTAGACCCACTAGACCCACTTGATCCTGTTGATCCACTGCCCCCACTCGTGCTAACCGCTGTGTTGCCTTGGAAAGACAGTCGGGACACCACCAAAGGCAGCAGTCCTCCACCCCCTGCTGCTGCTGCTGCTGCTGCTGCTGCTGCTGCTGCTGCTGCTGTTGCCACACCAGCAGCCCCTGCAGCATCAGTAGCAACAGCAGCATCAGCAGAAGCAGCAGCAGCAGCAGTGCTGTTGTTAGTGCTGTTGTTGCTGCCACCTGCGCTCCCATCCACCGTCCCTTCCCCCGGAGGCAGAAACTCACTCACAGCCACCGATCCAGCCCCCACTTCCCCCTCCTCCCCCCGCCTGCTCCCCCCCGGTTAATATACACCCCCGCGCCCTCTCCCCCTCCCACGTTCCTCCGGAACCCACACCCAGTGAGGGTGCCGTGAGCCTGCTCTAGGATGGCAATGCCTGCTCCCGAGCCTCCGGCTTTGTTGTTGGTGAAAGCGGCGCCTGTGATGGTGATGGTGGCGTTGCCTCCTGCGAAGACGCCTGCGCCCTGCTCTTCTGCGCGGTTCCTTATAAGCCGTGGCCGGCGAGCTTGTAACGAGGATGACCCTGCGCCCGCTCCTTCCCCTGCTGCTCTTTTCACTCCTCCTGCGGCTCCTACCCCTGCTGCTCCCCCTACTGCGCCCCCTGCTGCTGCAGCTCCCAACAACGCATCCGACAGCGTTAGACTGCTGTCAGCATCGGCAAAAACCGCCCCACCTCTCCTTGCCCAATTCCTCTCCATGACCACCCCTCCCACCAGCACCACCACCGCCACATCCGACACAAGAACCGCCCCTCCGTCCCTCGACCCTCCCGCCCGGTTCCCCCTAAACCCCGTGTCTTGAAACCTCGCTTTGGTCTGACCCATCAGCACCACTCCGTGCTGCTCATTCTGCTCAAACCCCGTCTCTCCAGTCACTGAAACCGCTACCTCTCCTTCCGCCAGCAACCCTCCGCCCAGCAAGGCCCGGTTGCCAACAAAACGCGAGTCCGAAACTGTGAGGTTCGACTTATGGATGGCATACACTCCCCCGCCTTGCACTTTGGCTGTGTTTCCGGTGAGATTCGAACCGGAGATCTCAACCTGCGCGTTCATTTCCGCCCACAGTGCCCCTCCGTCTAAAGCCGAGTTGTTTGAGAGGAGAGACGCCGAGAGGGAGAGGACCGTTTGGCCCGTCATGCGCAGCGCTCCGCCCTCGTTTCCGCCGTCATTACACGTGACGTTAGACGACGTGACTGTAGCGGAGGAGAAATCGCCCAGGGAGATGCAGCCTCCCCCGGACGGCGCCTGGTTCCAGGCGCACTCGCTGCGGTGCAATCTCAGCCGTCCAAAGTCCTCGATCAGAACCGCGCCTCCGCTGCCTGAGCGGCAGTGCAGGAGGGAGCAGTTGACTGCGTTGACTGATGCCTGGGAGGAGAGGGAGATTGCGCCGCCGCCCAGATCGGCCCGGTTGGAAAGGAAGTGCGAGTGGGATACAGAGACAGGGTAGAGCGTGCCATTCGCTGCTGATGATGATGAAGAGCCTTCCACTGAAGGGGGGAAGGAGGGGAGAGGGGAGAGGGGAGATGGGGGAGCGGGAGAAAATGGAGGTGAATGGCAGTAAAGAGGGCAGAGAACTGGGCAGCTATGTGTGTGAGCAGCTATGTTTGTGGGCAGCTATGTTTGTGGGCAGCTATGTGCGTGAGCAGAGCAGCTATGTGTGTGAGCAGTTATATGTGTGAGCAGCTATGTGTGTGAGCAGATATGACACGCGGGTGCGCTCAATCAAGAACGAGGCATCCAAGAATGTGACGAACAAGGAGGTGCAGTGGCTCAAGAGCAGGATAGAGCACTTGAAGAATTTTGCAGAGGAGAGGGCGGGAGGAGGAGCTGGAAGAGGTGGCTGAGACGAGGACTGTGGTGAAAAGAACTGAGAGGAGCGCGGTGAAGGGCGGTGGTAAGAAGCCATCTACTTCACCGACTCCTCTCAACCCCCTTCACTGCACTCCTCTCACCGTTACAGTCCTCGTTACAGTCCTCGTCTCAGCCACCTCTTCCAGCTCCTCCTACTTCCACCTTTTCATCTGCATGATTATTCAAGTGCTCTATCCTGCTCTTGAGCCTCTGCACCTCCGTATTCGCCACATTCTTGGATAACTCGTTCTTGATTGAGCGCATTCGCGTGGCATAGCTACACACACACAAAGAGGAAAAAATGGCAAAGACATGAGCATGCGCGCTTACCTTACCTTCATTCCGGATCTCTTACCTGATATCGCTCCGCCCTTGACCAGGGCGGAGTTGTTAACAAAAGTGGAGTTGTCTATAGTGAGTATATCGCCAGCGAAAAAAATGGCGCCACCTTTGGAGAGCAGAGCGGAGTTGTTGAGAAAGAGCGAGTCGGCCACGAAAATTGAGCCAGTGGTGCCCTGCCAATGGATTGGGACGCGCAGAGAGCAGAGAGCAGAGGGCAAAGGGTAGAGGGCAGAGGGCAAAGGGTGGGGGGCAGAGGGCAGAGCAAAGTTGTTAGGAAAGAGCGAGTCGGTCACGAGGACCGAGCCAGTGGTGCCCTACCAAAGGGAGTGAGAAGATGAAAGGGAGACAGAGAGAAAGAGAGAATGAGAGGACAGTAATAAGAGAGGGAGGGGCCACCGTCCCTGTTAAGAGAAAGCAATGGCTCCTCTCTTGGAAAGCAGAGTGGAGTTTTTGAGAAAGAGCGAGTGTGTCACTAGCACTGAGCCTACGGTGCCCTGCCGATGGAATGAGATGATGTAGAGAAAAAGGAATCGAGGTGTGGTGTTGTGTTGAGAAGGGAGATGAAACTGTGTGAGTGATGCATGTCCTCCCCTCCCCCTCCCCCTCCCCCTCCCCCTCCCTCTTCCTCCCATTCCCCTCCCCTACCCCTTCGCTTGCAACTCTAATCCCCTTCCTCACTCTAATCCCCTTCCTCACTCTAATCCCCCTCAAACCCCCTAGCCCCACCTATTGCACATAAAGCGCCCCACCCTCCGCTGAGAGGGCAGTGTTGTTCAGAAAGGCGGTGCGGGTGATGTTGGTCAGGACCTCACCTCCAGTGGCCATGGCACTTCCCCTACCATCCCCACAAATAGTACTACCCCCCAACCACCCCCCTCTCCCCACCTCTTGCACATAGATCGCCCCGCCCTCTGCGGAAAGAGCGGTGTTGTTGATAAGGGTGGTGCGGGTGATGCTGGTTAATCCCACGCCCCCAGTTGCCATGGCCCCTCCTCCCTTCGTCCCAACTACAACCAACCCCATACATACCACCCTTTTCTCACCCACCGCTTGCACCATGATCGCCCCGCCCTCCGCGGAAAGAGCGGTGTTGTTGATGAAGGTGGTGCGGGTGATGCTGGTTAATCCCACGCCGCCAGTTGCAATGGCCCCTCCACTGTGCAAAACTGTGTTGTCACGAAACTCACAGTCCTCTATGGTCCCTTCCCGCATGAACATTGCTGAGGGATGGGAGGAGCGAGAGGGGAGTGTGGGCGGGAGAATGGGGGAAAGGGGAGGGGGGGCGGGGAGTGGGTCTGTTCTTAAACGTCTCATCCCAACATCTCTCCCCCACGCCCCCAGTTGCCATGGCCCCTCCGCTGTGCAACACTGTGTTGTCACGAAAATCACAGTCCTCTATGGTCCCTTCCCGCATGAAGAGCACTGGGGGGTGGGATTGGGAAGGGGGGTGGAGGAGGATTGAGCGTGTTTCCTATGACGCGCCTACCCTATAAGGAAAAAACTGGGAGGACTTGGTTGGAGGCGCCTCGAAGCGTGGTCAACCTAGCTTGCAGCCACAGCCTACCAATGCCGGCGATGAGGAAAGACGCCGAGTTGCGGAGAAACCGCGTGCGCCGAATGATTTTTGAGACGTCTCAAAAACAACCTCATTTCACGTGCGCCGAATGATCCTCTCGCTCTCAGAGCTGCTTTTGAGTCGACTCAAAAGAAAATCGCCACCTCGCTCCCAAAGCTCAAAGCCCCGCACCAAGTCGTGTCAAGCAAACACGTGCTTTAGCAAACCCTACAAGCGTGGAGCCCCGAACCAGCCTACCTGCACCGGCGAGGCGGAAAGAAGCATTGTTGCGCAGAAACCTCGTCCGCCGAAGCACCGCGTGGCTCTCAAAGCTCGCCGCACCGCCAAACCGCGCAGTATTCCCCTCAAACACACAGTCCTCCACCTCCATAAGAACCGGCTCCTTTATCATCCCCCACGCGTGCAGCAGCGCCCCTCCCTGACTCGTCGCCCCGTCCGTCGTGTGAACTCCTCTATTCCCGACGAAAGAGCAGTTGGAGATGAGACTCGGGCAGTCTATGAGGTAAACGGCGCCTCCGAACGCCATCATAGGAGATTCGGCGGTGTTGTTGAAAAACGAGGAGTTCAGAACGGTGACGTTGCTGTCCTGGCCTTCGATCGCCGCTCCTCCGCCTCCATTCGGGGCTGTCGCGTGGTTACCGCGAAACTCGCAGGTGGTAACCGTGAGGTTACCAACTCCTAGAGCCATGATCCCTGCGCCGCCCATGGAGCTAGACCCGTTGAGGAAGGAGGAGAGGGAGACGGAGAGGGAGGCAGTGTCGTTGGCATGAATGGCGGCGCCGCGCATGTAGTGGGTGTAGAGGTCGATGAGCGGGTTGGTGGCGACGCAGGCGAGGAAGGAGCAGCGGGAAACGGCGAGAGCGGGGGAGGAGGTGTCTGCCATACAGCCCCCGATGGTGGCCTGATGGGGCAGGGGAGGAGGGGGGAGAGATTGGAGGAAGGAACAGTAAGAGAGGGTAAGGGTGGGGGAGGAGGTGTCGGCCCACTTATACTCACCCACCCATTCCCATCCACCCATCCCCAACCATCCCCGCCCACCCATCCCCGCCCACCATCCCCACCCATCCCCACGCACCCATCCCCACCCACCCCCGCCCACCCCCACCCACCTTATTCTCAGAGAAGCTGACGCCATCGATGCTTCCGGAGCACCCTTTAGTTGCCAGGCCCCCTCCATTCGAATCAGCGGCGCAGCGCGAGAATCCCCCTCCCTGCACCTCCACCCTACTGGCCTCGCAGTAAACACCTCCCCCAATACCAGCCTTCGCCGTACACTCTTCAAACCAGCACTCTGTCACACTCGCTATAGTCACGTTCTGTAACGCCACTCCCCCGCCGCCTCCTGAGAGGGACGAGACGGATGAGCCGCTGACGTGGACGCGCGAGAGAGTGACACGTGGCGCGTTCAGGGCCGCGATCGCGCCGCCATAGCTGCCAGCAGAGCAGCCGGTGAAGGACGCGTTGCTGACGTGGACGGCCTGGTTCTCGACCAACAGGCAGCCGCCACGTGGCGCGCCGGCCCGGCCGTTCTGCACGGCGATCCCTGCAAGGACCAATCGCGCACTGCCACATGGCACCACGGCAGTGGCCGGATCACAAACAGCCAAGAGACATGCCCCCCCTCCACAGTCGATAATTGGTCCGGCGGCGGGGACAGCAGTGGGAGCGAGACGGAGAGGAGGAGGAGAAGGAGGAGGAGCAGGGTTGGGAGAAGGGGAGGGGAGAGCAGCGAGGAGGGAGACGGATCGGGCACCGAGGGAGAGACCAGCAGTGGGAAGGCGGTGAGAGGCTGGGGAGAGAAGCAGGGACCCGCCTGCTGGGGGCAACCTGGGGTGGGGGCGAGGATGGGCATGTGTGAGAAAGAATGTGGAGGCGATATGAAGAGTGTGGGGAGCGCGAGCATGGGTGAGGTTCGAGATGTCTTAGAGGGAATGTGAGTGAGTGTGAGCAAGGAGTGTGACTCGTGACTGAGTGAGTGGGTTGCCATGGCAGTAAGTGGGAGTGGTGTGGATGCACAACAAACGGTACAAGGCGAGGTGAGCGGAATAAGCAGGGGTGCAGAGGGGGGATTCGAGAGACGAAGGAATGGAGAGCGGTTGAGGGCAAGGAGGGTGGGTTGCAGGGATGTAGGGCGGGTTGTTTTATCCAATGCGAGTTGTTACACTCACATTGATAGGCCCAGCTCCAATGTGCCTGCAAGAACACATGCACGATGGCATGACATGGCATGGCGTGGCATGGCATGGCATGGCATGGCATGGGATGGCATGGCATGGCATGGCATGGCATGGCATGCAATCAGACATGCACACAGACACAGCATGGAACACAAGGGCAGCGCATGAGCAGAGAGGTGAGGCGATTGAGGACGTTCGTCAGCGGAAAGCTGCACAGGCGAAATCAGAAGGATAGCAAGCTGCAAGGGATCCAACCAGAAGGTTAGTACTACAAGCTGCAAGGGCTCAACTGGTAGAGGCACGGAACGTACCACAGGGAGTGGCGGGGTCGCCGCAGCAGCCTGGTGCTGCTGACCCATGCCCCCCCGCACGCACATGCGTGGTCGCAAAGCTCAGGCTTACACAGGGAAGGAACTGGTGGAGGCACGGAACGTACCACAGGGAGTGGCGGCATCGCCGCAGCAGCCTGGTGCTGCTGACCCATGGCCGCCCGCGCGCACATGCACCTGCTCCAGCTGTGGGCAGCCTGAACGGGAGCGGGAACGTGAGAGGCGGGAAGGGGAAAGGTGGGGGGAAGTGGGGGGTGGTGGCTGGGTGAAATCGCCGCAGCAGCCTGGTGCTGCGGAACCCTGCCCGCGCGCCCGCACATGCACCTGCTCCAGCTGTGGGCATCCTGAACAGGAGCGGGTGATGGGGGGAGAGGGGAGGGAGGGAAGCATAGGCGTGGCCCAGGCCAATCCACAGACCCATGCCCGCCCGCACGCACATGCACCTGCTCCAGGAATGCGCAGGCTGAACGGGAGCGAGTGAAAGGCAGGAGGGGAGTGGAAGAGGTGGGGGTTTAGTAAAGGCGCCTAAAAACTCGAAATGTCGTTCCCTTTTCTTCACTCCAATCCATGCCCCCATCCAGCTGGGGAGGTGATTCAGGTGGGGAGGTGATTCAGCTGGGGAGGTGATTCAGGTGGAGAGATGATTCAGGTAAAGGGATGATTAGGTGGGAGGGTGATTTCAAGTGAGGGGGTGTTGTGGTTGAAGAAATCCCCTTTTTATTCCCCTAAAACGCCCCACATTTCCCCATCCCCCCACCACCGCACTGCATTCTCCTGTTACCTGACGCAGCAACGCACGGCGCGATCGGCGCTGTGCAGAGCAGAGCGATCAGCAGCGCAGCAAACAGCCGTCTGGCCGATGGCGAGTTTTGAGACGCCTTAGAAATCGCTGGAGAGCCACGATGCGGCTGGACCCAACGCCGCGCCGCATGTCGCCCGCAACCGCCACTGCCGCCGCCGCCGCCGCCGCCGCCAATCATGATCCGTCTCCGTTTAGAGGGTCTTTAGGGAGCTGCTTGTTTCCGAAACTCCGTTGAAGCGCGCCGAGCCAGCAAAGCTGGGGGTTGCAGCGTTTGAAACCACGTTACATTATTCGCCGGCGCCCGCAAAGTAAGGTCGTTTTCCCCCCTCTTCCCCTCACTGCGTGGACGCACGGAAGCGTCTCCCCCCGGCGGACCGGGCGCGCGGCGGAAACCCCTTCCGAGTCTGTTCCCCCGTTACTGCGCGCAACTTAGTACAGTGCTGCAGTTTCAGCTTAGAAGCCCGAGTCGGACGGCGGTACTACCACGTGGTGTGATATTAGAGAATTCTAAAAAATACCCTGCAACAGTATTACCACGTGGTGCGGTGATTGCAGCGATTTCGTGAATTCAAGCAGGAAACCGCCGCCTAGCCCGTGATTGACGGCGACGGGTCCTAAACAGCCTTTCGTTTTCTCGGGAATGCGGGGTCACGCAGCGCTCCAATGTCGATGCTTCTCGCGACATGGTTAGAAACCCGCGCGTCAAAACACGGCCATGCCGTGGTAGTGAGCAGAAAAGCATGTCCCGTAGCGACTTGCTTAGAATAAAGGAGAGTGATTCTGAGAGTGAAGCACCGTGCAGTGCGCCACCGAGCTAGGGTTCCAGAAACAGTAAACGTACAGTACAGCATTAATCAGCGCCAACCAACACAACGTGCGACAAAGTAATCAGCATGGGGCCCATGCCATGGGACAAGTTGTGCCAACAGTGCGCGGAGGCATGGGCTTTGATTTGCTCGTCACGTCGCCAGCTTTTCGCGCAGTGCACCGCCGAGCGGAGCAGAAGAACCAACCACCACCGCAATTGCGAAGCGCCGAGGCTGCGGTGTCGTCGTGGCTCGTTTTGTTACAGTGCTACAGCGAAAAATGCTGCCCGCACGAACTCCGCCTGGAATCGCAGAATTCGGCTCGTCGTGAGTTGTTGTGGTCACAGAAGAGCCAACGCACCAGGCGCCGCGACAAAAGGAGCCAGTTGAATTGGTCCCTCCCATACACCACACTCCGGTAAGTACAGTATTGACGCGCCAAAAGAAATCCGTGAGCACTTCATGAGGCCACAGAAAACAAATGCATCATCTTGGACCTTCACAAAATCACAACTCCATACAGATAAGAGAAAAACACTTGTAACTAGGTAACGATTAAGGCTCTTTGCCATCCTCGCAATTCAACGCGTCGTCGTCCTCAAACTCATCTGCTGAATCGTCTTGGACCCATGCACCTTCGTCATCAGGAGAAGGCGTCAAGTCCAACGCGTTCTTCAAATTACTAGAAGCACATGCAGCTGACGCCATGATATTTTCTTCATATTCCTGAGCACAGGGCAAGGACACCAAAGAACGAAATAAGGTGTAAATCTTGAACCCCCAACCATCACTTTCCCCCTTCTTACAGTTTGATAAGAATGCAAGAGCAGATGTAGAGCGCAAAAGCTGACGCCTCACCCGAATCTGTGTGCGTTGCTCCGCTAAAAGCTGAGCCGCCTCCAGCACCGAAATCACCCGAGCACACCTCGCAGGCACCTCAGCAGCCCCGGCAGCCTCGGAAGTCCCAGCAGCCCCCCCAGCAGCCCGCCCAGCAGGCCCCCCAGCAGCCCGCCCAGCAGCCCCCCCAGCAGCCCGCCCAGCAGCCCCAGCAGCCACATCTACCATATCCTGAGAAGATTCTAGCTGAGCACAATCCGCAGCAACCCTGCCACCACCATTATCCCCGCCACCACCCCCACCATCTCCGTCACCATCACCATCCCCAATCTTCAACACCCTGCCCAGCCGGGCAGCTGCACGTTCAGCCTCCCACATCAGGTCCCTCCTGACCTTCTCCCGGGCTGCCCGAACACCTTCCGGCGAAATCTTTTTGTCTGCGCCCACACGCTCCAGCCTGCCATTGTGAAGCCGGTACATCCGCCCGTCCGACCCCACTCGAGGGGCACTAGAACCTGCAGGGAGTGACACCCTCGTGCCTGCACTCCCTGCACTCCCTGCACTCCCTCCATTCCCTTCACTCCCAGCACCTCCCCCAATGCCTACACCTCTCACACTCCCTGAAACCCCGCCTGCTTCCAGCACACCTGCAGCTTCCAGCGCGGGGTCGTCGATGGTGGTTTCCACCGCACGGTGCAGCGACCAGAGACGGCGCATGGCGGCAGAGGAGCAGGACGGCTGGAAGGACGACGTGCGCGTGCGCACCGATGCACCTGCTCCAGATACACCTGATACTGACACAGCTGGGACAGAGGCTGGCTTGAGGGAGGGTTTGAGGAATGAGCCTGTGCTGTCCCCTTCGCTGTCTGCACCTGTGTCTCTGTACTTGTAAATCTCCTTCCTCCACTGCTCGCCTTGCTCCGTGCCTGCCCGCATGTCATACTGTGCACATCCTTTGTCCTCTGCTTCCTCTGCCACCCCTTCTCCTGCACAGCCTGCTGCCGATGCAGCAGCACCGGCACCAGCGGCGTCCATAGAAGCAGAGGCTGCAGCAGTAAGGGATGTTGCAGCAACTGCAGCAACAGCAACTGTTGACACCAGCCCGCTGCTATCTCCCACCCCTTCTATAACCGCTGCCGTTCTGCCTTCCCCTACAGCCCCATCTTCCCCTCCCCCTCCGCCTTCCCCTCGAATTGTCCCATCTCCCCCTGCCACTCTGCCTTCCCCTCTCAACGTCCCACCCTCTCGTCTAGACGAAAGACTCGTTGTGGAATCTGCTCCATCCTCCACCATCCTCCCCATCAGTGCCTCTACTCCATTCCCACCCATGCTGTCGCCACCATACGAAGCAGCAGTAGCAGCAATACCAGGAGCAGCAGCAACAGCAGCGTCACCTTTCACGCTCCCTCCCCCGCTCTCTCTCCGCCCCGAAACCCTAAACGCGACACTCGCGCTGTCCGCTTCCTGTTCGTCCGCATCCCCCGCCGCCTGCTGCGCCGCGTGCGCCGCTAGCAGCGACTCGACCCGCTGCAGCTGCGCGTGCAGCTTGCGCACCTGCGCGGACAGCTTCGCGCCGCCGTCGGGGAGCGCGAGCCGACCCGCGGTTACCCTCGACAGCAAATACTGCGCGATCAGGGGCGTATCGGGGAGGCAAGATCGGGGGAACCAGACGGAGGAATTTCGAGATTGAAAGAGCCACCTCCCAATCGACTTCCGCATGAGTGACATGCAACATACGCGATACGATCGCAACCGATGTGACGAGACCAGCCAGATCGAGGCCTCTGGTGAGCGCTTAGCTTACCTCCTGTCCTTTAAGTTTCCGCAACAGGCGGCGCCTTTCCTCCTCGAGCCTGTCGCTGCTGTCATCCCATCCCGCGGATCGCAGAATCCCCGTGGTTGGTAGCGACGTCGCAGATCGGTGCGACTGCAGCTGCGACGAAGACAGAAAACTCGGCATCGCGACGAGCAGGGCGTACCGCTGGATCAGCGATGCTAGGTGCGAATTTATACGACGTTTCCGCGACGCTGTGCGATGCGACTACACGGACGAGATGCGCGACGACAGCGTGACAACACTATCGGGATGTCACCAGGGAAACTAACGACGTGGGTGTAGGCGAAAATGAAAGTGCGTGTCGGCGGAGGTGAACTCGAGATGGGTGCGAGCGGGTGAGTTTATGACAGGAACACTTCGTTTATGCATCCGGTTCTCATCAGTTTGCGAGAGGTGGATCTGCTTCCACAGTCGGTTCGGCAGGAGATGCCACCCCTTGCCTTGTGCACCGCTGATCCGCCTATGCTGCTCTTCCCCACACAACACCGTCGCCTGGCGGTTGAGAGCCTCCAATCTCTTCGAGGCATGGCCCACAACGATGCCACCCTGGCCCGTTTGACATCCCTTCAGGGCCCGGGGGCTGGGGCGTGGGTTTCTGCCGTTCCTTCGCACGAGGAGGCTACCTTCACCGCAGCCGAGTGGAGCATCTGTGCGTCTATGCGCCTAGACCTCCCTATTCAGCAGTTGATAGTGGCCGGCGTGTGCGCGTGTGGGTTTGAGTTTGCTGATCCCTCTGACCCGCATCATGCCCTTCGCTGCAAGTATCAGTATGCACCTTCTCGGGTTCACGATGCGGTTAAATTTGTGGTGGCGAAGATAGCTAAGGGTGCGGGTGGGATTGTGACCATGGAAGACGACACGTTGCTCCCAGGGAAGAGGGTTGATGTGGCGGTTCGGAAGCTGAAGGAGGGGGAGGAGCACGCGCTGGAGGTTAGTGTGGTAGATCCTATCTCGCTATCCGCGCAGCACCATGGACAGATTGGTCGCAAGGTGGGTTTTGCCGCGAGAGAGAGAGAAAAGCGGAAGACGGCGGACTACAAATCGCTTCTACAGCGGCATGGGGGAGTGCAGTTCACACCACTCATTGCTGAGACATGGGGATGCTTGGGGGGCAGTTTTGGACGGTGGCTTAAGAATCAGGGTGACGCGCAGATCGAGATAGCAAAGACGAAAGGGGCGGCGCGAGCTACGGGAAAGGGTTTCTCGGCTTATTTGCTCGGATCGCTCAAAGCGGCTGTGGGTGTGGCTTTGCAACGGGCTCAGGCGCGTGTGATCTTGTTACGCGCGGCGTCGATGATGAGAGGCCCAGAGGCTGTTTGGGTGGAGCGGGAGGATGTTGAGGAGGAGATGGGATGGGATGCTCCGTGGGCGGATGCACCATACTTGGTAGACATGCGGGTTTAGGGAGTGGGTTTAGGGGGGGAGGTTTGGTTCGATGGGAGTGCAGTTGGGGTGCTTTGATGGGAGGGCTTGATGGTGTTTTAAATGTGTGTGCTATTGGGGTTTTCTTGGGGTTGTGTGTGCTGCTTTTTCTTCCTTCTTCCCTGTTTTTCTTCCTCCTATCATTTTTCCCCTATTCCCCTCCTTCTTTCTTCCTCTCTCCTTTTTTCTACTCACGTTATTCCTCCTTTTCTCCTCTCTTCCCGTTTCCACTCCTTTTCCTTGCGTAATTATGCTACATTGTAATATTTTAAAATAAAAATGCTGTTTTGTGTTTCTGTTTATAAGATGAAAGTGCAAGATCTGATAGTAAAGCATTCTTATATCTATAAATTCAAATTTAACGTACCCTAAGACCCTCAAACATAATTCATCATTTAAATTTATTTCAGCTGTCCAGTGTATAACGCGATATTGTCCAGACGTCAGTATCGAGCACATTTTGTCCCTGCGGTTCGTGGTCTCGTCGAACTTCGTACGAAGAAAAACATCTCTGGACTCTGGTCAGATATGTAGGGAAGGGAGGGAGGTTTGTTGGGTGTGGAGGAGGGCTGGCCCGTGCGTTTGTCTGTGTGCCCAAAATTGCAGAGACGATGCGCAGGTAATGCAGCATGCGCTCCGCCTCTGTTGGTAACTCAACCTGCGAGAGAGTCGGTTGCTGTAATTTCACCTGAAGCAGTATAATTTCGCCAAGTCCAAGACCCCCAACTCGCCCACCAGGGGCAAAGCTGGCTCTCTGCGGCGCGCCTGTGTGTGCCGGATGCAGGGGTTTCCGACGGTTTGTTACACTGCGTATCACCATTTCCACCTGAGACCATGTTCCGATACGGGCAACAAAATGTTTGTGCATGTTGCAGCCAATCGATACCTCACACAGAGGCCAACATCTCACTTCAAAACCAAGACCAAACCACCTGAAATTTACCAGCAGATCTTGAATCAAAACCTAGCAGGGTTTGCAGCATACGCCAGGAGTTTCCGCTCCCGCAACTGGTAGAAGTTTGAGGAGCAGGGTAAAAGCAGATTGTAGCAGAGAAGTCCACGGGCTTCAGAGGAGAGCAGAGAACCAAGTTACTCCTCCACTCTAGTCTAGCTCGTTAGCATCGCTGCCGTCATGGCGCGTTTGAGCGTCACGTTCCTCGCGCTGCTGCTCCTTGCCGTAATCATCTGCGCAGAGGCGGGCAAGGCGAGCACGCTGAGCAAAAAGGGCTCCAAGGACAAAAAGGGCGGCGTGAAAGGAGGCGTGAAAGGAGGCGTGAAAGGAGGCGCGCAGGCAGGAGGCGAGGTCAAAGCAGGCGTCAAGGCTGGAGGCGAGATCAAAGTAGGCGTGAAGACGGGAGGCCAGGTCAAAGGAGGCGTGAAGAAGGGCGGTTCCAAGAAGGGCGGTTCCAAGAATGGCGGATCGAAGAAGCCAGTGACTTCATCATCCAGGCAGGTTGGTGCTTCTTCCGCTAAGGGCGCCGACCTGACGAGCAACACGGATTCATACAACACCTTCGACGCCGGCGAGGTTCGGGTCAAGGGCGTGTCGTGGGAAGCGAAGAAGTGCCCGAACGACTTGGCTAAGAAGGACTGGGGCGGGTGCACTGCCATTAACTGCTCCAAGGGCGGATGGCCCGGCAAGTTCAAGGAGTCCATCATTACGACGCAGAAGGGGAAGCACTGGGCGACCATCCTGCCCAACGGCGGCTTTTCCAAGAAGAAGGCTACCCCCGAGTCGTGCTGCAACCAGTGCGCCGCGAGCCACGACTGCACCTATTGGCAGTTCATCCCCGGTAGCGGCAACCAGTAAGCATCCCGGTCTTACCTTCGGCTATTTTTTCTTATATTTTCTTTTCCGTCCGCATTGCCTTCTTGATTCCTGCTAGAGTTTTTGTTCTCGTGCTCATACCTGTGTAACCAGTAAACATTCCGGTACTTTCTGTTTCATGACATGGCTTTCTTATAGTTGTTTTCCTCCGCATTGGCTACTTGACTCGTGCTGGAGCTTTTGATGTCCTGCTCGCATCCCTCTCTCTCCTTTCGTGTTCCTTGTGTATTTTTTTATCGCAGAATGGGTTCGTGCGATCTGATGGCCGGCGAGATGAAGTTCGAATGCGGCGACCTGGCAGCAATCTACGAGGGCAAGGACAAGCCGGTGTATCTGCAGGTGCGCGCCGGCGGCCGGTGCAACGACAATCCCGAGGTTATCGACGACCCGCACTTTACCGGCGCGCACGGCACGCACTTCGACTTCAACGGCCGCCCCGACAAGGCGTTTTGCCTGCTGACGGATAAGAACGTGCACGTGAACATGCTGCTGAGGGGGTACTATGACGACCGTACCGAGAGCGCGGCTCTTGTTGTCGACGGGAAGGCCGTTCACACGTGGATCAAGTAAGCAGCGCGTTCGCTACAGTTGCATTTTTCTGTAGTGTTTTTTTATGTCTTTTGTTCTGCCAAGTGGTTCAGCATCCAGTTTCTAAGCTTCGTTTTCTCGTGTGACATTTCAGGGAGCTCGGTATTGTGTGGTTTGCTAACGGTGCCGACCACCGTCTCCGTTTGGTTGCCCGCAACGGCAAGGAGCAGGAGCGCAACGCTGGTTACATGAAGGCCATCGAGGTTGACGGTACCGTGATCCAACGGCTGGCGCTCGGCGAGGAGTTCCACGGCGACGGTGGCCTCACGATCGCCCTCCGTGCGTACGAGAAGCAGGGCCCGTACGACGTGGATTACTACACCGTTTCAATCGACGGTATCATCTCGTTCGACATCCGCCTGCGTGTGGCTCACCCGAAACTCCAGACCCCCAGCGACGCCGAGGTGCACATCAACGTGGCCGTTACATCTTTTGAATACACGGAGAATGTTCACGGCGTGCTGGGTCAGACCTACAGGGAGGACCATATCGACCGTGCGATTGATTTCCAGCAGCTCGTTTCCTCGCTTCACCGCCCCGTGTCTGCTGACGGGGAGCTCGGCGCGGGATTCCTGGATGGAACCCCCCGTGCTTACGAGGCTGCCTCTGTTCTCGGTGTCGACTGCGCCATGACCGCGTACCACCGTGCCATGCAGCTGAGCGCCGTTTCCAACTAAGCTTTTCGCGAGGCTTGTTGTCCTCGGTATTGGGTTTCCTTTTGTCTTCATATCGTTATTCTTCCCCATGCCATAACTGAGGCTGAGTGCCCATTGTAATTGTATTTGGCTGCTCGTATGTCTGTAGGATAATACGGATAAAGCATGTGCTGTATGCTAAATTGCAAATGCATGTGATTTTTTCATTGATACGCTAAAGGTGCTAATTCACGAGGGTACTGATAACTCGATCGCTCAGCCTCGTGTGTTCGATGCATGCTTGACTGAAGTTCGAGGGTAACCACTTTGTACCGTGAATAAAAGTATTGGAAACGTATCTAACCGTCTAAAACCTTTCTGCAAATTCGAATCAGTCACCACGCCCCCAGCTCCGGCGTGCAGCCTCGAGACAGACTAGCCAGTGCAATATCTCCTCGTTGGGATCTGATATCGCGTACACCGCGTCCACCTTGACCTGCATCCATCAACCCGTGCACACACACACAAATCAATCCCCCGCAGAACGCCACAACGCAAAACACACAAGATGAAAGGTGTGCTGTTACTGCTCGCATCCGCATTTCCAGCATAATTTCAACATACATTCGCGGCTTCCGCCGCCATTCTCACCCGACACTTACTTGCCTCCGTCCATTGAACAACGTCACTCTCCCCCGCACGCCCACCAGCGCGCCCACATGGACACACGTGGCTGCCTGCAGCATCGCCACGTGGCGCTCCACGTAATCGCGACTGTTGAGCCACAGCACACATGGCACTGCGCGCACAGGCCGCGTGGCACAGACGGTGGACAGTTGCGGCGCGGCGGCTGGTAACGCGCCCGTAAGTGGCGCTGGGGGTGTCACAGTAGCCGAAGGGGCGGAGACACGGGCGGAGGCGGTGGGCGGGGGGGCGGACGACGGGGCGGGAGAAGGGGCGGGGCGAGCGCCGGTGGCGGCGGTCATGCTGCCGTCATCTAAGGCGAATCGGACGAACTTATAGGGGAGCTTATCCACGTCGACTATGACGCCGACTAAGTACACGTGGCGCAACCGCGTTGGCCACTCCACGCCGTGCTGCTGCTGCTCTGCCGGCGGGAGAAATGCGGAGCCGAGCACTCGCCGGTAGACGGGAACATTCGCGTCCCGCGATTGCATCGCGACGCGAAGGCTATCCTTCTCGTCTTCTTTTACTTCCCCGTCGGATACTCATAACGACATCGCACGACGAAACACAAGTGTTTCCAGTGACTGCCGCCCGAGGGAGGAACAGACGGGAGAAGTCGTCGAGTTGCAAACGAGTAGTTGGACCAGATCGGGAGGCGTATCGGTATGTATCGGTAGAAATCGGTGCAATTGCATCTCAAAATATTTGCAAATCGCCCACAGATTGAGTACACCAACTGCATTGAATTATCAAAGCGTCCAAAAAATAAGCCAAGCCAAATGTACAAGCCTAGATATCCTAAGCCACAGAATACGAAATCCAGCTCCAATTGCACACGCCACCAGATCAGACGAGATAATTAAATGCAAGAGGCACAGGTTCTAGTTGAATGCTTCTGCCTCCTTCCGAGAGCGGAGACCTTTGCCTCCTGAACAAGTTGCTGCCATACCTGAAACCCGATTGCTGCGTGATGACATCAGCTCCGTCTCACGTCATGGCCCTAATTTCCGATCATAATCCTTACCGTAATCAAAAGTTCCAGGCTTCGCTTCATCCCCGAACATCTCCTTTGGGTTGCTTCTCCTTGTCCTTTCTGTGCTGCAGCCATCCCACCAAGGACGGCAGAGACGACAACTCAAACTGCTCCTATGCTGCCCCCACCCTCACCGCCTACCTGGTGTCACCCCCTCGCATCCCCCTTGGGGTGCTTCTCCTTGTCCTTTCTGTGCTGCAGCCATCCCACCAAGGACGGCAGAGACGACAACTCAAACTGCTCCTCTGCCGCTGCTGCTACCGCCTGCCTTGTGCTGCCTGCTCCTGCCGTATTGTGGGACTTAGCAAACTCGTGAGACTGCTGATGCTCCATGAACTGGTGAGACTCGTGGGAATCCAAAGACTGGTGAGAATGGTGCAGCTTGTGGTGGGGTGCCTCAGACGTTCGCTGGCTCAAATTTAATTCACTTGGCGTGGGTTCAACCCTCCCTGTGGTGGCGAGTGGCTTGGAAGGTGCACTGGAGTGCGGCGGACCAGCGTTTGCAGCACTGGAAGAAGCTGAAGTAGCTGCTGCTGCTTTGCTTGCAGGAGCAGTGGTGTTGGTCCCACCAGGGATGTCAGCAGGAGCAGCGGCAGAGGCAGTCGGCTTTGCAGAATCTGCAGCAGGCTTTGCAGCCGGTTTTGCAGTAGCAGCAGTAGAGTGGGCGTTTGCTGTGTCTCCATTCGCTTCCCCTCCTGTTTCACCTCCCTCACCGCCTCTCCTGTGGCCCCACGGCAGGAAATCCACGAGGTTGAATACCACCGAGGGAATGTGAGCCGCTGCACCGCCCACGTGCGACGCCGCCGCCCCGACTGTGCCGCCCACGTGAGACACTGTAGATCCGACTGTGGACGTTACTGTGGAGGCGGCGGCGCCGACCGCGCCGGCAGCGGAGGAGAAGAGAGGGCTTACAACGCGGATGGGGATCACCGTGGCGTCCTTGAGGGAGTCTGGGGGGAGGGAGGAAGAAGCAACAGAAGCAGCATTTGATGCATGCACCAGACCAGTACGGTCACTACATGGGCAGAGCGCATGGTTACTTGGTTACCAGCGGTTACCAGCACTTACCAGCAGTGTGCTGCAGCTTAGCCCTGCCGCTGCTGGTGCTGGCGGTTCTGGCCATTACCTGGGCCACAGCGCATGGTAACCTGGTTACCAGCGGTTACCAGCGCTCACCAGCAGTGTGCTGCTCCTTGGCCTTCGTGTTGCTGGTGCTGGCGGCAAGACGGGAGGTCCGTGCAGGGCTGCGCACTCCCTGAGAGATCTCATGGCTGGTCGGGTGGGCAGACGGGTGGGGAGAGATGAAACGATGGAGAGCGAGAGAGATGAGGAGATGAAAGATGGTGGTATGGGATGGGAGAGGTAGAGAGGCGGCACAGGGAGGGAGACAAAAAGAGGCGAGGAGCTGTATTGGTCTCCAAAACATAACAGAGTACGTCAAAGTCCAATCTAAGAACTCACGTAAGTCCCACCCGAGAAATCACCTGAGTCCCACCTGAAACGCATGTGAGGTCGCTGGCCTCCACCTGAGATAGCCTGGCAACCGCTCCACCCACTACTACCTGAGTCGGCAGATGAAATCACCCGAGACTGAAACCACCTGAAAAAAACACCTGAGGAATCGCATGAGGTCGCTGATCTCCATCCCTCACAGCCTCACTGGTATGTTGTTGAAACCACCTGAAGAATCACCTGAGGTCGCTGAGCTCCATGGTGAGGTCGCTGATCTCCATGCCTGACATCCGCACTGGTACATTGTTGAAACCACCTGAGGATTCACCTGAGGTCGCTGAGCTCCATGGTGAGGTCGCTGATCTCCATCCCTGACAGCCTCACTGGTACGTTGTTGAAACCACCTGAGGATTCACCTGAGGTCGCTGAGCTCCATGGTGAGGTCGCTGATCTCCATGCCTGACAGCCTCACTGCTGCCATCGTCCCTGGCAGCTCCTCCCTCGCCGTCGCTGCCAGCCGCTCCACTGCCTGTGCCGCCTTCCGCACCGCCTGGGGACGCGGGCAAGGTGAATGGGAGCGAGTGAGAGCGAGTGAGAGCGAGTGAGAGGGCCAGCAGGCACTAGTAGGCTCGAGCCAAAGGCAACTTCTCCCTCACCGTTGCTGCCAGCCGCTCCACTGCCTGTGCTGCCCTGCGCACAGCCTGTAGGTGGGGTGGGGGAGGTGGTGGATGGGCGTGTGCAGGGCACTAGCCAGCAAGCACAAACAAGGGTCCCTGGAAGCTCCTCCCTCGCTGTGGCTGCCAACCGCTCCACTGCCTGCGCTGCCCTCCGCACCGCCTGAGGGAGATGAGAGGAGGGAAGGGGAGGACGAAGGGATGGCAAAGAGGGTGTGCGTGTGGCGTGCGTGGTGGGTCGCTGCCAGCCGCTCCACTGCCTGCGCTGCCCTTAGCACGGCCTGGAGAGTGAGACGAGAAGAGGGTGCGTGTTTTGAGTCGACTCAAAACACCACCGCACAGACTGGCGTGTGAGACGAGAGGTGGGAGCAGGGGGGCGGGGTGCGGAGATACGTTGGATGGGCTAGCCAGATATGGTGCATTGACTCTGGGCGGCAGGCCCTAGTGGCTAGCCCATTCACCATATCTGTCCTAATGCCTTACAGACACTCGCTGGCCAGGAGGCGGGCATGGGACCGACCTGTGTGTGGTGGGACGTACCAGGAGCGCGGGAATCGCGGCGAAGATTATGCCGGAGAGCGCTGCGGAGATCTGCAAACGAAGCAAATCGGACCGTTAAAGTCAGCAGGAGCGGAAAAAAACCAATCCCTAGGGTCAAAAAGAGGGTGTGATACAAAAGGGCCGTGAGTGCAGGGGGTGAGGAAATGGCGCGAGACAGGAGACTAAAATGACATGCTCTTACGGCGGTATAGGAAGAGGCAGAGGCATATAAATACATACTCGTTTCAAAATGACTCGTTTCATACATACTCGCGCATAAATCCACGAACAAGCGGGTTTGCGTACCGAGCATGCGACGAAGCCGAGGGTCAGAACAGGGACGTCTCGCGGCGACACGTGGAGGAGACCCGGTGGTTGTGGAGCCGACGACACCGATGCGACCATGTGCGACGCGTCCATGCGACTGCCGCATGTCGCACACCGCATTCGGTCTGCGAGTCCGGAAGCGCCGCCTTTATCGCCCTCCGCGACACGCGTCGTCGCTGTGTGCCGTCGTTCAGCGTCGCTTGCGATCGCTTTCGCGTCGCTTGGTTGCGCGTCGTTTGCGCGTCCCGAAATCCATCGCGGGATCAGCGGCGACGCAGACGCGGTATTTGTGCCCGACTCCTCGCCACGCACGTGTGCTGCTTCTATTGGTTTAAACCGTTTCCCTCGGGTAAGCTCAGTTGAATGCGCTAGGGGAGTTGAGCCGAGGCGAGGCGAAGCGCGGGAGAGAGAAAAGGGCCATTTTTGAGGCGGGTCGAAAGCGGGTGGGAAAGCGGCCCTGATGGTTAATCTGCTTCTTGGTTCGACTCGCGTTGGGAGTATCAGCGAGGCGTGCTGTGGTGCACGCTTCGTCAGTCCGCAATGGCATGCTCCGTTACTGACTGAATCCGCTATACGCGTTATGGCGCCGGACGACATCGTACTACAGGCAGCACCGGTTTTTGATAAAAATACGAGTGATAAATTAGCGGTTTCTTGAGCGCGACACACGCGCCTTCTTTCGCGTCGAGCAAGAACTATTCCGAATCTTTCGGAAGTCGGATCCTAGCTACAGCTACGACGTGGAAGGAGGATGCACTGGACGCAGTCTGACTAGAATGGAATCAGACGAGGTGTGAAAGCTCGGTACGTTGAAGAACGATTGAAATTTTGCCGAGGCTCAAGTTTGCTCAAGCAGCAGGCAACTCCAGTTTGCTCAAGTTTGCCGAGACTATGTTTGTCAGGCGCTCACACAGTTCAGAGAGATGCTGAGCGATAAGGCGGTGGTGTAGCAGCAGAGGGGAAATGCTGATACGCGAGGATTTCAGCAAGGTTAAATACGGCGAAAATTGGTTTCAAGAGGTAAAGAGCTTCAAAAGAGGTGTGACTACGGGGTGCAGCGAGTGGATGAACCTTGAACAGCGGCACTGGGACAAAAATTGATGACAACGAATCTGAACCGTGCAGGATAGGTCAAGAAGCGGGCGCCGCGTCACGGTGACCAGTCGCGCGATATCTTGACACATAACGATGGTGTCAGATCAGAGTCAGCGTGACGCAAGACACACTGTGGGATTGGCTGATGCCACATCACAGCCTTCTGGATCGCTCGCCGTGCTTCAACGCAAGTACTCGTTAGAGATATAACGCAGATTACACGGACAGCGTAGACTCGTATCAGTGAAAATATCACTCGTTCCTACTCTATGGAGTGACATATACTACACCCCATAGCTAAAGTTACAGAATAATTGCTACAACCATCGAAATTCATTCACATAAACCCTAAGGCTCCATCATGTCTCCAGTCTTATCCCGCGCAGCAGCAGCCCATGTGCGGTTACTCCAGGCTCGTGTCAGATTATGCCCTCCATGCCTGTGCTTATGATCCACAGGCCGTGCCTCGTCAGGCATCGCCGGCACACCGTCAGCATTTGCCCCGGGTTGTGATGTGGCAGCAGCGGATTGGCTGACGCGCATGAAGGTGGGCTGGGAGGTGGAGGAGAGGAGGCGTGCCCACATGCGATCAGTGAGGGCCACTGACTTGGGGGCCGTCACTTGCTGTGGGCGTTGGGGAGTGAGAGTGTGGGGAGAGGACGTGGGTAGAGGGAGTGGAGGAGGGGATTGGGAGCGGGAGTGACGGGACGGAATTAGGAGAGGGAGTGAGAAGGAGTCAGGCTATGGGGCTGTAGGCATGAGCGGCAGCGACTTGGGGGTGGTCACTTATTGTGAGAATGGGGTTTCCAGAGAGGGAGGTAAGGGGTGTGACCGTGTGGGTTGTATGCAATGGCGTAGGATTGAGGGTGAGATGGATGCGAGATTGGGGGGTGGGGTATAACAGAGATGGGAGCAAGTGAGAAGAAGTAGGGTCACAGGGCTGTAGGCATGGACCTCTGCTTTGAATCCAGCAACGTACATTGACGGGGATGTAGCACTGCGTGCCGTTGACTGGCCCCACCACGAAGCCCGAGTAACCCGCCATGGCGCCGTGGATGGCCCCGTGTGCCAGCAGCGTGCAGTAGATGTTGTCTCCAGCATTCGCTGGGATTGCTCTGATCATGTACGTGGGGTCTGGAAGGGGAGGGCAGTGGAAAGAGAGTGATAACGAGAGCGCAGCACATGCAGTTGAGGCGCCGTGGATAGCCCCGTGTGCCAGCAGCGTGCAGTAGATGTTGTCCCCCGCGTTGGCTGGGATGGCCCGAATCATGTATGTGGGGTCTGGTGGGTGGGAGGAGGAAGGGGGAAAGAGAGTGAAAATGACAGCGCAATGCCTTACAGGCGTCGTGAATGGCCCCGTGTGCCAGCAGCGTGCAGTATATGTTGTGCCCTGCATAGCCGGGATGGCTCGGATCATGTATGTGGGGTCTGGGGGATGGAGGGGAGAAAGAGGGTGAAGAAAGACAGAGTTGAGCAATGCACTACAGGCGCCGAGAATGGCCCCGTGCGGCAGCAGCGTGCAGTAGATGTTATCTCCTGCATTGGCTGGTATGGCCCGGATCATGCATGTGGGGTCTGGGTGGGGAAGGGGTTGTGGGGAGGAGAAAGGTAGCGCAAATAACAGCCAAATTAGAAGCTCAGCAAGGCACTAGAAGTACATGTAATGATTGCTCTCGTTTGTTTATTTAATGTATATAACATGCTATATATAAATAATATATATATACAAGGGGAACACTCACCGATGTATTTGAGGCTGATCTCGCTCTTCTTGTCCGCGTTGAAGTGCTCCTGATGGTCGCACAGTGCATGGGGAACGGTGCATGGGTAAGGGCGCATGGGGGCAAGCAGTGCATGAGAAGGGAATGAGGCGACTTTTGAGTCGATTTGTGGAGAGTGTCAAGCAGCGCACGAAAGGAGAGGGGTAAGGTGGTACCCACCTTCATCCACCCACCTTGATACGCTCTGAGAGCCACAGCCCCACGTCCAGCAGCAGCGCGTTCCCTGACTTGTCCGTGCCCGCGCCACCCCATAGGCTCTAATACACCAGGCTCTGCCCCGCGCCCTCATGAATTCGTAAAAACGCGCACACCACAACCACTCTCACCTTGATGCGTTCCGACAGCCACAGCCCCACGTCCAGCAGCAAAGCGTTCCCCGACTTGTCCGTGCCCGCCCCACCCGGCAAGCTCTGAGCCACCAGGCTCTGCCCCGCGCCCTCAGCCACAACGATTACGCAGTGGTCGTTCTCGTAGAGCTTCCTCTCCATGAACTCAAACAGCCCGCCCTCGCCCTCCAGATGAAAAGGGACTTCCGGGATGAGGCAGCAGTCCTGGGGGTGAAGTGGGTGGGTGAGGGCAAAAGGGCAACAATAACGCAGTGGTCGTTCTCGTAGAGCTTCCTCTCCATGAACTCAAACAGGCCTCCCTCGCCCTCCAGATGGAAAGGGACTTTCGGGATAAGACAGCAGTCCTGGGAGGTGGGTGAAGGGGTGGGGGAGGTGGGATGAAGAGGAGAGGAAAAGGGTGAAGGGGTGGGGGAGATGGGGGTTTCCAGCACCACTACAGCCACAACCATCACCAGCAGCCAGGGTATAAGGGCAGCTTCCTCTCCGCGACCTCAAACAGCCCGCCCTCGCCCTCCAGATGGAAGGGCATCTCTGGAATGAGACAGCAGTCCTGGTGGTACAGTGGGTGGGCGAGGGCAAAAGGGCGACGATGGCGCAGTGGTTGTTCTCGTAGAGCTTGCACTCCAGTCCCCAAGCAGGGACATACAGGCCTTTTACGCCCTGCAGTCCCCAAGGCAGGGACTACAGCTCCAGTCCCCAAAGCAGGGACTACAGCTCCAGTCCCCAAAGCAGGGACTACAGCTCCAGTCCCCAAAGCAGGGACTACAGCTCCAGTCCCTCATCAGCCCTTCCCCCATTCCCCCCCATCCCCACCCCTTCCTTCTTACCACGTCACGGCTCGCAAGAGTGGCATGCATGGCGATTTGAGTCGACTCAAAAGCACACCCAACCCCTCCCGCCCTCATCATCCCTCCCCCTGTTCCCCCTTCTTACCACATCACGGCTCGCAAGAGTGGCATGCATGGCGATTTGACCTGATGTAAGGGAGAGCGGAGCGGGGTAGGATGGGGTGGGGCGAGGTGGATGGGGTGGGGTGGGAGTGAGAGTGTGAGTGAGAGTGGGAGTGTGAGTGGGAGTGGGAGTGGGAGTAAGAATGGGAGTGAGAATGAAGGTGGGAATGGGAATGGGAGTGCGGGTGGGAGTAGAAATGGGAGTGGGCGTGGGAACGGGAGACCGGGATGAGGGTGTGATGACAGAGAGAGAACAAAGCAGGTGATGCGAGCCAAATGCAGGATGGCAGTATCGCTGAGGTGACACCTTGCAGCAACATCCCTTCAAATCAACCTCAGCTCAATTCAGCAGCACCGTCAATTGACCCCTCCACTGACCGCAGTATCGCCCCATGAGCTTCACTAGCCCCACGCCCCGGTGAGTGCTCGTGACCTCCACCCTCGCAGCGCTGATGGCCCGCTGAGCCTCCTCCACAGCCGAGTCGAACCCAAACGACCGGTCAATCACTGCAATGTCGTTGTCTATCGTCTTGGGGATTCCCGCTACTGCCACCTTGAGTCCCCTCCTCCTGGTTTCCTGTGAAGGGCAAGGAGGCGAACAAGGAGGGTAAGGGAACGCTGAGGGAGCACTGATGGCCCTCTGAGCCTCCTCCACAGCGGAGTCAAACCCCCTGACCGGTCGATCACTGCAATGTCGATGTCTATTGTTTTAGGGATCCCGCAACTGACGCCTTCAATCCGCGCCGTCTGGTCTCCTGTCGGGCGCTAGGAGAAGTCTTCTGAGAAGTCACATACTCCAAATATGCTCAAGGCAATGAGGCTATTTTTGAGGCGCCTCAAAAAATAGACTCCTGTAGTGCGCCCAGGAGAGGTCTTCTGAGATTTCTCCACATACGTTCCAACTAAATATGCTACAGGCAAAGAGGACTGATGAGGAGACGACAAGACCTGTATGTTACCGCGTCCCAAGTCACCCCGCACTTGGTTCTGAAGCCACCCATGACCGACCCCACCCCCACCCACCCCACCCAACCCCCCACCCACCCCACCCCACCCCACCCCACCCCACCCCACCCCACCCACATGGTCCATGAGCCGAACCCTTCCCACTGCACTGCACCGCATGCCACCCATCATTCCCACAACACGCACCTCATAGATGATCTCTGCGCCTCGCTGCGTGCCGTCCCCTCCTATGATGTAAAGCTGGCATGGAAGGGAAGAGGGCATTGTGGAGATTGAGTGGGAAGGGGAAAAGCACACAAATGAAAAAGGCGCTGTTTAGAAGATGTCCGCACCGCTAGCCTTCACATCATGTACCAGTAAACTAACCTGTAACTTCTCCTGGAGCGTCACCTGAGAGTTCCTCTGCCTGCCATCACCTGGTCGATTCCTCACCTGCTTGCCACCTCACCTGGTTGATGCCTCACCGCACCGCACCACACCCCACCTGGTTGATGCCTCACCGCACCGCACCACACCCCACCTGGTTGATGCCTCACCGCACCACACCCCACCTGGTTAATGCCTCACCGCACCGCACCGCACCCCACCTGGTTGATGCCTCACCGCACTGCACCCCACCTGGTTGATGCCGCGGTCTTCAATGGAGTTGACGATCTTGGTGGAGTCGTGCCCGCCTCTGAAAGGCCGTTTGAGACGCCTCACCTGATTGACAGACACCTCACCACACACGCAACACCACACAGCACCGCACCGCACCCCACCTGGTTGATGCCGCGGTCTTCAATGGAGTTGACTATCTTGGTGGAGTCATGCCCGCCTCGGGAAGTACCCAGGAAGGTGCCTCCGCGCTTGTGGATGTCGTTCACCTTCCACGGGTCCAGCTGCAGCAGGTTGCGGCTGTAGAAGCCCCGGTACCCGCCCTGGCGAAAGGAGGGAATAAAGGTAGGTGAGGGAACCAGTTGGAGTCGACTCGGCACTCTCAACAAGCGACCATACTTCCACGGGTCCAGCTGCAGCAGGTTGCGGCTGTAGAACCCGCGGTAACCACCCTGGTAGGAAAGAAGAAGGTGTGAAGTGAGGGGAGGAGGGGAAAACAGAGGGTTTTAGTGGCCTTCCTGCCTCCACCACGGGTCCAGCTGCAGCAGGTTGCGGCTGTAGAAGCCCCGGTACCCGCCCTGGTGAGGGAAAGAAAATGAGGGGAAGAAATGGGGGGAGGTTGGAGTGAAATGCGCTTCATGCCTTGGGTCCACCTTGCCTTGGTGCTTTCATGAATCCAGCTGCAGCAGGTTGTGACTGTAGAACTTGCACCGCAGTACCCGCCCTGGTGCCAGAAGGAGGGGGAGAGGAGAGGGGGGGCAGGGCGGAACAAAGAGTCCCATTTCCTGGCATGAATGAACCCTGGGTGCTGTAACCCATTTCGACCCCTACCCTCCTTCCCCCTCCCTTCCCCACTCTTACGCACATCAATGCCGGAGATACTACGCACTCCGTAGCGGAACCACAGCGCCCACACGAGCTCGCACCAACAGTGTAACTCTCATCCACATGTATTTGCACCCCATCCCACCATTACGCACATCAATGCCGGAGATGCTTCGCACGCCGTAGCGGAACCAGAGCGCCCACACGAGCTCGCGAATGACCGTGTTGAGCCCGGGGCACAGGCCTCCGCATGTGACAATGGCCGCTCGCACGTCCTGAGGCTGGAAGGCCACCTGTTGTGAGGGGCCAAGAGGAGAGATTGAAAGGGAACGGGGGGTTGGGGGGCAGGGGAAGCGGGCAAGGGAGGGAGGGAGGGATGATGGTGTCGAGGCCTGGGCAGGGTCTCCGCACGTCACGGTAAGCGCCCAGAAAAGCTCACGGCACGGATAACTGTGTTGAGCCCAGTGCAGAGCCCGTCACACGGTACAACGGCTGCTCTGCTGTGCTGAAATGGTCAGCTGGAATGGGAGGGGGGTAGAGGGAGAAAGAGATGGAGAGTGCAAAGGGAGGGAGGGATGACCGTGTTAAGGTCGCGGCAGAGACCACCGCACGTCACAATTCTTCCCCCCATCCACCCTTTCCCCCTCTTTCCCACCCCTCACCCAACGCCCCCTCCCCCCTCCCTCCCCTCCCCTCCCGTCCCCACTCTCCCCCTCGCTCACCTTCTCGCGTGGTCCGGAACGACGGAAGACTCGAATGTCGTCCACACTGCCCGTCTTGATGAGCGCCTGGTCGGAGGGTGGGAGGGGTGTGCGGGAAGGCGTGGGGAGCCATGGGAGAGTGGTGGGGGAGTTGAGCGCCTGGGGAAGACACGGGGCAGTTGTAGGGTGGGGGAGGTGTGGGGAAGATGTGCGGTCGTTGTGGGGGGGAGAAATGGGGAGGGGGCAATGGGGTTCGTAAGAGCGTCTGAACACTCGAATGCCGTCCACACTGCCCGTCTTGATGAGCGCCTGGGGGAGAGACGGAGCAGTTGTAGGGTGGGGAGGTGGTGAGCGAGTTGCGGGAGGGGGGGCCTCTTGAGAGACTGTGGGAAGATGGTATTTCGTCCACAGTGCCAGCAGTGGAAAGACGCAGGGCGAAGGCAAGCGGGACAGGAGACGGGAAACAGGAGATGGGAGACGACGACGGGAGATGTGCGACGGGATGCGGGAGACAGGAGAGAGGGGAGGGGATGCGGAGACAGGAGAGGGGGGAGGGGATGCGGAGACAGGAGAGGGGGGAGGGGATGCGGAGACAGGAGAGGGGGGACGGGAGACGAGAGACAGGAGAGGGGGGACGGGATACGGGAGACAGGAGAGGGGGGACGGGAGACGAGAGACAGGAGAGGGGGGACGGGAGACGAGAGACAGGAGAGGGGGGACGGGAGACGAGAGACAGGAGAGGGGGGACGGGAGACGAGAGACAGGAGAGGGGGGACGGGAGACGAGAGACAGAAGAGGGGGGACGGGAGACGAGAGACAGGAGAGGGGGGACGGGAGACGAGAGACAGGAGAGGGGGGACGGGAGACGAGAGACAGGAGAGGGGGGACGGGAGACGAGAGACAGGAGAGGGGGGACGGGAGACGAGAGACAGGAGAGGGGGGACGGGAGACGAGAGACAGGAGAGGGGGGACGGGAGACGAGAGACAGGAGAGGGGGGACGGGAGACGAGAGACAGGAGAGGGGGGACGGGAGACGAGAGACAGGAGAAGGGGGACGGGAGAAGGGCGACGGGCGACGGGACGAGCAGGCAGGCGGAGCAAACATGAAGCGAGCAGGAAGAAAGGAGAGAAACGGAGAGAAAGGATGCACGGGGGAATGGGAGAGAAATGGGGAGAGACGTGAAGGGGGTAATGGAGGGGTAGCAGCGCACCTTCTGGCAGACAACGTCCTCACTGTCCACGAAGTAGTTCCTGGTGGTGGTGATGGGTGCAGATGGGCGTGGAGAGGTGCAGATGGGCGAGGAGCGGTGCAGATGGGCGAGCATCGGCGATGAATGGAGAGAGACGGGAGGAGAGGAGGGGAATGATGAGGTGTGGAGGGAAGAGAGGGAGAGAGGAGAATGGAGGGTAATATGAGGAGTGAAGAGGAGTGATTATGGCAAACAGCGGAGCCCAGTCACAGCACAGCTCACTTCAACAATGAAAGCCACAATGGGATCTGTGCTTATGCACTCTTACAGAACAGAAGCATGGAATGGTATGGAAGGGTATGGGATCGTAATACTTACTCAGGTCGATTAGGGCTTCGAAGTAGCGGATTATTGTACATCTGAACGAGAGATGACACGGACCAAGAGACAGACACAGAACGAGAAAGAGAGACAAAGATAAGAGACGGATGGTAAGTAAGCCCACGCAGTGGTCCATTTCGAGGACCAGTCTGCTCTGAACAGCGAAAGAAAAAAAAAAGGACAAAATATACAAAACAGAAACACCGGCATTGCAAGAATGCGCACCTGAAGGCCAGGAATCCATTCGGAAATGTGTGGAACGTCGTCGAGAATCACGGCGGACCGGATCCCCATTTCTCTATCTTGCTGCCGGCCTCGCCTCGCAAAGCGACTGGAATCGAAGCCGGCTATACCGCGTCCGTTTAGACGGCGCGACGACCGTAGATTCGCCGCTCCTTGGCTCCATCCTCCCGCGCGGCTCCACGCGATCTGATTTGCTATACGATGACTCGAGTTGGAATCCCGGGTCGGGTTTCTTGAGGAGCTAGTATGGAGGGCATGATAGTGTAAGGTACTGTGACCAAGCGCTGAAGCGCTGCAAGAAGCCATGGCTGGGTGTAAAGTTGCAAAGATAAGGAGAAAAATAAAAAGCGCTTTTTACAGTGACAATCACAGTGAGCCCTAATGCAGTGATGATAACGTGCAATATACTTCCGCGATTAGCTGGAGCCTAAAGTTCCAGCCAAGCACGTCCTATCGGTCAAGCGATTCGTCACAATGTGTCTGGCAGTCACAACGAATGGCCACTAGAACTGTGCCAGTCACAAAGACTCGATGGTATATTCCCAAGGTATCAGGGTCACTGATACAGTACTGTCTAACGGGTTTGGCGCTGCCAAAAGCTGACTGCCGTACCCGTTCAGGGTCATTTGACTCGCTGCTATTCGTTGGAACATTGCTGGTATTCCCAAGGTTTCAGGAGGGAGATTTGACAAGAGGCAAGCTCCTGCAGGAGACCATGCCCCGTGCAGCTTCGCGCACACTCTTTCCGTGGCAATAACGCCTCACGCATTACTGATTATAAAATGACAGTGTAACCAAGACGATATGGCTGGAGCGAATATCATTGTGCATAACATAAATTGGGGCCAATTTTGGCCACTGCAGTGTTTGAAGTGACATACAGTACAATAAACATGCTGTATGCTAAAAAACTACGGTAAGAGATCGAGTGGCATTTGAAGCTCAGAAACTTCCATGGTCGGGCACAATTCAAGCAAAAAGGGTACAGCAGCTTATCAAGCAGCCACCTGGGCAGCAGCAGAGGCTGGGAGGGATGCAACAGCAGCAGAAACTTCCTTGGCACTGATACCGGCAAGACTGCCGGTTGCAGATGCGACGACTGTGCACTTGCGGTCAGCAGCATTGGGAACGAACCGAGCAGCCTTGTCCGACGAGCCAAAGAGCGCCACACTGGAGAAATGAAAACGCCAGACAAGACAAAAGTGAGGGATAAATATCACTCAAAGATGTTCAGAATCTCTTAACTTGGTTTCTTCCCAAAAACAAGCTTGCTGCTACAGAAAGAATGGCATGCTTACAAATTTCTTAAGTACTGACCTTGGCTTTCTGAGAGCGGTGGCGAGTTGCACAGCAGCAGTGTTGGTTGTGACGACAGCAGCTGCATCGTCAATGGCAGCAGCAAGCTGGAGTCGCGGGGGAAACCAAGGAGGATGGAAGAGGGTCACGGTTGAGGACAGCAGGTGAGGTGAAGGGAAAAGTCTACGCCTTGACACTTAAGTTTAAACTGTCATTAACTCTTGTTGGGCGAGAATCAGGTAATGAGAAACCCATACTCCAGCTGTTGCTTCCGTAGTCCATTCATTGCTATTCCATGGCATACTTGCAAGCTCAACCTACATGTTTTGATTCTCCATACACCATGAATGCCATGCCTCATACACACCATGCCCCGATGTGCGTGGCACCCATCCTTTTGCTCTGTGCTTGCCAACTCGTTACCAGCTGCGAGTGCCACTGCCATACCTGGCCCGGAGTGGTGATTTTGACGATCTTGGCTGAGGGCACAGCGCTCTGCACCTTGCCTTGATCCGCATCGTTGGGCACCACCACCAGCAGGTCGCCACTGGTGTGGGGAGAGTAAAGGAGAGTGAAGGAGTGGGTGAGGGAGAGGGGAAGGGGTAAGGAAGTGGAGGGAGAGAATGAGTGACTCAGCTCGGCAGAGCGCTCTGCACCTTGCCTTGATCCGCATCGTTGGGGCACCACCAGCAGCAGGTCGCCACTGGGTGGGGGAGAAGGTGCGGAGTGGGTAGGGGAGAGGGGAAGGAATGAGAGGGGCCAGGGTGAGAGGGAGAGGGGTGAGAGGGGAAGGGATGAGCAAGTGTGGACGGAAAGAGACCTGTGCGTGACGCTTCAGCTAGCAGCGCGAGGGAAAGCGCGCTGTCAGGATGGAAGCGGTGGACGAGGACTCCACGAAGTGCACCAGCGTGTACGCACCCAGCGACACTCCTCCCTCCCTCCCTCCCTCCCTCCCTCCCTCCCTCCCTGTGATCAGCGTACACAACCTCCCCATTGCCTGCCTTCAGCCATCAATCTCAATCTAATTACGCACCTCACGCTCTTGGCGATTTCCGCAAGGAGTGCCAGAGACAAAGCGCTGTCGGTGTCTCCGCGTGAGCGCATGGAAGCAGCAGACGAGGACTCCACCCCGTGCACGAGCGTGTACGCGCCCGGCGCCACGCCCGCCGCGGCCGTCTTCTCGCGCGTCACCTTGCGCACCTTGCGCGGCAGGTTCACCTGCAGCGGCGGCAGGTAGAGCGCTGGGCCTCCCCGCACCGGCTCCAAGAGGAGATCGACCAAATCCTTGTACCTGGGGGGAGAGAACGGATGGGAGGGAGGGGGGGATAGAGGGAGAAGAAGGGGGTAGAGTGAGAGGAGATTCCTTGAAGGGAGTGCATGGTAGTTGGCGGCTGGAAGGAACTCCGTCCCCTTGCCATTTCCATTCTCATTTCCATCCCCTTCCCTCGCAGCGTCCCCATCCCCATCTCCCTGGCCTGTGCCTAACTATCTCTTACACGAATGGCAAGCATTTCCCTGACTTTCCCTGACATGCAATTCGACGCCTGCCTATATGGGTCTTTCGATTTCATCCTAAAAATCTCCTCTCATTGTGCCTCGCCGTATCGAATGTACCCGCCGAGCCCCTCTCAAACGCGCATCCGCGCCTTTGTGCGCATGCGTCTCCGATTTCCCTTCCCTTCTCCCCGCGGTCTCTCATCTCCCGCGTGCACTGCCCCCACTGGCATGCTACATTCCGCAGACTCCCCTTCGCCGCAAGCGCGCGGCGGACACCTCCGTGCGCACGGCGCACCGTGCAGACCCAAACATGCCTCCGCTACCGCCGCCCGCTGCCGTCGCCGCTACCGCTGCCCGTGAAACAACCCATGAATCCAGTCCTTAAAAACCATCACAACAACATGCCCATGCCGCATTCCCAAACGCGCCAATCCACCCCTTTCCCTTTCGCAAAACACATCAGCGAACTCACATGTGAGCGCCGTCCTCCGCGAGGTTCTCCTCCGTGCGCACGGATGCTACCTCGTCACCTGTCTCCGCGCATATACTCCTGCCGCACTGTTTGCCACACCGGCGCACTCACATGTGGGCGCCGTCCTCCGCGAGGTTCTCCTTCTCCGTGCGCACGGCGGTCGAGAGGAACACGCCCGCGCCCGCGCCGCTGGCGTTGGGGTTCACGTACGACACGCGCTGACGCGCGTCGGAGAGGAAGAGGAACATCGCGTGACCAAGACCGGCCAGTCTCGTTGACAGCACCAGGTCGTACGCCTCGTTCTGAACGCGGGAAAGAAACAAGGAAAGGGGGGATGCGGGAGATGGAAAATGGGGGACACGGGTGACGTGTGAGAGGGGCGCGAGGGCAAGCGTCGGAATGGAGAGGAACACCGCTTGGCCCAGCCGACCAGTGGTATCGACACTGGACAGCACCAGCCATACGCCTCTCGCCTTGAGAGCGCAGACCAAGCGGGTTAATATCAGGACGAGAAGAGGAGACGAGTGGGGGACGGGAGAGGCAATGCAGTCGCGTCAGGCTGGTATTCAGTGCTGCATCGTTCAGCCTCGCTGCGACGCGATCGGCACGCGGAGACCAGGTGGGAGAGGAGGGCGCGGGTAGGCAGAAAGGGTATATGGAGCGGGGAGTCGGAGAGTGGAGGACGGAGAGATGGGGATGGGGAACGGGAATGAAACAATGTGGTCGATAAACGACAGCTCCCAGCAAGGACGTTGTCGACACGGACAGGAGAAGACAATGCTCGCAGCTGCAGCAGCTGCTGAAATCAAAGAATCGTGCGAGGCAAGCGGTGAGAATGGAAACGCTTGATTGAGTCGCAATAAACACGCAATGCAGCAAGCGGCAGAACACGAACCACTATTGATGCATATCGCCATTTGGTTTCGTTTCAATCAGCATTATTAAAAAATTCCCGAAAAGATGGTCTCACCTTGAGCTTGCCGAGGAACTCGGTGTATTCGGCGGGAGTCACGAACGGATCTTCAGGGTCGTACACCCACGCGCGTCGTACGTTCTTGTTGATCTCGTATGTCTGCTTGCCACGTGGCGGAGCCGCCACGTCGATCTTCACGCCAGGGTACTTCTCCTTCAGCAACGAAATCACCGGGAAAAACAAAAGGTTCTCGTACACGCCGCCGGCGACGAGGATCGCACAGCTTCGCACATCGTCGCGAATGTACAACCCGAGCGACGCAATCTCCGGGTTGTGGCCAGGCGGGAACTTAAGCCAGCCTTCGTTGGAGGAGGTGTCGGTGGGGGGACGAGGGTCGACGGCGTCTTGCTTGCCTGACGACAGCAGATCTCCGTACTCCAAATCTGGATCCTCGCCGTAATCGAACGGATCGTCGAACATTCTCTTGCGAGAGTGCGCGACGACGTTGCGACGCGCGGACGACGTCGCTCGGCTGCTCTTGCTGGTTAGGCTAGCCCTTGCGGTGACAGGACCGGTCTGTACCCTGCACGAGATTTTAACCGTTCCTTCGCAGCCTGCCTGAATGGGAGCGGCTGGACTGGTCGAGGAAAGGACGGGGGACCCGAGCAGCTCTGATTGCAACGGTCCATGGCTTCCCTGCTTAGCCACCGCATTTCCCGCGAGGGAAAGGTTGGCCAATGGACGCGTCAACGCAGCCATTTCTACGAGCAGCTAGAATGTAGCTTCTAATCTGCGGCTGCTGCTGTTGATTTTATCCAAGCAAGGGTCAGTGCTGGCTGGAACAGAAGCAGCCCTGACAGGGCAATCAAGCCTGAACAAAGATACGTCACTTGGTCTAACGAAGAAATAGGTTCCTGATACCCTGCTAGCTAGGGGGGAAAGGAAAGGAGATCCCTGTGATTGCTTTCTGGTCAGAAGAATGGATGGACGGATGGGTCTTGCTCGTGCTGCTCAAATCTAGATGGGGGGGGGAACCCTAGAGATTATCTCGTAAACGGGCAGAAGCCTTGAGGTTTTCGTTAGTTCGTCAACGCTGTTCTGCCGCTCGCGAAAATCATATCTGCCGCTTTGCGAAAATTGGGGTAGCTTTTAGGACGGTCAAACATCCTGGCGAAACGGCAGTGGTCGCTGAAGTGCTGACGTGGGTAACTCGACGTCAGACTCAGCTGTGTTTTTCGAAAGATCGCACGGGAGAGGCCCACAACTGGTGGGAACTGGGAAGTGGGAGCAGGTGATGGATGAGAGTCGGATTTGGCGAAGGGAAACCAGCTCATCTGGTAAATTTCGCGTGGAATGAATGTGGGCGAAATTGCAGCCAGGGCGGTGGATGAATCCACGTGGCAAACTCATCTTTAGGATTTGTGGCTTTGACGGCCTACACCCAACCCCGATGATGCATACTCGATATGGAGAAGATTGAAGGGGAATTTACGAAACATTAGACTGCACAGCACTCGCGATACGTCACTTGAGTGACCAATGATAAAACATGGTGCATCCAACCACTCACCCATTGAGCTTTTGCAGCACCATACGATATTTCACTCAAGAAAACATTCAGAATATTACAACACCCATGTATATCCACTCGCATGACACACATATATCAGGATTCCAGCTATGCCAGCCAAGCCCTAAGCTGGAAGCCACCTCTTTTTTCCCTAATTTTGCTGATAGGCTTGACAAACAAACATGTACACCTCTCACTAAATGCTGTTGGGCTGAGATAGCCCCTTAGGATCTTTTCAGGGGAGAACTCTGGGTAGGACAATTGTAATAGCGGAAGCTTTTAGTGAAGTAATTGTGAACCACCTTGCGCTAGTATGTGAGGGCAAAGTAGATTAATTATAACAGGAAAGTACAAGAATATATAGTGGTGTAAGGAATGTCAAAGGATACGGTTATAACTACTTTTACTGTTGCTGTTGCGGTTCGATACAGTACGACTCGGGCAACTGTTCTGTAACGAGTCAGTTGTATGTCCTTAACTGTCGCGCTGTACTTGTCGGGTCAAAGGTCAGCGACCTTTGACCTTCGCGTAACCTCCAGCAACCTCTTCAACCCCCGAGGGTTGACTCGCGGGTGCTTCGGTGTAGTTTGCCTCGCTTCTGATGCGGTGTTTTCGACACGACTGAAGCGCTTAGGTCTTATTGTTTCCAACACTCCCCTTCGCTTCTGGAGTGTCGCTGCTGGTGACGTGGCCCTGTCCAGTCAGCAGCATGCAATACTCGAACTTTTGCTTTCCGAGTTTCTTGGTCAAGTAGTCAGCTGCCATCTCGGATGTGGGGCAGTATGACAGCTCGAGTCTCCCCTTCTCGATCTCGTCCTTCACGAAGAAGTAACGTAGGGCAATATGTTTCGTCCTGTTCGCGAAGCCGTTCTTGTTGGCGATGCGAATTGCTGACTGGTTGTCGCAGAACACGGTGTGTGACTCGGCTGTCAGCTGCTGCAAGTTGGGTAACTCGGCTAACTTCGCTTCTTCCAGTAGCTCGCGAAGATAGAGTCCTTCTTTGGTGGCTGAGCAGAGTGCGATATATTCTGCTTCAGCCGAAGATAGCGCGATTAACTCCTGCTTGCTTGACTGCCAGGAGATAGGACCGATAGGCTCGAGGCGGTAGACGTAGCCGGTGCGTGAGCGTCTGTTGTCAGTGTCGCCGGCGTGATCGGCATCGACGTAGCCGATTAGCTTGGTTGGTGTAGCTGCGTTCTTGTGATAAGTTAAGCCGATCATTGCGGTGCTGATAAAGTAGTGCAGAGCGCGGTCAAGTTCCGCCAGGTGTTCTGCTTCAGGCTTCTTGAGATAAGTGGCGAGCTGGCTTGCGGAGTAGGATAGGTCGGGTCGGCAAGTGACGGCTGCGAAGAGAAGGCAACCTAGCTTCCTCTGATAGTTGCGTATGCCGGCGGATTTAAGTGGGGTAGATTCCTTATCGGCTCCTGTCGTGTAGCGGTATGGTGTTGAAATCGCGGCTGGCGTAATTCCGAATCGTTTGGCGATGGCGTCGGCGTACTTTTCGGCGCTGAGGTAGATCGCGTCGTTATCTTCTCGAATGTTAAGTCCGAGATACTGTGTGACGGTAGATGAGACAGTGAGGGTGAGGTCCCTCTGCAGCTCCCCTTCGAACCAGGTGGTGATGCTGTCGGTAGAGCCGATGTAGAGAAGATCGTCCACGTAGACAATTAGCAAGATGTAGTCGCTGTTCTTCGTGAGGCGGTACATGCCCTGATCGTGCGGGAGTTGTTTGAAGCCGATGCGGATGAGACGAGTATGCAGGTACTGCTGCCACAGTCGCGGTGCCTGCTTGATCCCGTAAAGCGATTTTAGTAGCTGGCAGACGTGCGTGGAATTTGTATTAGAGCCGTGCGGTAGTTCCACGAAAATCTCTGCATCGACCGGTGCGTAGAGAAAAGCGTTTGCGACGTCGATTTGGCGCAGTTTCTTTTTCTTCATAGCGGCGATGGCGAGAAGAATTCGAAGTGAAGTGTGGCGGCTGACCGGAGCGAAGGTTTCGGTGAAGTCTCGTCCATGTTCCTGGTCAAAGCCGCGAACGACCCATCGTGCTTTAAACTTGTCGATGGTGCCGTCGGCCTTCGTCTTCACACGGAAGACCCATTTCCCGGTAAGAATGGTCTTGTTTCGCGCTACACCGATGGGAACGACTTTCCAGGTGTTGCGTTCCTCTAATGCCTTCAGCTCCTTGTCCATGGCTTCGCGCCATTTTTCCTTATGCTCCCCCCCCAGAGCCTGTTGAACTGTCGCAGGCTCCTTAGGAATGTTGACGCCGTGGACCGCGGTGACGAGACCAAGGATTTGGAGTCCGCTCTGTGTGTAGCGGGGGAGTGTGGTGTCCTCGGGATAGACTGCTTCGTCTCCAGTTTCTGGATCGGGTGCGAAGTTGGGCCCTATGCGTTCTGCTTCGTTGGTGTTGACTTCAGCAGGTGTAACGTAACCGTTGTCGGCGAAGTGGTAGTAAGTTTCGGCGTTGACGCTTTCGCGAGGGTTTTCTTCGTCCATCGGTACGTCCACTGAGCAGTAGGGAAGAGGTCCGGCTTCTTCCGAGGCTCCTTCCACATTCTGCTCGTCCCAGTCAGCTTCGTCTTCTGTCGAAGCGAAGGCTCGATCGCCACGGAAGCCGCCTGTGGGGTCTCGATTTTCGTCCAGGTTGGCAAGGTACGTTGGCAGTGTGAGTCGTTCGTAGAAAATCACGTCACGTGCTGCTACTGTTTCTTTGCTGTTGATATCGAAGATCTTCCATGCGTTGTAATGTTTTTCGATGCCCAGGTGTAGTCCCCACTGTGCGCGTTGGGAGAATCGGCCGGCTCGTGCAGATGGGGGTCGGTACTGTACCATGCAGCCGAAGACTCGTAACATTTTTGTGCTGCCCAGTTTTCCTGTCCACAGCAGATGCGGTGATGTGTTGTTCGGGAGTGACGACGAAGAAAGCAAGTTGTGCAGCATTACGGCGTGGTCCATTGCTTCGGGCCACTGGTGGTTGGGTAGCCGCATGCCACGTAACAGTTTGCGCATGGTGTTCTGCAGAGTCCTGTTCATCCTTTCTGCTACACCCTGCTGTTGATGGGCGTAGGGAAGGGAGATGAGTCTCTTGATTCCCTTCTCCGCCAGGTACTGCTTGAATCGCTGTGACGAGTATTCTCCTCCTCCGTCTGATTGGAAGCTTTTGAGTTTAGCTCCCGATTCCCGTTCTGCTGCTGGAAGCCATGCCACGAAAGCCTCGAAAGCCATGTCGCGACTTGGTAAGTTTAGGTGCCAGACGTAGCGTGTAGCGGCGTCGATGAAGGTGATGGTGTAGTTATACGCGTTTTGTCCGGGTTCGCGGTTGTACAAGATGTCGCTGTATACTTTCTCGAGTGGTGCATATGCAGGTGCGCTTGGGTTGTGATGCGAAACGAAGGGCTGATGCGGTAAGTCAGCTTCGGGGCAGGTGAAGCATGTTCCTCGAGCTCGCTGAAGTTCTCTGCCGTCTGTTAAAAGCAGAGAGTCCTTGTCGAGTACTCCTGCTCGAATTGTGTTGTTTAACACAGTGTTGCTTGGATGTCCCATTCTTGCGTGCCAGATTTCTTCGTTGGCGCGATGACCGGGTGAGCGCTGATACATGTCGGAGTTGGAGTAGAGACCGGTGGTGAAGTTGGGACTGTGATGAAATTCTCGTGGTGCTGGCTGAAGCTGTTGTGCAGGTGTTGGTGGTGCATCGTCGTTGAAGAGCGCCGTCGTTGAAGGACCGGCGACTGGTGTCGTCGTTGTCGCTGTTGCTGTTGTTGTCTCTGCTGCTGCCGACGTTGTCTCTGCTGCTGCCGACGTTGTCTCTGCTGCTGCCGACGTTGTCTCTGCTGCTGCCGACGTTGTCTCTGCTGCTGCCGATTGTTGAATCGCTGCTAATGCTCTTGTTCTCTCTGTTTCAGGAATGGTATGTGAATACCAGAAGCCGCCTGGACTGAAGTCGGGGTCAAGATCCGGAGGGTGTGTCCAGTTGGTAAAGTTGACTATGGCGTCACTGTCAGCGGTGCCGAGATCAGGAACGAAGTCCAAGACGAAGACGTTGTTTTTAAGGATTGCCTTCCCGATGTAAAGACCTCCTCTCCCGTGGTACAGCTTGAATTCTTGGGTAGTGCTGTCTGCTTCGAGGTGGATGCCTTTCGCCATCAACTGACTCACACTGAGAAGGTTGTATCCGAGGCCTTCTGCGATTAAAACTTTGGACATTTGCAGAATGACGTTTGTCTCCCGTGACTGAAGTTGTACAATTCCTTGTCGTCGTGTGTACAGGTTTTGATTATTGGCGACGGTGATGACGACCTCTCGTTGAAGCTGATACTCTCTCTGTACGAAGCGTCCCGAAGAACACATGTGTTGTCCGCAGCAACTGTCCAAGAACCACGTGTCTTTTCCGGATGGCTCGTTTTGGGCGATGGCAGCGTATGTCGGATTTGGTTGAAGTGCTTCGCGACGAGGTGTGGTGTTGTCGAGTTGTTCTTCCGGTGAGTAATGAGGTGGTGAATCCATGACGCAAGAGTCACTTAGTCTTGCCATGCAGCTAACGATGTTTCTTGCTCCTTGCGCAGGTTGTCCCGTTGAGGTTGTTGAAGCTTGGATCTGGGTCGTTGGATTTGCTTGCGTTGACGCAATTTGACTGCTTGAAGGTCGAAGGTGTCGTTGCGGGGTCGTTGACTGTTGACGATTCGGGCAGTGCGTGCGCGGGTGCCCTGAAGTCTTGCAGATGTGACAGAAGGGAGGTACTGGCTTCGGCTGTTGTTGTCTGTAGTTGTTGCGTCGTCGTTGGGTGTGAAATGCGAACTCTGACGTTGTCGTCTTCTTCCTGTGTCGTTCTTCTTGCAGATCCATGTCCTGCTGTTCGGCGTGGATTTCGGCGCAGAGTGCTGCCTCAGAAATTCGTCCGTGGGCTCGGAGGATGGCCTTTGTTGCGCGCCACTGAGGGCCGAGGCCACCGATGATGACCGTCACGAAGGCGTCCT
Source organism: Closterium sp. Yama58-4 (assembly GCA_947470075.1). Lineage (NCBI taxonomy): Eukaryota > Viridiplantae > Streptophyta > Zygnematophyceae > Desmidiales > Closteriaceae > Closterium > Closterium sp. Yama58-4. Next base: position 85,404 of record CANIUD010000304.1, read on the forward strand.
CAGAGATTGATCCTCCACATCGAAGAAGCTTGTCGCGCAGTTCGCGACATCGACTGATATATGCCATTCCTTTCTCTCCTGGTTTCATCTCAACTGTTGTCAGCTGCGCCATTAACCTGCTCTGGTTTACACTGTCTGTTGCTTGATACAGGCTCTTCAGATGGTTGTACGCGAGCTCCGCCGAGTTGCCGAAGGCCCGGTAGGACCGAATGTTCTGCTGTTGGGTTGGTGTTAAGTTCCTCAGTAGGATCGTATACGCCATCATCGATTGATATGTGTACTGCTGCTTCTCATACTGTGTGCCGTTTGCTGGATATTGCAGGGACCCGTCGAAGAAGCCAAGTATCTGCGCGCCCTCCATCATCAACTCGAACTCAAAGGACCAGGTGAAGAAGTCCTTTCCGTCGAATGGTCTTGACGTCTGAAGCTTCAAAACGTGTGCGAATTGCGACTGTACTTGTAACGCGTCCAGTGATTTGTCTTGTGCAGGCGAAGACTGCGGCATGAAGCTGATTGACCCGCGTTCGTACGGGGCGAAGGTGGGTTGCTGCTGTTGATTTCCGCGCGCGTATGACGACCCATCAAGGCTCATGGGTGTCACTCCGTTGTTGCTGTTGTGTGTCTGTGCAGGTCCCGACTGCTGGTGCTGCTCGTAGAAGGACATGAAGGAGAAAAACTTCTCCATCATGCTCTGGTCAAAGCCCGTGGGGCGATTTGTGAGAGTCTCGGTGGACGTTCCCCTAGGTCTTGTTGCTGTGCCTTCCTCTGTCTGCAGGCCAGAGGCAGGAGGTGGTGTAGGAGTAGTCCCCGGGGAGCCATTAGAAGAGCTCCTCTCCTTGTTTGTTGCCATGTCTTGTAATGTCTTTGAATTGAAAAGGTAGAATTTCCCCTGACCGCTCTCATACCATGTTGGGCTGAGATAGCCCCTTAGGATCTTTTCAGGGGAGAACTCTGGGTAGGACAATTGTAATAGCGGAAGCTTTTAGTGAAGTAATTGTGAACCACCTTGCGCTAGTATGTGAGGGCAAAGTAGATTAATGTCAGAATCCCAGTCACTAACCACTGGGATAAAAGGGCTTGTTTATATAGCGGGTGAGTGCGCCCATAACCCCCCAGGCCGACGTGCCTGTAACCCTTCCCTAGGATCATCGGGGATCCCCAGTGGACCTCTGACACCCCCCCGCACTGGGATGCCCGAAGTGCACACACCGGGAATCGAACCCGAGACCTTCGTTCTGATACCATGTCAGAATCTCAGTCACTAACCACTGGGATAAAAGGGCTTGTTTATATAGCGGGTGAGTGCGCCCATAACCCCCCAGGCCGACGTGCCTGTAACCCTTCCCTAGGATCATCGGGGATCCCCAGTGGACCTCTGACAATTAATTATAACAGGAAAGTACAAGAATATATAGTGGTGTAAGGAATGTCAAAGGATACGGTTATAACTACTTTTACTGTTGCTGTTGCGGTTCGATACAGTACGACTCGGGCAACTGTTCTGTAACGAGTCAGTTGTATGTCCTTAACTGTCGCGCTGTACTTGTCGGGTCAAAGGTCAGCGACCTTTGACCTTCGCGTAACCTCCAGCAACCTCTTCAACCCCCGAGGGTTGACTCGCGGGTGCTTCGGTGTAGTTTGCCTCGCTTCTGATGCGGTGTTTTCGACACGACTGAAGCGCTTAGGTCTTATTGTTTCCAACAAATGCACACCAATCAATGTACTCTCACCTAGCAAAATGCTCATCCCCATTCTCTGCAGCCCGCTTTTGAGCCTATCAGGCCTTGATTTTTCACTCGACAACTTCTAGATTTCAAACACCACCTAAAACTACCCCGAATTACACACCTAGCTCCTGAGACCTGCTCCCCCTTCCCCCAGCCAATGCAATCTGCCATACCTATCAACAGCCTATTGATGCCGAAACGAGCTTGTACTCCCAGCTCTCCCTTGCAACACTTGCACCGCTCCATCCATGTTTTCCCAGCCACCGCTCCTGCAGAATCTTCCCAGAATTAGGCACGATTGAACCCCGGGCATCAAGGTGACTAGGAAGCCCCCAACGACCTGAACTGCCGAGTGCATCCAGCACCTAATTCTGGACTTGGGCCCCTAAGATCACATAACAAGCACTCCGCACAGTGCTCCTGTGACGGACACTCGCTGGGGAACTGGACTGGGCACGGATAGGGAGACGCCATTGATGGATGGGCTCCTGCAATGCACTCACATCACCACGTTATCCACGTGCACTCCTGCTGTTATCCTACAATGCTTAGGCACTTCTGCTGCTGCATTCAGCCGTTTACTGTGACGCTGCTCCAGTCTTGGATCACGGCGAGCATACCATGTGCCCCCGCCCCGCCTCCCCCCCCCAACTACATCCCTCCTCCACCCCTCCTTCCCACTTCCGTCCCTAGCGCACGTCTTGGATCTGTAGCCGTTGCACTGCCGCCAGTCTTGGAACATGGAGCGCACTGCATTCCCCCGTTCCCTCCACCCTTATTCTCTCCACCCTCCTCCACCTCTACCACATCTCTAGCACAGTCCTTAGCCGTTAACCTAGCTAGCGCCAGTCTTGAATCATGGAGTACACAGCACGCCCCCTACCCCCTTTCCCACCCCTCCACCCCTAGTGCACTCCTTAGCCGTTGCGCTGGCGCCAGTCTTGGATCATGGAGCGCACAGCAACCCCCTCCGCCCGCCTTCTCCCTCTCCCCTTTCCCATGACCATCTCTACTCCACCTGCAGCACGGCCCTTACCCATTGCGCTGGCGCCAGTCTTGGATCATGGAGCGCACGGCATGGTTGGGTACGAGGTCCTTGCTTGGCATCTCAGCCTTCCCCCTTTCGTTCCCCCCTCCTCCACCTCTACTGCGCCTCTAGTGCACTCCTTACCCGTTGCGCTGGCGCCAGTCTTGGATCATGGAGCGCACGGCATGGTTGGGCACGAGGTCCTTGCTTGGCAGCTTCTGATTGGTCATTGGAGACATGTCGCTCGTCTCCAGCCATGATTTGATTGCCTCCTGCTCGTACGTGTGGCCGTCTGCTGCCAGTACAGGGTTCACCATCATCTCCTGTTGAGGGGGGGCGGGGGAGGGGGGGGAGGGGGGGGAGAGCAGTGTTCAAATGGGGAGAGAGCAAGTTACAATGAGATGTAGAGCGGGTGGCATGTCACTCGTCTCCAGCCACGATTTGATTGCCTCCTTCTCGTGCGTGTGCCCGTCTGCTGCCAGCACCGGGTTCACCATCATCTCCTGTGGGACGTAATGGTTGCATGGGGAAAAACATGATTAATGTCACAGCGTGCCATAAACCATGTGTGGGAATTGAAGTGTCAGTGCGTGGGAAAGATGAAAGCGAGGAAATAAGAGGAGGCGGCTCATCATCCCAGAACAAACAAGCAAATTACAAAGAACTTTTTCCTTCCCACCCACGCCGCCAACCAATCCCCACCCACCTGAGTGATGGGGCAGAACAGCACGCTCGGAGCCTCCCCCATCGGCCGCCGGCTCGGGGCCTTCCGAGCCTCCTCCTCAGCCTTGGCAGCGCGCGCCCTGGCTCGGTCCAGCACCGGCATGACCTGCTTCTCCAAATCCGGGCGCTTCTTCCTCCTCATTTCCGAACACTTCACTGCAATCCTTGCCACCTCCATCACCATATCTAACGGCCAGTCCCCTGCTTTTTCATCTAGAAACTCCTTCAATTCATTCTCGTCCCCGTCGTCTACCGCCTCTTCTAACCCCTCATACACGTTGGGTTTCCGCCCTGTGAGCAGATCCAGCAGTACGATCCCCAGAGCGTAGACATCGGATTTCGGGCCGAATTCCCCCGTTCGCTGAAACTCCGGGTCGACATACGCGAAGGTACCCACAGGAACCGACTCTCTCATGTACGTCTGATCCATGGATAGCCCCGGCATGAGCTTCGCAAGTCCGACGTCCCCTAGCTTTGCCACGAAATTCTTATCCAAGAGGATGTTTCCGGGCTTTAAGTCGCGGTGCACGATGGGCACGGGGCGCGTGTGGAGGATGAGGAGCGCGGAGGCGATTTCGGCGGCGACGCGCATGCGGATGTACCAGGGGAGAGGGGGCGTGTTGTTGGCGCAGAGCAGGCGGTCCTCTAGAGAGCCGTTGGCCATGAACTCGTAGACGAGGCAGTACTTGCTGGGGCAGCAGCCTAGGAGCATGACGACATGGGGGTGCTGTATCTGACTCAGCACCTCCACCTGGTGGTGGGGAGGAGAGGGGGAGTGTGGCGGGGTGAGGGGAGACATTGTTCAGCCACACAGACCTACCCCCTGTATTCCCTTGACGAGACTTCAGTAAAAACCCTGCCACAACCACATGAACCCACCTGGTGCTGCCGCTTACACACAGCCGAACAGACGCACCCACCTCCTGCTGGAACTCGTTGGCGTCCGCGTTCCTGAGCAGCACCTTGACAGCCACGGGTGTGTGACGCAGCGTTCATCTCTCCTCTATGTGCTCACGGGCATGACAGGAGCTCTCATCCAGCCACACAGACGCACCCACCTCCTGCTGGAACTCGTTGGCTGCCTGCATGGCGTCTGCGTTTTTTAACACCTTCACTGCCACGGGCGTGTGGTGCAGCGTGCCTGAAAACACCGTGCCGAACCCACCAACCCCCCCGTGATAAACCCGCCCTCGCATTCCCACCCAACCACCCCCTTTCTCCTTTCTTTTCATATGTTCACAGACAGGCCAGAGGCCCACCCACCTCCTGCTGGAATTCGTTTGCTGCCTGCATGGCGTCCGCGTTCTTGAGCACCTTCACCGCCACGGGCGTGTGGTGCAGCGTGCCTGAAAACACCGTGCCAAACCCGCCCTCGCCCAGCTTGCGATCCGGTTTGAAGTTCTCTGTTGCCATCTGGGGGAGGTCGAATGGGGGGATGCGAGGGGGGGGGGAAGGGGGAGTTTTAGGGCTTTAATGCCCTGAGAGGGAGTCATCTCCCCCAGCTTGCGCTCCGGCTTGAAGTTCTCCGTTGCCATCTGGGGAAGAGGTGGGGTGGGAGAAGGGGGGTGGGAGAGAGGGGGAAGGAAAGGGGAGGACTCAGAGGACTCAGTTCGTTCAGCTTGCGCTCCGGCATGAAGTTCGCCCGCCATATGAGAGAGAGTGGAGGGGGGGGGCGGGGGCAGGTTGAGACTTGGAGCACGGTTTGTGCACGGTTTGTCCTCGTAGCCGTATAGTTCATGTCGTTCGCCACCATGCACGCGCTGCCCTTCTGACGCTACAAGCCCGCTGAACACAACCCCACTGAACACAACCCCACTGAACACAACCCCACTGAACACAACCCTGGGCCCTGGCGGAACCACCCCAGCCACCACACTACACCCACAGTCACACCCCACTCACCCACCCAGCACAATGTCCTCGTAGCTGTATTCCCTGTAGTTCGCCACCATGCACCCGAACACACCACACAATACCACACTACACCCACACCCACATCCACACCCACACCCACACGCACCCCCCTCTCCCCCTTCGCCTTCAGCTCCACCTCCGCCCACTTCTGTTACCATGCACCGCAACACACCACACCAAAACCACTATGCACCCACCACAATGTCCTCGTAGCTATATTCCCTGTAGTTCGCCGCCATGCGCGCGCTCCCCCTCTCCCCCTTCGCCTTCAGCTCCACCGCCGCCCGCTGCTGTTACCATGCACCGCAACACACCACACCATACCACTATGCACCCACCACAATGTCCTCGTAGCTGTATTCCCTGTAATTCGCCGCCATGCGCGCGCTCCCCCGCTCCCCCTTCGCCTTCAGCTCCACCGCCGCCCGCTTCTGCGCCTCCATCTCCAGCGCCGCCCGGGTCATCGCCGCCTGTTTCATCGCCACTTCCGTCTTTTGCGCCTCCAATCCCGCCTGCTTCCGCGCCTCCTCCGCCGCAGCTAGCGCTCTAGTCGCCTCCTGGGAGGCCATTTCGATGCGCACAGCGGTTTCAAGCTCCCGGCGCTTGTTCTGGGCCTCCACCTCGCGCAGGGAGCGGTCGGCCTCGGAGAGGGCGCGCTGGGCGCGCTGCTCCGCCTCCAGACGCGCCTGCTCCGCCTCTGCTGCCCGCTGCCGCATCAGCTCCAGCTCCCTCCGCAGGTCGATCTGGTGGGGTTGGTGTGCGGGGGGCGGGAGCGGGGTGGGGGGAGCGGAGGGGACAAGGGAGGGGCGGGATAGGGGGAGGGAGAGAAGAACGTGAAGCAGGGAAATTGTGGGGTTAGTGCGTGGGGGGAGCGGGCGGGGTGGGTGGGGAGGGGAGGAGAGGAGGCACGAGGGTAAGGGAGAAGGGAGGGGAGAGGGGACGGAAGTGGATGGAGGGTAAGTAGAACGAGAGCAAGGATGGGCGCAGGGATGGATGCAACGAGCGTCAGCCACTTCTTAATGCTTATCACCACTCCCAACATCACCATTACCCGCACCATCATTCCGCATCCCCTTTCCCCAGTCACCATTCCCCCCATCAACCTTCCCCGCGGAAAAGAAATGCGTCTGACCTCATTGGCGCTCTGCCCGCCACTGCCGCCAGTCGCAGGCCCGTCCGGAATGGGCGCGGGGACAGGCGCGGGGTACATCAGCCGCGCCTGCATCTCCCCAGACCCTGCGCCCGCCCCTCCCCCCCCCGCGCCCGCGGGCGACCCCGTTCCGCTCCCCCCGTCCCCCCCGAGCTGCAGCCCCGCGAGCGCCGCGCGCGCCTTGGCCATGCGCGCCTGCAGGTCCGCCATGAAGTCCTGCTGCTGCTGGTACGTGGCGGCCTGGTTCGACTGCTTCCACGCGTCAAACTCCGCCATGTAATCCGCCTGCAGCCGCTGCCCCTCCTGGCTGCTCGCCGCTGCCTGCGACCACGCCAGCGCGGACAGAGCCGCTGCCTGCTGGATGTCATTCGGTCCCCCCGGGCTCTTCTGCGCGGCTCCCCCGGAGCCTCCGCCTCCGCCCCCGCCCCCGCCCCCGCCCCCGCCCCCGCCGCTCCCCCACTGCCCGTCCGCGCCGCCGTCCATGGAGAAACGGGTGTTGGTCGGGGCAAGCCCGCCGCTTCCCCCCCCGCTGCCAGGCGCAGGGTTGCCGTACACGGGCTGGAGAGTGCCTGATCCCGACGGGCTAGACTCACTGCTGCCGTACCCTCTCCTGCCCCCTGGCGCTGCTCCGCGCATGCCCGCCTGCCCTTGCATGCCCATGCCTCCCCCATGCCCCCCGCCCATGTCCCCGTAGTAGCCCCCGCCTCCGCCCCCCCACCCGCCAGGCTGCTGGCCGCCAGAGCCGCGGATAGGGTACTGCTGCTGCTGTCCGTACTGCTGCTGCTGCGGGTACTGCCCATACTGCGCCTGCTGCTCCCCGCTCCCGCCGCCGCCGCCGTAGGGGGTGTAACCTCTGGGCGGATAGCCGTTGTCGTATTCCCCGCCTGAGAAAGGGCATCGCGAATGGGCTCATAACGCATTAGAATGAGCCCTGACGACTGAGAAAGCCATCGCAAATGGACTCTTATCACGTACACCGACATGCCCATGGCCCCCATGCCTCCCCATGCCTCCCCATGCCCGCGCTCATGTCCCCGCCCGCAACCTCACTCACCCTGCTCGCTGAACGCGCCGCTGTAGGTGGGTTCAAGCGTCCCTGATCCCGCGCCCCCAGGGGGCCCCGGGCGCGGCATCATGGGGCCGGAGCCTGAGGGACTGCCGGTGGAGGAGGAGACGGGCGACCCCTCCGACTCCTTGTACAGAATCACCTTGTCGCGCTGAATCACGTACACCGATATGCCCGGCGGCTTGTACCGCACGCAGTACGCGCCCGTGCTCGACGACTTGCCGCGCCTGGGGGGATTGTGGTTCGTTCATGAGAGAGGTGAGGATTCTCAAAAAACACCTCGGAAGTCTGAGTAAACGCCTGCAACGAACTGGGCTTGTAGCGCGCGCAGTACGCGCCCGTGCTGGACGACTTGCCGCGCCTGGGGGGATTGTGGTTCGTTCATGAGAGAAGTGAGGCGCGCGGAGACGAGGGACGGGAGTACGTGTCGCGGATGCATGTGAAACGGAGGGGCGTGGGAAGAGGATGCTTGGTGTAAGAATGGTGGTCCGTAGAAAGGTTGGTCGCTGAGTCGTTGGTGCTTATGTGTGTGGCCGCTAAATTGGTCGCTATGTGGTGATCGTTGAGTGATTGAACTCCGTCTGGGTACTTACATGCTGAACATGCCTCTTGCGTTGGTTCCGATAACGAGCGACGTCGCTTTAAGCTTCTTCGATTCCTCCACAATGCCCTTTTCCCGCGAATTATTACGACCGACCTTCAGCTCCAGCTTGATCTGGCGCGGGCAGCAAGGCAAAGAGGTACATGGGCAATGTTTCCAACGACAGTGTATATCGAGAAATTCATAAGCGGCAGCATCATGGGCTGCGCTGTGCGACTCACCTTGGGATCGACGACCTTCTTGAGCGACAGCATCATGGGCTGCACGATGGTGCGCACGTAGTGCACGAACATGGTGTTGTTGACCTCGCTCTGGTACATCTCCGCGCCTGCACCGTGCAACGACGGCAGTAGATAACAATAAAGAAGAGGAGCAGCAATCGATAATGGGGACATTAACAGCCATCATCGAACATCACTGGACATCAATCGGACGTCACCAGCCATTCCCGGTGTTTGATTGAATAGGTTCAGAAGAAAACAACTAGAAAACGAGGCGAGACGAAACCGAGTGAGAGGAGACGCCCGGAAGAAAGAGAAGGCCTTGACAGCGCAGAGTTTAAGGTTCGGGTTTTGTTACGCACCTGCTCCACCGCGAGCCCCACTTCCATACGTTCCCATGCCTGTCAGGACAATGAGGAAAATTAAAGCAATCAGGACGAGCAGACAATCACGGCAATCATCGTGCCAGCATTGTTGTTTAAGAAAATATGTTATACTGCACGAAGTTGCACCGTCCATTCGTCTGATGGAATTTGACAAATCGCTTTGGCAACGCCTGAAAGAGTGTTGCTTTAGCAATGAAAGCACGTGTCCAGGAGCAGGGAAAACACCGCCGAACACGACACAGAATAAGAGCACCACTCACTCGGGCTAGGAATCTTAGTGACCACGTGAAGCAGAATGAGGATGTCATCGGGGCTGCGTAGCTTATTCGTGATGGCCCACTTAATCGCGTCCTTACACGAGGGGTCTTTGCTCACACCTACGACTACTCTCTCGCCGCTAAACTCGAACCCATCCCCCGGAGCCATCGCAAGATAAAGCACACGGGCAGAACTACGGTTCTACGTGGAACGACTAGGAGCTCTGCATCTAGAGTTGGATATAGATAAGTAATTTAACGATGCTTACGCCAAAAGGCACACTCAAAGGTTAATGATTAAATAATTTAACTAATTTAAGCTATGACGAGAGGCAAAGGCACAATATCTCGCAATAGACAGCAAAAGGACGAATGCTGAAGTCCGCGAGGGAAGCTACTGTCAGCGTACTAAAGCAGAAACGCTAGCCTGGTGGTGATAAAAAAGCATCAATGGATCATTATCAGTGAATGAGAGATAAGCGAGAATTGGACGATACTATCAAGGTAAAGAGCTGCCGACGGAAGGCGTTGTGCTGAGAAGGATCAGGGTGCCTGGTGGTGGGATGCGGTGAGATGGGATGGGTCCACTCCGCGGAGGGAACATTGGGGTTGGCTTCTGCTTTTTTCCGCGACCAGCACTTATTGGTGCTGGATGGCACTTTATCGGGGGATCTCCACCACCCTACCAAGCCACAGGATGCTCGCGTCGTGGATCATCAGTTTCGTTCCGGATGAGGGTGCAGCCATGTGATTCGTGGAATTGGATGTTTGACCAGTCAGGGTACCTGAAGGACAGGTTGTAACGAAAATATCTTATTCTAGAGAGGTGGTCGGTAAGCACACGCCTTTTCAAACTGCCCTGCAAAAAATCATGGCCACGTGTTCTATCCGAAGTGGCTGCACAACAGAGAACTGTTGCTTCGTTGACACAAGCGCCAATTACCAGCAGAAGCGATGCGATACATTTTATGGTCTCTGCTGTGCATTTATACGATTGAATGTATTTCTCTGTAGTGAAGATCCTAAAAAGTATTTATGCTAATACCGAAGTCCCGATGCCCCAGTGCTGACTCTGATATGATCTGCGAGAATTCACATTGTCCGTTGGATCACGATCATCTCTGGCATGTCAGATCAGAAATTTCATGCCCTTATGCAATCTTCCCCCCAAATTGCTCCGGCCGCAGCCAACCCGATGGAGCAGCAGCCCAGCCTTCAACTGCGCTCCGCAAAACCCTCGAATTTGCGCACATTCAATGGTGTGTCACGGTGAGTGAAGCAGTGGGTGCAGCAGTGCGTGCAGCGTTCAGTGAACGGCGGGAGGCAGAGGGACAAGAGCAGGCGAGACATGGTTGCTGTGAGGAACAACCGCTGGTAGATGGGCCACCAGAGAAGCAGCAGTAGAACCACCGGCAGCAGGAGCAGCAGCGGCAGCAGCAGCAGCAGGAGCAGCAAGACCAGCTGAAGAAACAGGAGCAGAGTGACCGAGATGTGGCAGGGAAGGGTGGGGTGCGCCGTGACGTGTCGCCTCACGGAGAGGAGAGTCATGCGATGCCGTGTCATGAGACCCATGCGCATCTGCCATGGGGAGAGAGGAAGGAGGACAGGAGAGGCATAGGAAGAGATTGAGAGGGATGTGGCAGGAGAGGGTGGGGTGGGGTGCGCCATGACGTGCTGCCTCACGGAGGGGAGAGTCATGTGACGCCGTGTCATGAGACCCATGTGCATCTGCCATGGGGAGCGAAGAGAGGACAGGCATAGAGCGGGAGAAATTAGAGTCTTAAAACATTAGACAAATGAGTGCAATGATGAGAACTGAATTCCAAGCATGCATCATTCACCAGTTTTTTTCCTATGTTACTTCATATCCCTCCCTGTACACTCATTCGCAGTGCTCACCTCGTTTCCACAGTACAGCAGGCCGCGGGGCGTCGTTCTTAGCGAGGTACAGCCCACACGCGTTGCACAGGTGTTGCCCTCCGCCCGCCCTGTCCTTCCGCCAAAACGGTGTTGTGTGCGTGCCGCAGTTACTGCACTCTTTCTCCTCCCCCGGCTCCCCTTTCCCATGGCCCCCCCTTTCCGCGCCCTCCCCCGCTTCCCCCGCGCTCCCCCTGTCGTGATGCGCGCCGTGGGCCCCCCCAACCTCCGCGCCGTCTCCGCTTACTGTGTGCTCCGCGCACCCTCTCCGCCTGCGCCGTTTCCGCGCGTGGGTGTCTTCGTCCCCACCCTCCGCCTTTCCGTCACCCAGTCGTCTCTTATCCCCGATACACGCATGCCCTTCTAACGCCATAAGAGAGCTCGGCCTCATACTCGCCGCCACTTCCCCGTACCCGGGGAAAGGCCACCCAAACGGCGGAAACTGCGCGCATCCCGCTCCGCCAAGGCCAGCTCCGGAGATCATCCGCGCAGACATACTGGGCGCAATCGTCGGCGGAACGCCACACATGGGGAGGGGGGAAGGCCGCGCAGGGAGGTGCGCCAAGCCCAGACCTTGCGCGGCTTGCGGAAGCGGCGCGGAGAAGGGCGTGAGGTACGGGCTGCTGACGTGGCACGCTTCCGCCGAGGCGCAAGCGGGACCCGGATGCACGGGGGAGGAATCGGCGGAAGCGGACTCACGAGGGTCCTTCAGCTGCTTCCATGGGCGGAAACCGGAACTTCCGCCAACTGCTGCGGAGGGAAGCGCGGGCTTCCCCGCAAAAGGCTGCTGCTCTTTCGGAGCGTGTGCGCGGGGCGGGGAGCTCGGAGCCAGCGGCGCCAGCGGAGGCGGCGGCGGCGGTAACTGAGAGAAGCGCTGGTTCCACGAAGCGGCATCTGCGCCGGTGGATGCGCAGGGGATGGCGGGAGGCGGGCAGAAGTAGATGCATGGCTGCATGGCAGGCGCTGACACATGCTGAAGCCGTTGCTGCAGCTGCTGCTGCATTTGCTGCTGAATTGGCTGCTGTAGCGGCTGCTGCTGCGGCTGCTGCGGAGGCTGCTGCGACAGCAGCTGTTTCTGCGGCTGCAGCGGCACGAGGGGAGGCGGCAAGGGAACAAACGGCCCCCACCAGGTGCTTGCGGCCGGCACGGGCGGTAACGCCAGCATGCCACGGCTCCCAGCGGGTAGAAACGAAGGAATAAGAGTCGTAGCGGTCGCGGGAGCGGGAGCGGGTTGGATGCTAACCGGTTTCCTCTCCGGTACCGCCACCGGCGCCGGTTCTGCCGCCTCTTTTCTCTCCCGTGTCTTTAAAGCTTTAATTCGCGCTTCTGATTCCGGTTGCTCCTTACTGGGGCTTCGCGCCTGGCGACACGGCGCTGCGACAGCGGCCGACTCGGAAGGAGGATGAGGCGATACCGCAACAGTCTGAGCTTCGGCGATTTTCAGCGCCTGTCCGTCTTTAACCGCGTCTGAGTCGGGCGTGTGCCAAAGACTAAGCTTAATGGGGACGGCTGTGGCAGCCACGTCAGCGATTGGAGCGAGAGGAGCGGAGTGGTTGGAGTGGTTGGGCGACGCGGGAGTAGAGCGAGGGGAAGGAGGGTCCCGAACGGGCGTGGTTGGGAAAAATTGGAAAGCCGAGTGCACGCATTCGCATGGCTGCTGGCTGTTCGCGTTGCAAAGCGGAGCTAAGCACGAGGCGGCAGACTGAACGGGTGAGGCGTGAGAGGCTTGCGTGATTTCGCTTGCGGATGTCAGGATATTCTCTTGCTTTTTGCACGTCGCAGTAAGGTGATCCATTGTCGCGCGAGTACTTGATAGGAGAAGATAGACCGGATGGTAAAGAGCATAACGCACATTAAGGCGTCTAATCTAAACGGAGGCCCTGACTAGGCGTGCTCTACTTGAAGTGTGAAGGAAACAACGAAGTTGAAATGCTGGAAATATGAGACGTGGAATGCTGTTGTATCTTCTGCAGCGGAATGCTCTGCTGCAGTCTTCTCTCCTCTACTCCAGCCGTTGCTGTTGGGCGAGATGCAGTCGCGGTGCGGAGAAAGGGCGAAGCGCAGGGAGGTGACGGACGGGTGATGATGGATAGAATAAACTGGGTGGAGCAAGACGGTGGAACAGAAAGGAGTTTGAGAGGTTTCCGCTGGTCTATTTAGAGGTTCCAGTTCGGTTGATCTTCTGATTTTCACCACCTCTCTATCAAACATTTGTACCATCTCTCACCCCTCCCGAGCCCTTCTGGTTCCGAGCATCGAGTGACCCGAGTGACCTGATCAAGTGCCTTCCAGACCACCCACCGAACCATCCGTCCGTCATCCTTTTCTCCCAACTTCCAGGTTTTCGTTGCCTTGGGGTTGCTTTTCCCTGCCTTGGGATTGCTCGTTCCCCTTCCCGCAACTGGACGGGCGAATCGCGCGAGAGGTAGGCTAGTCCCCGAGAGATCGCGGTGCCAAGTGGATGGAGGGAAAAGGTTAGGGATGGAAAAGCGACCACTGTGGATCAGCATTGGACGGAAGACGATAACGGAAAATTGCCTTACCTGATGCGGACACCACATCTTGGGGATGTGCAGATGTCGACGTGGTGATCCCAACTTCCACCGAGTTCGGAAGAGGCACGTCAGCACGGTGAAGATTGCGAATGAGTTCATGGTGACGATCAAGTGAGCCAGCACAGATGCGGGAAAGTCGTCAGTGGTCCCATGATCTGTCTCAGATCGACGTGTTTCGCGAGAGACTGAGTCCTGCTGATCCACACGTCGCGGATCACCGACAAAGCTTCCAATCAGCTGGGACTGATGATCTGGAAAGTGGAGCTTTGTGTCATTTTTATCCACGTCACCATGATGTCAAGTAGAGTCACATACACGTCTTCCCAGACTCGTTGCCAACAACCTTCATCAACGACAACCACGAGTTCAAGTCCAGTCGAGAATCTAGTGGTGCACAGTCAGAATTCTGCGGCTGACGAATGGGAATCGATATATTTTGCTGAGCTCGTGGTCAGAGCTAGCTGTGAACACGTAACACTCGGTCCTTTTGTGCACGCCAGCCAGAAGCATATTTGATTTCCCAGCCACGTCGGTTCCTCGTCAGTCGCCTTGATCCTGTCCATTTGTTGGGGATAAGGGACCCTTGGGCAGTTGGCTGAAAGCTTGGCAAATGCATGTATCGGGCCTTCAAATTATCCACCTAGCGAGTCGGCCATTATGGGGTTAGGGCGGATAACTTCTTTGTACGCTCAAGGGAGGCATTACGATAACAGTAAAAGTAATAAGACCTGTGAGGTGGGCATACACGCAAGAACTCGGGTATTATTGTTAAATTGCTGAATAGGTTATAGCATAATCACAAGCAGCCAAGCAAGGATTTTGTAAGCCCAAATTTTGGTGCAGATAATTATTGTCTCTCTCACCTTCCTGTGTGTGTGAAAGTGTTGAAGAAATAATATGGCTAATGGACGCATGCAACTGATGGCGAAAATTGCTGATTGAGTTACAAAATCAACTAATAGATTCTAGAAGCTACATCAATTCCCCTCCCTGAATCTTCGGTCGGGTTTTGCCTTGTCGAGTTGCTGCGCTGGTTGTTGCTAGCAGGCACACCACCAGGGACAGGACGAGCAAGGCTACTGTACTGTACGTGCTCTTGCTTTTTGTTTGGTGAGTGGTTGGGAGGAGTTCCAACATGGAACAAGGCCCAAGCAATTCCGTTTTCTTGATTTGTTGAGCAAGACACGTCACAGGCCACTAGCGTAGGACAGGCGACAGCGCGTCATTGACGGTGATTTGCCGCCGCAGGCGTTAGGGTTACTGGAAGATGTATTGGAATAGCCGGCGTGTACCTAACTGGTTGTAGGTTAACTCTCATTGCAGTGGATTTGGCAGCAGCTTCTTAGGTAAATTAGCGCTTTCTTTTCCCATACTTTTTAGGGTTAGCAAGGATGGGGAAGAATCAGCAGTACAAGGCGGCTCAGCGAGCCAAGTCAATGAGCCGAGGAGGTGGCGGTGGTGGCGGAGAGGATGAGAGCAATGATGGAATGGTACTGATGTTTGCACCTGTTGTGCTGCAATTCTCTAGGTCTATTGATCAGTCTCATCGGTTTCTGTTTTTTTTTTTTTTTTTTTTTTTTTTTTTTTTTTTTTTTTTTTTTTTTATGTATTTCTTATGCTCTTTTAGATCTCCATTGTTGCGATATCATGGTGGAACGGATTACTAATTCAGCCACTGGCAGGTTGATGGATCCTTCCATTCTCCAGCATGGCATGCTGCACGCCTGGCAGCCTTGCAGACCACCAACACGCTTACCTGGGAGGAGTGGAAGGCCCAAAGAAAGGTATGTTGTAATCTCTTCGCATCGATAGACAAGTACCTGCTAACCAACGTTCCTGCTCGTCCATGCCAAAACCCCTTTCTTCTAGTGACCATTTTTTCTAAGTGTTGGGAGAGATTATGTAAGCTTAGCTCCCGTAAATGCTCTATCTTTTTAGTGCGCATCGTGATTGTTGGTGATTGTGCTCGTTTGGCTCGGCGCGCTGTGCGAGCAGGAGGAGGCGAGGAAGCAGCAGGAAATGGATGGTTTCGAGGAGCAGCGGATGAAGGAGTACCGGGCTCAGCTCGACAAAGAGCGAGAAGCTAGGCTAGCGCGAGGACGAAACCACGCGGATAAACGCGGGAAGCTAAAGAAGAGTGCGTCTGTGGTGTTACCAGTTTTCTTTTTCTTTTTTTCTTTCTTTTTTTTTTCCTGCAAAGATTTCATGTCAATCAGTCCATGTACTATTCGTTAATTGTTAATCCTTCTGTATATCCCACCTTGACCATTTCTCTGTTTTCGCAGGCAAGGACAAGGACAAGGATAAGAGCAAAAAGAAGGTAAGCAATTCATCCCTCACTCTGGTTTCCATTTCATGTCACCTTGAATGCAGTTTATGCGTCATCTTGAATGCAGTACATGCGTCACTCTTGTTTCCATTTCAAAGTCGTCACACCTTTTCGAGTCTCGATTGCTCCTCACATAATCTATTCCATGGCCATATCCTGACTTTGTGTTTGGCACTTCACAGAAAAAGAGCAAGCGCAAGAAGGGTGGCTCGGAAAGCGATTCAAGCAACTCGAGCAGCAGCGATGATGACAGCGACAGGAAGAAGAAGAAAAAGAAGAAATCCAAGAAAGATTCAGATGCTTTGAGCAGTGCGAGTGAGGAGGAGGAAGGTCCCGTTCGGCTCTCTTCCTTCCTTGAGAAGGGAGATGACGACCTTCCAGGGTCTGACGATGATGATGAGCCGCCGCCCGCTAAAGGCAAAGAAAAGGGCGGTGATTTATCAAGCATTTTAGCTGAAGCGAAAAGACGAGCGGAGATTGGGGCTCACATGGTTGCTGAAGTAAAGAAAGCTGAGATGATTCGGTCAGGCTTGCCCTAACTGTACCTCCAGCCCTTGTCTTAGCCTTTTGATTCCTGGTCACCCTCAATAGTAGGGTGAATAACGTATAAGTGAGATTTATTGCCGATTAGCGATCTTTATATTATTAGGTTATGGTTACAAGAGTTGCCATCATAATAGGAGCAAGTTGCTCCATCTAGCAGGAACGAGTCGACCAATCATCAATTGACCATTTATCCACCCGTCATAGCACACCTCACCACCTACCAGCTGACCAGTTAGCCTTGTGAAGCTAAACACCTCTACTCCGCAGGCCAAGGCGTGCACAAACGATGCTCGGCTACACTCGCTTATTCTGCTCACCCTTCCTGCCCATGCATTCATCACAGGCTGCATGTGCTTATTCACCCCATGCAACCGAGGATTATTCGCCCATCCATCCCCAATCATCATCTGGGAAAGCAGCTGCAGTCACCATCTGGGAAAGCAGCTGCAGTCACCATCTGGGGTTCTGCCCCAAAACGTCCAGCCAGGAGCTGAGGTCGACAAACGGCTCGGGGTCAAACTGAGACGCGTATGATATAATGCTGGGTGTACCCATCCCAACCTCCCCCAACCGCACCCCACCCCTGCAATCATCACCACTTGGGGTTTTGTCCCGAGACGTCCAGCCAGGAGCTGAGGTCAACAAACGGCTCAGGGTCGAATTGAGAAGCGTCAGATATGATCCCAGGATGCACCCACGAGGCCCGGCTTGCAGCATAGCCCGGCCCCGTGCTGCCCTTCTCTGCATAGTAGACGCAGCTGCCCTTGCTGTCGCCCCCCCACGTGCTCCACCCGTCCCGCTCCAACTCCTGTGCCATAGGGTGTAGATGGAATGGGGGTGAGGGAGAGATGGAACGAGGTAGCACTGAGTGGGATGAGAGTGCATAGTACACACAGCTGCCTTGCTATCGCCTCCCCAGTACAGGCACATAGCCCGTCGCAAGGCAGATGAATCTATTAAAGCCTCGTGACGCAAAGCCCGTGTCCCGCAGCCTTGTGGCCCAAAGGCTTGTCAGTGTTGACATGTCACGTGACTCACAGCAGGCATGTAGCTGTCGAGAAACACGGTGCGAGCACAGTCCTTCCAGGGCCACCCCAGGTAGACTTCTGAGACGCCCTTACATGCCACAGCCCCATTCCCACCCTCACCGCTCCCTCCCTCCCTGCCCTCTCCGTCACTGCTCTCAACCGGACCATTCCCTCACTCACAGCGGGCATATAACTGTCAACGAAGTCAGTGCGAGCACAGTCCTTCCAGGGCCGCCCCAGGTAGACCTCTGAAACCCCCTTGCGTACCATAGCCCCATCTCTCCCTCCCTTACCGTTCCTTCCCCCAAGTGTTGAGATGACTCACAGCAGGCATGTAGCTGTCAACAAACACAGTCCGAGCACAGTCCTTCCAGGGCCGCCCCAGGTAGACCTCCGAGACTCACTTACCTGTTTCTCAACATTTGTATAGACTGTGCAAATGCTGAGGTGACTTACTGCAGGCATGTAGCTGTCGATAAAGACGGTCCGAGCACAGTCCTTCCAGGGCCGCCCCAGGTAGACCTCTGAGATTCACTTACCTGTTTCTCAACATTTGTATAGCCTGTGCAAATGCTGAGGTGACTTACTGCAGGCATGTAGCTGTCGATAAAGACGGTGCGAGCACAGTCCTTCCAGGGCCGCCCCAGGTAGACCTCTGAGACGCCCGAGTCGACTGAGATCCTGGCGTTGCGAATGACAATGCCCGTTGGTGTGTTGCTCTCCCTGCCCGATGCCGTGATGGTTGCAAAGGAGCTGAAGGAGAGGGGGGGAGAGGGGAGAGAGGGAAGGGGAGGGGAGGGGAGGGGAGGGCGGAAGGGAGGGAACGGGGGGGTTGAGTGAGGGGAGAGGGCCGCCCCAGGTAGACCTGTGAGACGCCCGAGTCAACTGAGATCTTGGCGTTGCGGATGACGATGCCCGTTGGCGTGTTGCTCTCCCGCCCCGATGCCGTGATGGTTGCAAACGAGCTGCGAGGTGATGGGTGTGGCGGAGGGGGTAGTGGGAAAAGAGCGTAGTGGGAGTAGAGGGTGGGTGGCAATCAGTTGCGGACGACCATGCTGATGCTGATGCTGATGCTGATGCTGATGCTGATGCTGATGCTGATGCTGATGCGCTGATGCTGATGCTGATGCTGATGCTGATGCTGATGCTGATGCTGATGCTGATGCTGATGCTGATGCTGATGCGCTGATGCTGATGCTGATGCTGATGCTGATGCTGATGCTGATGCTGATGCTGATGCTGATGCTGATGCGCTGATGCTGATGCTGATGCTGATGCTGATGCTGATGCTGATGCTGATGCGCTGATGCTGATGCTGATGCTGATTCTGATGCTGATGCTGATGCGCTGATGCTGATGCTGATGCTGATGCACTGATGCTGATGCTGATGCTGATGCTGATGCTGATGCGCTGATGCTGATGCTGATGCTGATGCTGATGCTGATGCTGATGCGCTGATGCTGATGCTGATGCTGATGCGCTGATGCTGATGCGCTGATGCTGATGCTGATGCTGATGCTGATGCGCTGATGCTGATGCTGATGCTGATGCTGATGCGCTGATGCTGATGCTGATGCTGATGCTGATGCGCTGATGCGCTGATGCTGATGCTGATGCGCTGATGCTGATGCTGATGCTGATGCTGATGCGCTGATGCTGATGCTGATGCTGATGCTGATGCGCTGATGCTGATGCTGATGCTGATGCTGATGCTGATGCGCTGATGCTGATGCTGATGCTGATGCTGATGCTGATGCGCTGATGCTGATGCTGATGCGCTGATGCTGATGCTGATGCTGATGCTGATGCGCTGATGCTGATGCTGATGCTGATGCGCTGATGCTGATGCTGATGCTGATGCGCTGATGCTGATGCTGATGCTGATGCGCTGATGCTGATGCTGATGCGCTGATGCTGATGCTGATGCTGATGCGCTGATGCTGATGCGCTGATGCTGATGCTGATGCTGATGCTGATGCTGATGCGCTGATGCTGATGCTGATGCGCTGATGCTGATGCTGATGCTGATGCTGATGCGCTGATGCTGATGCTGATGCTGATGCTGATGCGCTGATGCTGATGCTGATGCTGATGCTGATGCTGATGCGCTGATGCTGATGCTGATGCTGATGCGCTTGCTTATGATGATGATGATAAACAGGGACCTCAGCCCCTTTTCTCACCTGCTCTTGTGCACCACGATGGTTGGGTTGTCAATCACCACAGCAGCATCTTCAAGACGCTGCAATAATCAACGATCCAGATCTGAGCGTTCCTCCCCTCCCCTCCCCCCCTCCTCCTCACCTGCTCTTGTGCACCACGATGATGGGGTTGTCTATCACCACTGCAACACCGTCAGTACAATGCAATTAGCAACAATGCAGACCTGAAATCCCCTCTCCCCTTCCTTGCCCACCTGCTCTTGTGCACCACGATAGTGGGGTTGTCAATCACCACAGCCGCATCGCCAAAGATGAAGTCGATTGTGCCGCCGATGTAGCAGCAGCTTCCATGCACCCCAACACAGTCAAGGCACCTCAACACATTCCATGCACACCCTCTTCCTCTCTCCCCCTCACCTGCTCTTATGAACAACGATGGTAGGGTTGTCTATCACCACAGCTGCATCACCAAAGATGAAATCAATGGTGCCGCCAATGTAGCAGTCCTTGTAGTACTGCCTTCCCGCGTCCACGTACAATGTATCCTGGTGGGCAGAAACAGGAGTGGAGGAAGGGGAGAACACAGGATAGTAACACATTCGCTGCATGAGTATTAAGGCAATGGTGCCACCGATGTAGCAGTCCTTGTAGTACTGCCTGCCTGCGTCCACGTATAGGGTGTGCTGAAGGGTGGAGAGCGGGGAGAGGTGGAAGGGACAGGGGAGGTGGGTTAGCATATCTGTGAGCATGAAGTCAACGGTGCCACCGATGTAGCAGTCCTTGTAATACTGCCTGCCTGCATCGACGTGTAGCGTGTCCTGGTGGGTGGGAACAGGGAGATAAGAGAAAGGAAGTGCAGGGAGTCAATGGTGCCGCTGATGTAGCAGTCGCCACTGGCAATCATGGCCACTGGCAATCATGGCCACCGGAGTGTTTGAGAAGCAAAGGAGTGAGTCCAAATGGGACGGGATTAGGGCCATGCTCACCTGGTTGGCCTCAAAGGCGCATTCAAAGAAAGCAGAGCGGTCCCCACTGGCCCTCATGGCCACCGCCTGGTGGTTTAAGACTCAACCCAAGGCAAGGGGAGGACGCAGCAGAGGGCTATGCCGGGCTCACCTGGTTGGCCTCGAATGCGCACTCAAAGAAGGCGGAACGATCCCCACTGGCCCGCAAGGCAACCGCCTGGTGGCTTGACAGTCGACTCAAAGGCGAGGGGAAGAAGAGGCGGAGCGGTCATGAGCGCCAACCTCACCTGGTTGGCCTCAAAGGCGCATTCAAAGAAGGCAGAGCGGTCCCCACTGGCCCGCATGGCCACTGCCTGGTGGTTCTGCGCCCCTGCTGTGTTCTCAAAGCGGATTCCCAAAGCACAGAAGCGCTCCTTGTTGGCACCTGGGAGCACAACCATGCACGATAACAAGACACACAATAACAGGGCACATGAGGATAAGGGGACAACGTAAGAGGTGGTTCTCCGGCCCGGCTGTGTTCTCAAAGCGGATCCCCAGCGCACAGAAGCGCTCCTTGTTGGCTCCTGGGAGAGCAGTCACGCGGTCACACACCACAGTGGGGCACATGGGAACAGAAAACATGCTACCTGGCGCTGCACGCGCTCTTATCAATAGTAGCAGAGTGGTAAGTGGTGCAGCCGCTGCACGCGCTCTTATCCCCCGTGATGATGGTCCTTTCGCAGCCCTCCCCCACCATGATGAGCCCCTTGTTGCACCTTGCCCCCCTTGCAGCGGCACCATACCTCCTTCCCCACACCACACAATGGCACCTGGCAGCGCTCCCACTCACGGATGGTGCGGAGCGGTAAGTGGTGGACCCACTGCCAGCACTCTTAGGACCGGTGATGATGGATCTGTCTGCGCCCTCCCCCACCATGATGAATGAGCCTCCTTGTTGCACCATGCTCTCACACTTGACGCATCATACATCCCTCCCTGCACCACCACACAATGGCACTTGGTTCTCACCAATGGTGGCAGAGCGGTACGTAGTTGACCCGCTGCCGGCGCTCTTATCCCCCGTGATGATGGTTCGATCCGCCCCCTCCCCCACCATGATGAGCCCCTTGTTGCGGAAGATGATGGACTCGTGGTATGTGCCCGCATGGATGAATATCACAAACCGGCCATCTTTAGGTGCTGCTGAGAGCGCGCCCTGTTATTGCGAGGGGAAAGGGGACGGGGTGAGGAGGACGGGGGGAATGGGGAAGGGGATGGCAGAAAAGGGAGGGGCAAGATGGGGTGGTTCTGTGGCTGCCCTCCCCCACCATGATCAGCCCCTTTTTGCGGAATATGATGGACTCGTGGTATGTCCCAGCACAATTGAATATCACAAACCGCCCCTCCTTGGGCGCTGCTGACAGGGTTTAGGGAAAGGGGGCGGTGGGGGAGAACAGAGAACGGGGAAAGGGAAGAGGGAATTTCAGATGGATGTCCGCCCCTCCTTGTGAAGCACAATTGAACTTCACAAACCGCCCCTCCTTGGGACCCGCTGACAGACAGTTCACCTCCCCAACCCCCCCTTTCTTCCACAATGTTGCATCTCTTCTCTGGCCCAACCACAGCATCCTCTCACACATCTAACCCTCTCCCCTCCTCTCACCTCCCCTCCTCAACTCCCCTCCTTTCAACTCTCCCCCTCACCTCCTCTCCTCTCATCTCTCCCGCTCACCTCTCCCCCTCCCCCCCTCTCACCTCAACAGTGTTGTATTTCTCTCCCGGACCAACCACAGCATCCGCCTTAAACGCCCCGCCGTTGCCACTCCCCCCTCCTCCCCCTGACCCTCCGCCACTCCCGCTCCCCAATCCCCCCGACCCTCCGCCACTCCCGCCGTCCCCCTTCCGCTTCCACTTGTGGTGCCCCACCCCCGCGGGGTGGTGCGCGCCCCTGCGCCCATTCCGCCACAAATGTGTGTGGTGCCCGCGCGTTACTCCCCCTCCGCCCTGCCCCTTCCCCTCCCCCCAGTGGTTAGGCTGCTTCACCTTATGCGCGGGGCCCGTGCCTGGCGCGTGGTGCAGGGTGTCGGGGGAGTGGTGCCCTGCGGTGGGGAGGTGTTCTGCGGTTTTTTTCCCCATGGTCGTCGCTAGGCGGAACGGCGCGCGCTGGGTTGAGTGGTGCGCGGGAATGTGGGGAGGACGGGCGGAACCGGGTGTAGGGGAAGGATAGCCGGAAGCGGGGGGAAGGCTCTTCCGCGGTTGCCCTTGCGCCTGCAGTCTTTGCGCCTGTAATCCTTGCGCCTGTAGCCCTTGCGCCTGTAGCCCTTGCGCCTGTAGCCCTTGCGCCTCTATCCATTCCGCCTGTACCCGTTGCGCCTCTAGCCATTTCGCCTGTAACCCCCTCCGCTGTAACGCGCCTCGTCCCCGCCACGTGTCACCCTTCCGTTTCCGCCATTGCCCCACCCCGAACCCTCGTCTCCTCGTCCCCTCTGCCGCCCCCCCCTCTCCGTCCTCCCCTTCCCCACCGTCGCTGCCCCACGTCTCTGCGGGAAGTCCTAACAGCTTGCGCCGTCTGTCCGCCCACTGCTCCGCGCGCGCGTGCTCTCCGCGCATGCGCGCCTGGAGCTCCTTCAGCTGTTCGTACAGCCCCGCCTCCAGCCACTCCGGGTGGTGGTAACCACCCGCTTCTTCGCCCACTTCGCCAGTCTCACCGTGGTAACCATCCGCGCTTTCTCCACGATCATCACTGTTACTGTGGTAACCACCCTCTAGCGAAGCCTGCCGGGTAACATCGTCAGTGGTGCGAAGGTGCCGGTTTCGCGAGCCTGTGAAATCCCGCTGTTGGTCATCGGAATCAGGTGCCGCAGCATCGTTGGGTGCCTCGGCATCGTCAGCAGCGTCAGCAGTGTCAGCAGCGTTAGCAAAGTCAGCAGAGACAGCGGCGTCAGCATTGTCTTCAGAGTCAGAAAAGTCAGCGGAGTCAGCACCGTCAGCGTAATAATCCAATCCATTGCCGTCTCTGTTGTTCAATGTGCCATCCTCGATAGCAGCGACTGTAGCAGCATTGGTTGCAGCGACTGTAGCACCGTCACCTAAGTCATTAGCATTAGTGCTTTCTAAACCGTCACCTATGTCAGTAGCGTCGTCATCCAAACCAGAGCCCTCGCTGGGACCAATATCAACATCAGAGTCGTCGCCATAACCGTCTGATTCACCGTCGTAACCATCGCCGTCATCGCTAACGTCGCCGCCATTGTCGCCAGCGTCGTCGTAATAGCCCGAGCCACTATCGTCGCTGTTGATAACACTTATCGAGGGGTCTGAATCGTAACTTGCGGTGGTAACACTGCTGCGACCACCACCGTTGACATCGCTTTTACTACCAGCACCTGGAGAATCTGAGTCGTAACTCGCGGTGGTAACACTGCTGCGACCACCACCACTGACGTCGATGCCTACACCGCCGTCGCCATTATCGTAATCATCCGGACCGTCGCTTGATGCGCTGTAATAGTCCGACCCGCTCCCATAACCGTCGCTAATGTCGCCGTTATTGTCGGTAACGTCATCGTAATAATCCGAGCCACTGTCGTCGGCTTCCCTGCCAGTAGCTGGAGAATCCGGACGGTAGCTCTCAATGCTAACACCGTTGCCGTCAGCGACTAGATCGCTGCCTTCGTTAGCCGGCGTACTACTGTCAGCGGCTTCATACGAATCGCTACTTACGCTTCCACTACTACTTTGAGCGTCCTTAGCGAAATTAGCGTTATTGGAGTAGTTAGAAGAATAGTCAAAATTCTCGCCGTCGCTACTAGAATCAGTATTATGTTCACTTGTGAAACCCGCGGACTTCCTATCAGCTTGCTGAGATGTGCTGCTGTCTTGGGGCAAATTATCGAGATCATCATACTCGCTATTGGCACGCTGCGATTCCTGGTACTCGTCACTGTAGTAATCGGGTTCGCTGTCGTTACTGCTTCTATAATCGTCGTCGTTCCCAAGGGACATTTCGCTCCCCCCCGTTGGGGTGGACTTTTCACCCACACTGTACGACACACCAGACGGGTGCGCCTCATTCAGCGATTGCGCCTGAACCAATTTCGGCCGTTGCGCGCTTTTATACTGATTTTGCCCACCCCTTCTATTCCTACCTGTGGGGTAGTCACTGCCTCCGTCTATCGGATCGTCATACTCGTACTCGTTATAATCATACACCGGCTGCACCTGCGACCACGCGAGCTGTTGCGATTGCGCTTGTACCTGGTAACCATTTTGCGGCTGCGCCGGGGTTTGCGATTGCGCCGGGGTTTGCGGCTGGGATCCCGTGCTGTACTGTACAGCGAGATGCTGCCCCGCCTGCACCGCTTGCCCCGCCTGCCCCGCCTGCCCTGCCTGCGTCGGGCGCAACTCCGCCTGCGCCGTTTGACCACTTTGCCGCGCCTGCCATGGCCGCAGCCCCGCGGGTTGTTGCGCGGGGTACAGCACTGGCCGGCGCAAACCCGCCCCCGCTTGTCCTGCGCGCATGCCGACCGTTTGCGCCACCTGCTGGCGGTTGCTCTGCTGCCCTCGCGCGAGAGTGCCGTACCCTCTATAGGCTGATGCGATTGTGACGGCGGCGCTTACAGTGGACTTCACTTGTGCAGTTCCCATCTGCGAAGCGCCCAGCATGAGAGTAGATATGAAATGCTCAATTGGTAAGAGGAGATGGGCAGAAGCAACACGAATGCATTCTCACACGGAGCGTTAGCACATGCGCTCACCGCGTCTCAAAACCAATTAAAAAGCGCCCTCATGCCCCAAACATGTTCCCACATGCCCCAAACATGTTCCCACATGCCTCAAACATGTTCCCACATGCCCCAAACATGTTCCCACATGCCCCAAACATGTTCCCACATGCCCCAAACATGTTCCCACATGCCCCGAACATGTTCCCACATGCCCCACATGCCCAATGTTCCCCATATGACCCATACCGCGAGAATGGCTCCCAGTTCTGTCTTGAGGACTCCGGGTGCGAACTCGGCGAACCCGGTAACGCAGTTACTGAGTTTCGTTTTGATCGCCGCCAGCTGGAAGCGCAAGTCGTCCCCGCGGGGCCCCGCGCGCAGCTCCAGGTATGCCTCGCGCACCTCCTCCGCCGCGTCCGCGCCCTGGCGGACGGGGGGATATTGAGGAGGGGAAATGGAGACGGGAGAGGGTGGGGAAGCCAGGGAGAAGACGAGCGATTCTTTTTAGTGGAACGAGGAGGAGAGAGGGGTTGGGAAGCGGAGGATGTGAGGAGGAAGGGGGAAAAGACGGTGGCAGGGAGTAAAAAGGCCGAGGTTCGAGCACGATAGGAACTGATGACGAAGTTTAGGAGCTTAGAGTTGACGACAGCACTGCACGGTATGGTTGTCGTATCTGGTCAACGCAGTCATACCTGCTCAAGGCAGTCATCTGAGACAGCTCGGATGAAGTGCTGCTGACTTGGCGTGAAGCTGGAGATGTTACTCAACTTTAGCCGTCTCACTACCCGCATCATGCCGTGCACCTGGCAAAACACGCACATGACATCGGAGTGAAACGCTGACGACACTGTCCGTCTATCTGGAACGGCCAGAAATACACGATGTTGACTGGAAAGGCGGATCGAATGGTTGCACGCGGGTCAAGTGAGCGCACGTGAACGCGCATCGTCAGGTTTTCTCTCACCTGCACCTCGACGCGCACGAGCATGGCGGCTGTGACGTACTGCTGTTGCTGCGGCATCACCCCCAGCGACCGTCGCGCGCTGCGGAACTCCGCCACGCACTCCGCCACCCGCGGAGACCCTGCGGGCCCCGCGCATCCCGCCGGAGGGATGATAACCAGGAAGTTGTCTAGAACGTGCCACGTGGCAGCGGCGGCCACGGCAAGAAAAACGGCTATTGCTAAACGGGGAGCGAGCTGCTCCATGCGTCCTTTCTGACTAGACGCTGACGTGTCTGGCTCCACGCCGAGTTAATCTATTCCACTAAGGTGAGAAACATTGTGATTGCAAGAGAGGCGGTGAGCGATCTCTACTCCTGGTCGCGGGCACATTCAAAATGTCGAACGAGTTATGCCGAACCGTACTTGTCGTACTAGTTGAACTTCTCGTAATCGCAAACAGCGAGGGGGTCTACGCGTGAGACTGATAGCACCAGTGCGCTGAGGCCTCACATACGGCGCGTGTCGCCCTTGAGTCGAGAACATGTCAAGAGTCAAGAATCACACGGCGTCAAGCACTTCGCATCGCGTGCCTGCTCTGATTGGCAGACGACAATGCAGCATCTGATAATCCTTGATGTGTCATTTTCGCTCGTTGCTTTCAACGGCGGGGTGGGAGACGAAGTAGCATAACCGCCTCTAAGAGATCTCTCTCCCCCATTCGAGTCGAGTAGTAGCTGGCTAGCTTTAGTAGAGGAAAGGATAATGGGGGCAACAGCATAGTTCGCTAGACCTACCACTGAGACGGGTGACATGCGCTGGCGTTTTTGCCCCTCCTTTCCTTTCCAACCACCTACTGCACGCATGCTTGGGACGCTGTGTGTGGAAAGCGCGGCTCCGCCTTGCCCCAATGCCACACGAACATGCGCGCTTCGTTTGCGCGACCTGACGATTTGACAATTGATTGGTGGAATTAGCCCCTGTGTGCAGGGCACATTGATTATCCCAGCGCCTTCGACGGAAAGTGATTCATTGTTATTCTTGGTGCGAAACTGTTCTCGATTGGTACATGTAATACAAGCATTCATTTCGTTCAAAGTAGGATTGTTCACAACATGTGCAAGTACCTCGATAATGATACCATCACCATCACATGTGTCAATGCGTATCTGCAAAAACAAAATATATCATCGATTATATTATACACTCTTCATTCGCGAGCGCCGATGACCAATGGGCCAGCAAGGGCGTGGGAGGGTTCCGAGCATCATCGGGCATCGGGGCTCGCGGATGAGGAGCGCCCGCTGCACTTCCTGCACATGTGCGGATCCTTCCGCGTTTTGGGGGTGGAAGCGCTCGTTCTGAGTGGTTTTTTTTCGGTCGGTTCACGTTGTTGCGCTTGTCTGGTCCTATTGCCAAGCCAGCAAGAGCGTAGGAAGGTTGCGAGCATCATCGATCATCGGCGCTCGCGAATAAAAGTGCCCGTTGCACTTCCTGCACATGTGCGGATCCTTCCACCTTTTGAAGCTGGAAGCACTCGTTCCGAGCGTTTTGTTTTCCGCCGGGTCACGTGGCTGCGCTTGTCTGGGCCTATTGCCAAGCCAGCAAGGGCGTGGGAGGGTTGAGAGCATCATCGGTCATCGGCGCTCGCGAATGAAAAGCGCCCGCTGCACTTCCTGCACATGTGCGGATCCTTCCGCATTTTGGGGCTGGAAGCGCTCGTTCCGAGCGTTTTTCTTCCGCCGGGTCATGTGGCTGCGTTTGACTCGACGAATTACCAAGCCAGCAAGGTCGTGGGAGGGTTGCGAGCATCATCGGTTATCGGCGCTCGCGAATGAAGAGCGCCCGCTGCACTTCCTGCACATGTGCGGATCCTTCCGCGTTTTGGGGCTGGAAGCGCTCGTTCCGAGCGTTTTTCTTCTGCCGGGTCACGTGGCTGCGCTTGTCTGGGCCTATTGCCAAGCCAGCAAGGGCGTGGGAGGGTTGCGAGCATCATCGGTCATCGGAGCTCGCGAATGAAGAGCGCCCGCTGCACTTCCTCCACATGTGCGGATCCTTCTGCGTTTTGGGGCTGGAAGCGCTCGTTCCGAGCGTTTTTCTTCTACCGGGTCACGTGGCTGCGCTTGTCTGGGCCTACTGCAAAGCCAGCAAGGGCGTGGGAGGGTTGCGAGCATCATCGGTCATCGGCGCTCGCGAATGAAGAGCGCCCGTTGCACTTCCTGCACATGTGCGGGCAGATCATTCCGCGTTTTGGGGTTGGAAGCGCTCGTTCCGAGCGTTTTTCTTCCGCCGGGTCATGTGCCTCCGCTTGTCTGGGCCAATTGCCAAGCCAGCAAGGGCGTGGGAGGGTTGCTAGCATCATTGGTCATCGGCGCTCGCGAATGAAGAGCGCCCGCTGCACTTCCTGCACATGTGCGGATCCTTCCGCGTTTCTGGGTCTGGAAGCGCTCATTCCGAGCGTTTTTCTTCCGCCAAGTCACGTGGCTGTGCTTGTCTGGTCCTATTGCCAAGCCAGCAAGGGCGTGGGAGGGTTGCGAGCATCATCAGTCATCGGCGCTCGCGAATGAAAAGCGCCCGCTGCACTTCCTGCACATGTGCGAATCCTTCAGCATTTTGGGGGTAGAAGCGCTCATTCCAAGCGTTTTTCTTCCACCAAGTTACGTGGCTGCGCTTGTCTGGTCCTCTTGCCAAGCCAGCAAGGGCGTGGGAGGGTTGCGAGCATCATCGGTCATCGGCGCTCGCGAATGAAGAGCGCCCACTGCACTTCCTGCACATGTGCGGATCCTTCCGCATTTTGGGGGTACTAGCGCTCCTTCCGAGCGTTTTTCTTCCACCGGGTCATGTGGCTGCGCTTGTCTGGTCCTCTTGCTAAGCCAGCAAGGGCGTGGGAGGGTTGGGAGCATCATCGGTCATCGGCGCTTGCGAATGAAGAGCGCCCGCTGCACTTCGTGCACATGTGCAGATCCTTCCGCGTTTTGGGGGTGGAGGCGCTCGTTCCAAGCGTTTTTCTTCCGCCGGGTCACGTGGCTGCGCTTGTTTGGTCCTCTTGCCAAGCCAGCAAGGGCGTGGGAGGGTTGCGAGCATCATCGGTCATCGGCGCTCGCGAATGAAGAGCGCCCGCTACACTTCCTGCACATGTGTGGATCCTTCAGCATTTTGGTGGTAGAAGCGCTCATTCCAAGCGGTTTTCTTCCGCAAAGTAATGTGGTTGCGCTTGTCTGATCCTCTTGCCAAGCCAGCAAGGGCGTGGGAGGGTTGCGAGCATCATCAGTCATTGGCGCTCGCGAATGAAGAGCGCCCGCAGCACTTCCTGCACGCGTGCGGATCCTTCCGCGTTTTGGGGGTGGAAGCGCTCGTTCCGAGCGTTTTTCTTCCGCTGGGTCACGTGGCTACGCTTGTCTGGTCCTCTTGCCAAGCCAGCAAGGGCGTAGGAGGGTTGCGAGCATCATCGGTCATCGGCGCTCGCGAATGAAGAGCGCCCGCTGCACTTCGTGCACATGTGCGGATCCTTCCGCGTTTTGGGGGTACTAGCGCTCGTTCCGAGCGTTTTTCTTCCGCCAGTACACGTGGCTGCGCTTGTCTGGTCTTCTTGCCAAGCCAGCAAGGGCGTGGGAGGGTTGCGAGCATCATCGGTCATCGGCGCTCGCGAATGAAGAGCGCCCGCTGCACTTCGTGCACATGTGCGGATCCTTCCGCGTTTTGGGGGTACTAGCGCTCGTTCCGAGCGTTTTTCTTCCACCGGGTCACGTAGCTGCGCTTGTCTGGTCCTCTTTCCAAGCCAGCAAGGGCGTGGGAGGGTTGCGAGCATCATCGGTCATCGGTGCTCGCGAATGAAGAGCGCCCGCTGCACTTCGTGCACATGTGCGGATCCTTCCGCGTTTTTGGGGTACTAGCGCTCGTTCCAAGCGTTTTTCTTCTGCCACGTCACGTGGCTGCGCTTGTTTGTTCCTCTTGCCAAGCCAGCAAGGGCGTGGGAGGGTTGCGAGCATCATCGGTCATCAGCGCTCGCGAATGAAGAGCGCCCGCTGCACTTCCTGCACATGTGCAGATCCTTCCGCGTCTTAAGGGTACTAGCGCTCGTTTCAAGCGTTTTTCTTCCACCGGGTCACGTGGCTACGCTTGTCTGGTCCTCTTGCCAAGCCAGCAAGGGCGTGGGAGGGTTGCGAGCATCATCGGTCATCGGCGCTCGCGAATGAAGAGCACCCGCTGCACTTCGTGCACATGTGCGGATCCTTCTGCGTTTTGGGGGTACTAGCGCTCGTTCCAAGCGACTTTTTTCCAACAGGTCACGTGGCTGCACTTGTCTGGTCCTATTGCCAAGCCAGCAAGGGCGTGGGAGGGTTGCGAGCATCATCGGTCATCGGCGCTCGCAAATGAAGAGCGCCCGCTGCACTTCCTGCACAAATGGGGATCCTTTGGTATTTTGGGGGTAGAAGCGCTCATTCCAAGCGTTTTTCTTCCGCCAAGTCACGTGGCTGCGCTTGTCTGGTCCTCTTGCCAAGCCAGCAAGGGCGAGGGAGGGTTGCGAGCATCATTGGTCATCGGCGCTCGCGAATGAAGAGCGCCCACTGCACTTCCTGCACATGTGCGGATCCTTCCGCATTTTGGGGGTGGTAGCGCTCATTCCGAGCGTTTTTCTTCCAACAGATCACGTGGCTGCACTTGTCTAGTCCTATTGCCAAGCCAGCAAGGGCGTGGAAAGGTTGCGAGCATCATCGCTCATCGGCGCTCGCGAATGAAGAGCGCCCACTGCACTTCCTGCACGTGTGCGGATCCTTCCGCGTTTTGGGGGTGAAAGCGCTCATTCCGAGCGTTTTTCTTCCGCCGGGTCACGTGGATGCGCTTGTCTGGTCCTCTTGCCAAGCCAACAAGGGTGTGGTAGGGTTGCAAGCATCATCGGTCATCGGCGCTCGCGAATGAAGAGCGCCCGCTGCACTTCGTGCACATGTGCGGATCCTTCCGCGTTTTGGGAGTGAAAGCGCTCGTTCCGAGCGTTTTTCTTCCAAAAGATCACGTGGCTGAGATTGTCTGGTCCTATTGCCAAGCCAACAAGGGAGTGGGAGGGTTGCGTGCATCATCGGTCATCGGCGCTTGCAAATGAAGAGCGCCCGCTGCACTTCCTGCACGAATGCGGATCCTTCAGCATATTGGGTGTGGAAGCGCTCATTCCAAGCGTTTTTCTTCTGCCGGGTCACGTGGCTGCGCTTGTCTGGTCCTTTTGCCAAGCCAGCAAGGGCGTGGGAGGGTTACGAGCATCATCGGTCATCGGCGCTCGCAAATGAAGAGTGCCCGCTGCACTTCCTGCACGCGTGAGGTTCCTTCCGCGTTTTGGGGGTGGAGGCGCTCGTTCCAAGCGTTTTTCTTCCGCCGGGTCACGTGGCTGCGCTTGTCTGGTCCTCTTGCCAAGCCAGCAAGGGCGTGGGATGGTTGCGAGCATCATCGGTCATCGGCGCTCGCGAATGAAAAGCGCCCGCTGCACTTCCTGCACATGTGCGGATCCTTCCGCGTTTTGGGGGTGGAAGCGCTCACTCCGAGCGTTTTTCTTTCGCCAAGTTACGTGGCTGTGCTTGTCTGATCCTACTGCCAAGCCAGCAAGGGCGTAGGAGGGTTGCGAGCATCATCGGTCATCGGCGCTCGCGAATGAAAAGCGCCCGCTGCACTTCCTGCACGTGTGCGGATCCTTCAACATTTTGGGGGTCGAAGCACTCATTCCAAGAGTTTTTCTTTCGCCAAGTCATGTGGTTGCGCTTTTCTGGTCCTCTTGCCAAGCCAACAAGGGCGTGGGAGGGTTGCGAGCATCATCGGTCATCGGCGCTCGCGAATGAAGAGCGCCCACTGCACTTCCTGCACATGTGCGGATCCTTCCGCATTTTGGGGGTGGTAGCGCTCATTCCGAGCGTTTTTCTTCCAACAGATCACGTGGCTGCACTTGTCTAGTCCTATTGCCAAGCCAGCAAGGGCGTGGAAGGGTTGCGAGCATCATCGGTCATCGGCGCTCGCAAATGAAGAGCGCCCGCTGCACTTCCTGCACGTGTGCGGATCCTTCCGCGTTTTGGGGGTGAAAGCGCTCATTCTGAGCGTTTTTCTTCTACCAGGTCACGTGGATGCGCTTGTCTGGTCCTCTTGCCAAGCCAACAAGGGCGTGGGAGGGTTGCAAGCATCATCGGTCATCGGCGCTCGCGAATGAAGAGCGCCCGCTGCACTTCGTGCACATGTGCGGATCCTTCCGCGTTTTGGGAGTGAAAGCGCTCGTTCCGAGCGTTTTTCTTCCAAAAGATCACGTGGCTGAGATTGTCTGGTCCTATTGCCAAGCCAACAAGGGAGTGGGAGGGTTGCGTGCATCATCGGTCATCGGCGCTTGCAAATGAAGAGCGCCCGCTGCACTTCCTGCACGAATGCAGATCGTTCAGCATATTGGGTGTGGAAGCGCTCATTCCAAGCGTTTTTCTTCTGCCGGGTCACGTGGCTGCGCTTGTCTGGTCCTTTTGCCAAGCCAGCAAGGGCGTGGGAGTGTTGCGAGCATCATCGGTCATCAGCGCTCGCAAATGAAGAGCGCCCGCTGCACTTCCTGCACGCGTGAGGTTCCTTCCGCGTTTTGGGGGTGGAGGCGCTCGTTCCAAGCGTTTTTCTTCCGCCGGGTCACGTGGCTGCGCTTGTCTGGTCCTCTTGCCAAGCCAGCAAGGGCGTGGGATGGTTGCGAGCATCATCGGTCATCGGCGCTCGCGAATGAAAAGCGCCCGCTGCACTTCCTGCACATGTGCGGATCCTTCCGCGTTTTGGGGGTGGAAGCGCTCATTCCGAGCGTTTTTCTTCCGCCAAGTTACGTGGCTGTGCTTGTCTGGTCCTATTGCCAAGCCAGCAAGGGCGTAGGAGGGTTGCGAGCATCATCGGTCATCAGCGCTCGCGAATGAAGAGCGCCCGCTGCACTTCCTGCACGTGTGCGGATCCTTCAACATTTTGGGGGTCGAAGCACTCATTCCAAGCGTTTTTCTTTCGCCAAGTCATGTGGTTGCGCTTGTCTGGTCCTCTTGCCAAGCCAACAAGGGCGTGGGAGGGTTGCGAGCATCATCGGTCATCGGCGCTTGCAAATGAAGAGCGCCCCCTGCACTTTCTGCACGTGTGCGGATCCTTCCGCGTTTTGGAGGTGGAAGCGCTCGTTCCGAGCGTTTTTCTTTCGCCAGGTCATGTGGCTGCGCTTGTCTGGTCCTCTTGCCAAGCCAGCAAGGGCGTGGGAGGGTTGCAAGCATCATCGGTCATCTGCGCTCGCGAATGAAGAGCGCCCGCTGCACTTCGTGCACATGTGTGGATCCTTCCGCGTTTTGGGGGTACTAGCGCTCGTTCCGAGCGTTTTTCTTCCGCCAGGTGATGTGGCTGCGCTTTTCTGGTCCTCTTGCCAAGCCAGCAAGGGCGTGGGAGGGTTGCGAGCATCATCGGTCATCGACGCTCGCGAATGAAGAGCGCCCGCTGCACTTCTTGCACATGTGCGGATCCTTCCGCGTTTTGGGGGTGAAAGCGCTCGTTCCGAGCGTTTTTCTTCCACCGGGTCACGTGGTTGCGCTTGCCAGGTCCTCTTGCAAAGCCAGCAAGGGCGTGGGAGGGTTGCGAACATCATCAGTCATCAGCACTCGCGAATGAAGAGCGCCCGCTGCACTTCGTGCACATGTGCGGATCCTTCCGCGTTTTGGGGGTGAAAGCGCTCGTTCCGAGCGTTTTTCTTCCGCCGGGTCACGTGGCTGTGCTTTATTGGTCCTCTTGCCAAACCAGCAAGGGCGTGGGAGGGTTGCGAGTATCATCGGTCATCGGCGCTCGCGAATGAAGAGCGCCCGCTGCACTTCCTGCACATGTGCGGATCCTTCCGCATTTTGAGGGTGGAGGCGCTCATTCCAAGCGTGTTTCTTTCGCCGGGTCACGTGGCTACGCTTGTTTGGTACTCTTGCCAAGCCAGCAAGGGTGTGGGAGGGTTGCGAGCATCATCGGTCATCGGCGCTCGCGAATGAAGAGCGCCCGCTGCACTTCGTACACATGTGCGGATCCTTCCGCGTTTCGGGGTTACTAGCGCTCGTTCCGAGTATTTTTCTTCCACCGGATCACGTGGTTGCACTTGTCTAGTCCTCTTGCCAAGCCAGCAAGGGCGTGGGAGGGTTGCGAGCATCATCGGTCATCGGTGCTCGCGAATGAAGAGCGCCCGCTGCACTTCCTGCACATGTGTGGATCCTTCAGCGTTTTGGGGGTAGAAGCGCTCATTCCAAGCGTTTTTCTTCCGCCAAGTTACGTGGCTGCGCTTGTCTGGTCCTCTTGCCAAGCCAGCAAGGGCGTGAGAGGGTTGCGAGCATCATCGGTCATCGGCGCTCGTGAATGAAGAGCGCCCGCTGCACTTCCTGCACGAATGCGGATCCTTCAGCATTTTGGGGGTAGAAGCGCTCATTCCAAGCGTTTTTCTTCCACCGGGTCACGTGGCTGCGCTTGTCTGGTCCTCTTGCCAAGCTAGCAAGGGCGTGGGAGGGTTGCGAGCATCATCGGTCATCGACGCTCGCGAATGAAGAGCGCCCGCTGCACTTCGTGCACATGTGCGGATCCTTCTGCGTTTTGGGGGTACTAGCGCTCGTTCCGAGCGTTTTTCTTCCACCGGGTCACGTGGCTACGCTTGTCTGGTCCTCTTGCCAAGCTAGCAAGGGCGTGGGAGGGTTGCGAGCATCATCGGTCATCGGCGCTCGCGAATGAAGAGTGCCCGCTGCACTTCCTGCACATGTGCGGATCCTTCCGCGTTTTGGGGGTGGAGGCGCTCGTTCCAAGCGTTTTTCTTCCGCCGGGAAACGTGGCTGCGCTTTTCTGGTCCTCTTGCCAAGCCAGCAAGGGCGTGGGAGGGTTGCGAGCATCATCGGTCATCGGCGCTCGCGAATGAAGAGCGCCCGCTGCACTTCCTGCACATGTGCGGATCCTTTCGCGTTTTGGGGGTACTAGCGCTCGTTCCGAGCGTTTTTCTTCCACCGGGTCACGTGGCTGCGCTTCTCTGGTCCTCTTGCCATACCACCAAGGGCGTGGGAGGGTTGCGAGTATCATCGGTCATCGGCGCTCGCGAATGAAGAGCGCCCGCTGCACTTCGTACACATGTGCGGATCCTTCCGCGTTTTGGGGGTACTAGCGCTCGTTACGAGCGTTTTTCTTCCACCGGGTCACGTGGCTGCGCTTTTCTGGTCCTCTTGCCAAGCCAGCAAGGGCGTGGGAGGGTTGCGAGCATCATCGGTCATCGGCGCTCGCGAATAAAGCGTGCACGATGCACGTCCTGGACATGTGCGGATCCTTCTGCGTTTTGGGGGTGGAGGCGCTCGTCCCAAGCATTTTTCTTCTGCCGGGTCACGTGGCTGCGCTTGTCTGGTCCTCTTGCCAAGCAAGCAAGGGCGTGGGAGGGTTGCGAGCATCATCGGTCATCAGCGCTCGCGAATGAAGAGCGCCCGCTGCACTTTGTGCACATGTGCGGATCCTTCTGCGTTTTGGGGGTACTAGCGCTCGTTTCGAGCGTTTTTCTTCCACCGGGTCACGTGGCTGTGCTTGTCTGGTCCTCTTGCCAAGCCAGCAAAGGCGTGGGAGGTTACATGCATCCTCGGTCATCGGCGCTCGCGAATGAAGAGCGCCCGCTGCACTTCTTGCACATGTGCAGATCCTTCCGCGTTTTGGGGGTACTAGCGCTCGTTACGAGCGTTTTTCTTCCACCGGGTCACGTGGCTGCGCTTGTCTGGTCCTCTTGCCAAGCCAGCAAGGGCGTGGGAGGGTTACGAGCATCATCGGTCATCGGCGCTCGCGAATGAAGAGCGCCCGCTGCACTTCGTGCACATGTGCAGATCCTTCCGCGTTTTGGGGGTACTAGCGCTCGTTACGAGCGTTTTTCTTCCACCGGGTCACGTGGCTTGTCAGTAATAACGGACTGGAATGACTGTACTAACAGAAGGATGGATACAAATAGGAAACCCTAATCCAGTGTACCCCCTAAGGTATCACCCACTACTGCCTACAATCATATAAACATATAATGTTTGACACACCCCCATAGGCAAAGTGGGGGAGACCTAGGGGTCACAAGACCAGTCAAGGCAAAGCAAGGCAACAACAAGCTCAGGGTGGATCTCGAGGATTCCACACAAATTCCGAGCACAAGCTAGTGGTCACAAGACCAGTTCACATGCAGGTTTATAACAGAGCAAGAGATACAGTGATCACAACCTAGCAAGAGTAAACATGCAGGTATAGATATATATAGTGATCACAGTACAAGCAAAGTCAAGAGGTAAGCAAGTGAGGTCCAGTAGGCACAAGGCCTAGTAGAGTGCAGAAGCGCTGATGGTCACGAGGCTGAAGCGCCTTGGTGAACACATCAGCAGTGTTGGCCTCAATGGCCACGTAGCGAATACAAAGCTGACCGCGCTGCTGCAGCTCACGAGCAAGGAAGTACTGCAGGGCGATGTGCTTCGTTCTGTGCTCCATTCTGTGCTCCTCACACAAGGCAATGGCAGCCTTGTTGTCGACGTACAGTACTGGAGGAGAACGAGGCCGCTCTCCGAGGTCGGTCAGCAGGTAGGTCAGCCAGCGTAGCTCCTGGGCAGCCATGGCTGTAGCGTAGATCTCAGCCTCGCAACTGGAGCCGAGAACAGAAGAAGAGCGTGTAGAGCGCCAAGAAACTGAGCCAGAGCCAAGGCTGAAGGTGTAACCCTGAGACGACCGCTGAGTGGCCTGGTCGTCTGCCCAAGAAGCGTCTGAGTGCCCTGTGAGAACAACTCGGTCTCGCCCTCCAAGCACAAGCCCCATGCCCGATGTACTGCACAAGTAGCACAACACCCTCTTAGCGGCATCCATGTGCTCCTTCCTGTGACGGCCAGGAGCGACATAGCGTGCAAGGATGCTAAGAGGGTATGCAAGGTCAGGTCGAGTGCAGGTCATCAGGTACATGAGGCAGCCCACAAGCTCTGGATACGGGCCACTCGGCTCTACGGACTCATCCGAAGGCAGAGCTGAGAGCGAGTGACCGGTAGGTAGAGGAGTGGACTGAGGCGAGGAGTACGTGAAGCGGAAGCGCTGGAGAACCTGCTGCACCATGTGTGACTGAGTCAGGGTGATGGTGCGCCGTGCTCTGTCCCGGGTGATCCGCAAGCCAAGATAGCTTGTCAGCTCACCCAGGTCTGTGCACGTGTGTCTCCTCTGCAACTCCGACTTCACGTAGGCGAGTCCTGCAGTGTCAGCAGTGGCAAAGACTAAGTCGTCGACGTACACGAGGATGTAGAACGGCGGCAGCGAAGTGTCGGTGCGCAGGAACAGCGACGGGTCAGCTGTAGAAGGCGCGAACCCAAGAGCCGCAAGTGTAGTCCTCAGTGTGTCGTGCCACTCACGCGGAGCCTGGCAGAGACCGTAGACCGGCCGCTGAAGCCTCCACTGGGTACCAGGAGGAAACGACCCAGTGAAGCCAGGTGGGCGGCGCAGCCAGATCTCCTCGTGCAGGCTGCCCTGCAAGAAAGCAGTGCTGAAGTCAAGTGAGTGAAGCTCGTAGTCGCGGTGAGCGGCTATGTGCAGCAGCACCTGAAGAGTAGTCATCTTCGGGGTGGGGGAGAAGGTCTGGAAGAAGTCAACTCCCTCTCGCTGACTGAAGCCTCGAGCCACGTAACGCGCCTTGAAGACAGGCGGAGAACCCGGCGGCCGCTTCACCCTGAAAATCCACATGCCACTGACGATGTTCGCCCCAGGAGGGGGAACCTCGTCGACGTAGGTGCGTGTGGACTTCCAGGAAGCCATCTCGGCGTCCATGGCTGTCTGCCACTGAGAGGAGTAGGGACCCGCCATCGCCTCAGCGTAAGTGCGCGGGGTCGGGATGTCTGGTGCATCCGGGTCTCCCTCAGGGGCAACTAGCAAGGACACGAGACGGGGCAAAGCAGCAGCAAGACACTGGAACTCCTCCTGTCTGTCCTCAAGGACGTCCGTGCCAAGAGCACACTCACCCCCGACGGACGGAGGACAGACAGACTCAGACTCAGACTCAGCAACAAGGCTAGTAGCGTAGTCTAGACGACAGGCAGCAGCAAAGTCAACCAACTCAGCGACCAGAGCAGACGCAGCCGAGGACTCAAAGGTAGGGTCAGTGACAACAGTAGCAAGGAGACGCGTGACAGTAGGGTGCTCAGCACGATACCGGTCAGACTCAGGGTCCGGAACGGCAGGCAAAGAGGACGCAGGAGGAGACGGTAGAGGGACACGCTGAGGAGCAGTAGAGGGACGCAGAGTCATGTAGTGAGTGCCTGGGACAGGAGGAGGACGCTCACGACGGACACGACTACCAGTGCGAGCAGGACGAACAGGCGACGCAGGACGAGACTCAGGCTCACGACGCTCTGTAAGACCTCCTGTGGGACCAGTGTAAGGAGGGGGAGCAGGGAGAGGCGAGGTAGACGGTAACTGTGACTGCGGCTGGACAGGTGGAGGACACTCTACGGAGGGAGGAGGATAAGGAGGAGGAGCCTGCCCAAGAACCTGCTGAAGGAGCGGTACGAAGTACGGTCGCGGCCGCGCAGCATCTCCGGAAGCAAAGGAGACTCCAGCGGCCGGGTCCTCAGTACCAGTAGGAGCTCCAGCGTCCGGGTCCACAGCACCAGCAGTAGCTCCACCGGCCGGGTCCTCAGCACCAGTAGTAGCTCCAACGCCCGGGTCCTCAGCAACAGCAGCAGTGCCACCGCTCGGGTCCTCAGCTCCAGCAGCAGCTCCACCGTCCGAGTCCTCAGCACCAGCAGCAGCTCCACCGTCCGGGTCCTCAGCACCAGCAGCAGCGCCACCGCCCGGGTCCTCAGCTCCAGTAGCAGCTCCAACGTCCGAGTCCTCAGCACCAGCAGCAGCTCCACCAGGCGGGTCCGCAGCACCAGCAGCAGCTCCCACGTCCGGGTCCTCAGCACCAGCAGCAGCGCCACCCCCAGGGTCCGCAGCACCAGGAGCACCACTCCGAAGACTGCAGCGCCGTGTGTACCACTCGCGGATCTGCTGAATGGGGGGGAGCTCCTGGGTAGGAGGGGAAGTACCGGGACGAGCTCCAGCAGCACCTCTCCGGAGGCGGCAGTACTCGAGGTACCTCTCCTGCAGCTGCTGGGAGGAGAGGGCTCCTCCAGGTGTAGCACGCTCAGGCTCAGCACCCCCAGACTCAGCACCCCCAGGCTCAGCACCTCCAGGCTCCGCACCTCCAGGCTCCGCACCTCCTGGCTCAGCACC
Source organism: Closterium sp. Yama58-4 (assembly GCA_947470075.1). Taxonomy (NCBI): domain Eukaryota; kingdom Viridiplantae; phylum Streptophyta; class Zygnematophyceae; order Desmidiales; family Closteriaceae; genus Closterium; species Closterium sp. Yama58-4. Next base: position 124,864 of record CANIUD010000304.1, read on the forward strand.
CCCAGGCTCCGCACCCCCAGACTCAGCACTCCCAGGCTCAGCACCCCCAGACGCAGCACCCCCAGGCTCAGCACCCCCAGACGCAGCACCCCCAGGCTCAGCACCCCTAGCAGGACGAGAGTCAACAGCTACCTCGACAGGCTCACTCGGGTCTACCTGGGACACACCTGAGGGAGCGGCACCCTGAGGGGGGAGGGGGTCTGGTACCTCAGCACCTGGAGCGAGGAAGAGAGGCGGGGGGGGGAGCGGGGCAGTGCGGTAGGGGAAGAGGCAGTAGTAGGGGACGGACTCGTCAAAAGTGACGTCCTGAGAGGCCAGGACACGACGCGAGGTGGGGTGGTAGAACTGCCAGCCAGGGGCGTCCGGGACAAAGCCAAGGAAGACGCAGGGGACAGCACGACGGGAGAGCTTGTCCGCGGACGTGTCGCGGACAAAAGCTCGGGATCCCCAGACCCGAAAACGCGACGCATCGCCAGCCTCTCCCGTCCAACGCAGTGTCGGAGAAGTCTCGGGCAAGGAGACACGGGGCCAGAGGTTGAGCTGATGCGCAGCGTATCGGACTGCAAACGGCCACAGAAAATGGGGGGCAGCCGCATGGCTCAAGGAGGTACGAGCGACCTCCATGACCAGACCAATGCGGCGCTCAGCAACCCCATTCTGCTGTGGAGAGGCCGGAAGCGTGTACGACTGCTCAATGCCCTCCTGCTGACAGAAGGCCTCCAATAGGCCAGAGGAAAACTCCCCACCTCTGTCAGAGTGCAGACGCAGGACAGGGAAGTCGGAGCGGAAACGCTCACGGAGCTGGAGACGAGATCTGCGGATCCAGGGGATCAAGACATCAGGGACGTCACCCTTGGCGCGCAAGGGGAAGACCGTGGTGTAGCGCGAGAAGTCGTCAACAACAATCAGGAAGTACCGCTCCTGACCCTGACCACGGACGCGGGCTGGGCCCCACACGTCCATGTGGAGCGTCTGCAAGGGAGCAGTCGTCGGGGGAAAGGAGGAGGAGTGAGGAGCGGCGCGCTGCCGTCCCTCGACACAGGGAATACAGGGAGGAGCAGGCGAGTCGGGAAGGGGAGGGAGCACCCTGGGAAGACCAGCAACAAGGTCCCGTTTGTGCATGGCCCGAAGGCGCTGCACAGACGGGTGACCAAGGCGGTGGTGCCAAAGGACAGTCTCATGCGCCAGAGAGCGACACGAGCAGGGGGCGGACAGCTGACCTGACGCAGACGCGGACGCGGACGCAGCTACCTGAAGGGACTCAGTGGTCAGTGTGTAGAGGTCCGACCCCGGCTCCCGAGTGAAGGTAGCCAGGTGGCGACCCGTCCGAGCACACGTGCAGTGTGTCACGCGCTCGTAGGCAGGGGTGAACTGGTGAACACCCCCGTCCTGGAGCGCACTACCTGCCACCAAGTTCGTAGAGAACGAGGGGAGGTAGAGACCTGACAGCGTGCCGGACGGGACCGCCGGACAAGGAAGGACAGTGGAGGAGGTCGCAATGACCGGACCCCCAGAGGGGTCAGCAAGGGAGACAGCAACTGGCCGAGCGAGTGGCTCAAGGACAGTGCGGTCACGAAAGAAGGAGCGAGAAGCACCTGAGTCCAGTATGAAGGTGTGCAGTGCTGCAGTCGACTCAGTACCAGGGGGCACGGACGCACGAGCACCTAGGGCAGCGGCCTCACCAGGACCTGTGGGAGCAGACGCACTAGCACCTAGAGCGGCAGCCGGACTGGCCTGAATGCCCGGGTCGGGCGGAACACGCAAGTACTGAGCACCCTCTCCACTAATAGACATCGCATACATGGTAGTGAGAATAGCATCAAAGTCTAAAGCCCAAATATCAACGCCCCTCTTTTCCAGATCAGCCCAGCGCGGCAGCTCAGTGGCAGCAGGAAACTGAGTGCGCCACGCGTCGTTAAGGCGCGCGAAGCAGCGCTGCGTGGGGTGCGGCCTCCCACACTGCTGGCCGCTGCGGTCACCTGTGCGAATGACGTACGTGCAGGTAACGCTACGCTGCGCATACCACTCACGGGCGGCCTGAAGTGTCGGGGCGGGCTGCTGACTCTGCCCTCCGCCAGTGCCTCCACGACCACCACCCCCACCGCCGCCGCCCCGGCCACCTCCACCCCTGCCGCCGCCACGACCACCTCCGCCTCCGCTGCCGCCTCCACCACCACTCCCGCCGCTGCTGTCTCCTCCCCCACTGCCGCCACTAGTCTCCCCAGCCGCGCCTCCACTCGCACCGCCTCCACCCCCACCTCCTCCGCCACCACCCCCACCCCTGCCCCCCTTGTTCCTGCGGCGCCCGCTCGAAGCAGACGCGGTCCCGACCTTCTCAGCACCAAGAAGGTCGACAGCAGCAGCAGAGGCGACAGAGGGGAGGAGGGGGGAAGGGGAACACCCCTCAAAGAACGGGGTGCGGGGGTCGCCACGAGAGGTGCCTACAGCGACGATGCTCGCCTCAGCTGCAAGCAGTTCCTTCTCGAGGAGGGCAACAGTGAGCTCAGTGGGGGAGCGAGAGAGGAAGTGGTCCCTGACTGCGCGCAGAGAGTCAGGGAGGCGGGTGACGATGTGGTAGAGAGTGATCCAGAGCGGGGGGGGGTTGCTAGTGAGAAACTCGGCAGGCATAGCAGCGCGAAAGCGGGCCTCACTAGTCTTAAGGTGGGTGATGAGGTCTGCGACAGTGTGAAAGGAGGCTAGGTCGGGGAACAGGTAGGGGAGAGTGAGGCGGCCTAGCGTGGCAGAAGCGGGTGAGGAGTAGCGGGCAACTACAGCGGTGTAGAGGTCCTTAGCAGTCTTGCACTGGCCGAAGTGCTCGCGCTCGTCTAGCGGCAGGGAGTTGCGAATAGCAAAGAGAACGTGCGCATCACGGGTCTGCCACTGGGAACGCAGAGTGCTGTCAGCAGACGAGTCAGGGGCAGTGGCATGGCCTAGGGCATGGTCGTACAGTGAGATATCTTCCTTGGCAGTGAGCTGTAGGAACAGGTGCAGGTCATCGAGCCAGGTTTCGAACTTCACTGGACGGCCCTCGGCATCGAAAGCTAGAACTGGCGGACTAGCCATAGTGACAGTAGCAGTAGTAGTAGTGGCAGTAGTAACAGTAGTAGTAGGAAGCGTGGCAGCAGGAACTGCAACGGCGCACTGGTGGCAGCTGCAGTGGTAGCAGTGTGCGCGGTAGGTAGAAAAGAAACAGCAGTGAGATCGAGTGCCTCGCGGGCAGCGGCTGCAGAGGCGCACGGGCAGCAGCGGTGCACAAGCAGCAGCGGAAGCAGCGGCGTACTAACGGCTGCGAGCAGGCGACGAGCGGCTGCGGGCGGGCAGCCGCTGCGACGGCGGGCTGCGGGCCTGCGGGGCGTGCGCGAGCGGCAGCGGCTGCTGGCCTGCGGCGCACTAGCGGTAGCGGGCGACTCGCGGGCGGCGGCTGCAAAGGCGCACGGGCGGCAGCGGCTTATGCGCACGGGCAGCAGCGCCGACAGCGCACGGGCGGCTGCAGCAGCGAGCGGTGCGCAAGCAGCAGCGGCAGCAGCGCACAGGTGGCAGCGGCGTCGGTGCATGGGCGGCAGCGGCGTCGGCGGACGGGCGGCTGCGGGCAACGGGCGTGCGGCAGCTGCGGCGGCGAGCTGCGGGCCTGCGGGGCCACGGCGGGGTGCGCGCGAGCGGGCGACGGGCGGCTGCAGCAGCGGGCGCGTCAGCGAGGCGCACGAGCAGCGCGCGGGCAGCGTGCGGGGCCGCGCGTAAAGAAAAACAGCCGCGCGCGTGCGGCTAGCGGGGCGCGCGCAGCGAAATCGACCGCGCGCGGGCGGGTAGCGGGATGCTCGCGCTAAAAAAAAAAAGAAATCGAGTCGCGCGCGGGCGGCTGGCGGGCTGCGCGCGCGCGGTAGGTAGGAGGCGCACGAGGGCGCGTAGGCGCACGAGGCGCACAGTAGGTAGGTAGGTAACGGTGGGCCCTAAGAACGGTCCTAGCGAAGGACCTGCTCTGAAACCATGTCAGTAATAACGGACTGGAATGACTGTACTAACAGGTAACGGTGGGCCCTAATCCAGTGTACCCCCTAAGGTATCACCCACTACTGCCTACAATCATATAAACATATAATGTTTGACATGGCTGTGCTTCTCTGGTCCTCTTGCCAAGCCAGCAAGGGCGTGGGAGGGTTGCGAGCATCATCGATCATCGGCGCTCGCGAATGAAGAGCGCCCGCTGCACGTCCTGCACATGTGTGGATCCTTCCGCGTTTTGGGGGTGGAGGCGCTCGTTCCAAGCGTTTTTCTTCCGCCGGGAAACGTCGCTGCGCTTGTCTGGTCCTCTTGCCAAGCCAGCAAGGGTGTGGGAGGGTTGCGAGCATCATCGGTCATCGGCGCTCGCGAATGAAGAGCGCCCGCTGCACTTCGTGCACATGTGCGGATCCTTCCGCGTTTTGGGGGTACTAGCGCTCGTTCCGAGCGTTTTTCTTCCACCGAGTCACGTGGCTGCGCTTGTCTGGTCCTCTTGCCAAGCCAGCAAGGGCGTGGGAGGGTTGCGAGCATCATCGGTCATCGGCGCTCGCGAATGAAGAGCGCCCGCTGCACTTCGTGCACATGTGCGGATCCTTCCGCGTTTTGGGGGTGGAAGCGCTCGTTTCGAGCGTTTTTCTTCCGCCGGGTCACGTGGCTGCGCTTGTCTGGTCCTCTTGCCAAACCAGCAAGGGCGTGGGAGGGTTGCGAGCATCATCGGCGCTCGCGAATGAAGAGTGCGCGTTGCACGTCCTGCACATGTGCGGATCCTTCTGCGTTTTGGGGGTGGAGGCGCTCGTCCCCAGCATTTTTCTTCTGCCGGGTCACGTGGCTGCACTTGTCTGGTCCTCTTGCCAAGCCAACAAGGGCGTGGGAGGGTTGCGAGTATCATCGGTCATCGGCGCTCGCGAATGAAGAGCGCCCGCTGCACTTCGTGCACATGTGCGGATCCTTCCGCGTTTTGGGGGTACTAGCGCTCGTTCCGAGCGTTTTTCTTCTACCGGGTCACGTGGCTGCGCTTGTCTGGTCCTCTTTCCAAGCCAGCAAGGGCGTAGGAGGGTTGCGAGCATCATCGGTCATCGGCGCTCGCGAATGAAGAGCGCCCGCTGCACTTCGTGCACATGTGCGGATCCTTCCGCGTTTTGGGGGTACTAGCGCTCGTTCCGAGCGTTTTTCTTCTACCGGGTCACGTGGCTGCGCTTGTCTGGTCCTCTTGCCAAGCCAGCAAGGGCGTGGGAGGGTTGCGAGCATCATTGGTCATCGGCGCTCGCGAATGAATTGGGCCCGCTGCACTTCCTCCACATGTGCCGATCCTCGCTTTGGGCGTGAAAGCGCCTGTTCCAAGCGTTTTTCTTCCGCCGGGTCACGTGGCTGCACTTGTCTGGTCCTCTTGCCAAGCCAGCAAGGGCGTGGGAGGGTTGCGAATATCATCGATCATCGGCGCTCGCGAATGAAGAGCGCCCGCTGCACGTCCTGCACATGTGCGGATCCTTCCGCGTTTTGGGGGTGGAGGCGCTCGTTCCAAGCGTTTTTCTTCCGCCGGGAAACGTCGCTGCGCTTGTCTGGTCCTCTTGCCAAGCCACCAAGGGCGTGGGAGGGTTGCGAGCATCATCGGTCATCGGCGCTCGCGAATGAAGAGCGCCCGCTGCACTTCGTGCACATGTGCGGATCCTTCCGCGTTTTGGGGGTACTAGCGCTCGTTCCGAGCGTTTTTCTTCCACCGAGTCACGTGGCTGCGCTTGTCTGGTCCTCTTGCCAAGCTAGCAAGGGCGTGGGAGGGTTGCGAGCATCATCGGTCATCGGCGCTCGCGAATGAAGAGCGCCCGCTGCACTTCGTGCACATGTGCGGATCCTTCCGCGTTTTGGGGGTACTAGCGCTCGTTCCGAGCGTTTTTCTTCCACCGAGTCACGTGGCTGCGCTTGTCTGGTCCTCTTGCCAAGCAAGCAAGGGCGTGGGAGGGTTGCGAGCATCATCGGTCATCGGCGCTCGCGAATGAAGAGCGCCCGCTGCACTTCCTGCACATGTGCGGATCCTTCCGCGTTTTGGGGGTGGAAGCGCTCGTTCCAAGCATTTTTCTTCTGCCGGGTCACGTGGCTGCGCTTGTCTGGTCCTCTTGCCAAGCAAGCAAGGGCGTGGGAGGGTTGCGAGCATCATCGGTCATCAGCGCTCGCGAATGAAGAGCGCCCGCTGCATTTTGTGCGCATGTGCGGATCCTTCTGCGTTTTGGGGGTACTAGCGCTCGTTCCGAGCGTTTTTCTTCCGCCGGGTCACGTGGCTGCGCTTGACTGGTCCTCTTGCCAAGCCACCAAGGGCGTGGGAGGGTTGCGAGTATCATCGGTCATCGGCGCTTGCGAATGAAGAGCGCCCGCTGCACTTCGTGCACATGTGCGGATCCTTCCGCGTTTTGGGGGTACTAGCGCTCGTTACGAGCGTTTTTCTTCCACCGGGTCACGTGGCTGCGCTTGTCTGGTCCTCTTGCCAAGCCAGCAAGGGCGTGGGAGGGCTGTTATGAGCATCCTCGGTCATCAGCGCTCGCGAATGAAGAGCGCCCGCTGCACTTCTTGCACATGTGCAGATCATTTCGCGTTTTGGGGGTACTAGCGCTCGTTACGAGCGTTTTTCTTCCACCGGGTCACGTGGCTGCGCTTGTCTGGTCCTCTTGCCAAGCCAGCAAGGGCGTGGGAGGGTTACGAGCATCATCGGTCATCGGCGCTCGCGAATGAAGAGCGCCCGCTGCACTTCGTGCACATGTGCAGAGCCCTTCCGCGTTTTGGGGGTACTAGCACTCGTTCCGAGCGTTTTTCTTCCACCGGGTCACGTGGCTGCGCTTGTCTGGTCCTCTTGCCAAGCCAGCAAGGGCGTGGGAGGGTTGCGAGCATCATCGGTCATCGGCGCTCGCGAATGAAGAGCGCCCGCTGCACGTCCTGCACATGTGTGGATCCTTCCGCGCTTTAGGCGTGAATGCGCCTGTTCCAAGCGTTTTTCTTCCGCCGGGTCACGTGGCTGCACTTGTCTGGTCCTCTTGCCAAGCCAGCATGGGCGTGGGAGGGTTGCGAGCATCATTGGTCATCGGCGCTCGCGAATGAAGAGTGCCCGCTGCACTTCCTGCACATGTGCGGATCCTTCCGCGTTTTGGGGGTGGAGGCGCTCGTTCCAAGCGTTTTTCTTCCGCCGAGTCACGTGGCTGCGCTTGTCTGATCCTCTTGCCAAGCCAGCAAGGGCGTGGGAGGGTTGCGAGCATCATTGGTCATCGGCGCTCGCAAATGAAGAGCGCCCGCTGCACTTCGTGCACATGTGCGGATCCTTCCGCGTTTTGGGGGTACTAGCGCTCGTTCCGAGCGTTTTTCTTCCACCGGGTCACGTGGCTGTGCTTGTCTGGTCATCATGCCAATCCAGCAAGGGCGTGGGATAATTTCAAGCATCATCGGTCATCGGCGCTCGCGAATGAAGAGCGCCCGCTGCACTTCGTGTACATTTGCGGATCCTTCCGGGTTTTGGGGGTACTAGCGCTCGTTCCGAGCATTTTTCTTCCACCGGGTCACGTGGCTGCGCTTGTCTGGTCCTCTTGCCAAGCCAGCAAGGGCGTGGGAGGGTTGCGAGCATCATCGGTCATCGGCGCTCGCGAATGAAGAGCGCCCGCTGCACTTTGTGCACATGTGCGGATCCTTCCGCGTTTTGGGGGTACTAGCGCTCGTTCCGAGCGTTTTTCTTCCACCGGGTCACGTGGCTGCGCTTGTCTAGTCCTCTTGCCAAGCCAGCAAGGGCGTGGGAGGGTTGCGAGCATCATTGGTCATCGGCGCTCACGATTGAAGAGCGCCCGCTGCACTTCCTGCACATGTGCGGATCCTTCCACGTTTTGGGGGTGGAGGCGCTCGTTCCAAGCGTTTTTCTTCCGCCGGGTCACGTGGCTGCACTTGTCTGGTCCTCTTGCCAAGCCAGCAAGGGCGTGGGAGGGTTGCGAGCATCATCGATCATCGGCGCTCGCGAATGAAGAGCGCCCGCTGCACTTCGTGCACATGTGCGGATCCTTCCGCGTTTTGGGGGTACTAGCGCTCGTTCCGAGCGTTTTTCTTCCACCGGGTCACGTGGATGCGCTTGTCTGGTCCTCTTGCCAAGCCAGCAAGGGCGTGGGAGGGTTGTGAGCATCATCGGTCATCGGCGCTCGCGAATGAAGAGCGCCTGCTGCACTTTCTGCACATGTGCGGATCCTTCCGCGTTTTGGGGGTGGAAGCGCTTGTTTCAAGCGTTTTTCTTCCGCCGGGTCTCGTGGCTGCGCTTGTCTGGTCCTCTTGCCAAGCCAACAAGGGCGTGGGAGGGTTGCGAGCATCATTGGTTCTCGGGCTCGCGAATGAAGAGCGCCCGCTGCACTTCCTGCACATGTGCGGATCCTTCCGCGTTTAGGGGGTGGAGGCGCTCGTTCCAAGCGTTGTTTTTCCACCGGGTCACGTGGCTGCGCTTGTCTGGTTCTCTTGCCAAGCCAGCAAGGGCGTGAGAGGGTTGCGAGCATCATCGGTCATCAGCGCTCGCGAATGAAGAGCGCCCCCTGCACTTCCTGCACATGTGCGGATCCTTCCGCGTTTTTGGGCTGGAAGCGCTTGTTTCGAGCGTATTTTTTCTGCCGGGTCACGTGGCTGCATTTTTTTGGGCCTATTTCCATGCCAGCAAGGGCGTGGGAGGGTTGCGAGCATCATCGGTCATCGGCGCTCGCGAATGAAGAGCGCCCGCTGCACTTCCTGCACATGTGCGGATCCTTCCGCGTTTTTGGGCTGGAAGCACTCGTTCAGAGCGTTTTTCTTCCGCCGAGTCACGTGGCTGCGCTTGTCTGGGCCTATTGCCAAGCCAGCAAGGGCATGGGAGGGTTGCGAGCATCATCGGTCATCGGCGCTTGCGAATGAAGAGCGCACGCTGCACTTCCTGCACATGTGCGGATCCTTCCACGTTTTGGGGGTACTAGCGCTTGTTCCGAGCGTTTTTCTTCCACCGGGTCATGTGGCTGCGCTTGTCTGGTCCTCTTGCCAAGCCAGCAAGGGCGTGGGAGGGTTGCGAGCATCATCGGTCATCGGCGCTCGCGAATGAAGAGCGCCCGCTGCACTTCCTGCACATGTGCGGATCCTTCCGCGTTTTGGGGGTGGAGGCGCTCGTTCCGAGCATTTTTCTTCCGCCAAGTCACGTGGCTGCACTTGTCTGGTCCTCTTGCCAAGCCAGCAAGGGCGTGGGAGGGTTGCAAGCATCATCGGTCATCGGCGCTCGCGAATGAAGAGCGCCCACTGCACTTCCTGCACGTGTGCGGATCCTTCCGCGTTTTGGGGGTGGAGGCGCTCGTTCCAAGCGTTTTTCTTCCGCATGGTCACGTGGCTGCGCTTGTCTGGGCCTATTGCCAAGCCAGCAAGGGCGTGGGAGGGTTGCGAGCATCATCGGTCATCGGCGCTCGCAAATGAAGAGCGCCCGCTGCACTTCTTGCACATGTGCGGATCCTTCCGCGTTTTTGGGTTGGAAACGCTCCTTCCGAGCGCTTTCTTTTGCCGGGTCATGTGGCTGCGCTTGTCTGGGCCTATTGCCAAGCCAGCAAGGGCGTGGGAGGGTTGCGAGCATCATCGGTCATCGGCTCTCGCGAATGAAGAGCGCCCCTTGCACTTACTGCACAGTGTGGATCCTTCCACGTTTTTGGGCTGGAAGCGCTCGTTCCGAGCGTTTTTCTTTTGCCGGGTCACGTGGCTGCGTTTGTCTGGGCCTATTTCCAAGCCTGCAAGGGCGTGGGAGGGTTGCGAGCATCATCGGTCATCGGCGCTCGCGAATGAAGAGCGCTCGCTGCACTTCCTGCACATGTGCGGATCCTTCCGCGTTTTGGGGCTGGAAGCGCTCGTTCCGAGCATTTTTCTTCCGCCGAGTCACGTGGATGCTCTTGTCTGGGCCTACCGTAATCTCCCGTATATAGGACCCGGGGGTCTTATCAAATATGTTGTAAAAATCATTTAGGTGAACAATACCAAACGGCATTTTTATTAAGACCCATGAACATCATAAAATTTCCAAAAGCAAGGTTAAATCTAACTCGTTACAAAAACCGCCCAAATTCACAAACACGATTCAGTTTCGCAATGCCGCGTATTGGCATCTTGACTGTGTGTTGGCCCAGATTCGGCCGCACGTATGCAAATTTGGGCGTGACGGCGTGAATTCCAAGCACCGCTGGCACGGCGATGCCATCCTCTACCTGCCAGCACCTGACTGCGGCCCGTTGTGGCATGAATCTGGACAGGAGAGAAGGTTCCTCCGTCCAGAACGGGCGATGCCTGCCCTGTTGGCTAGGCCACCTGATAGAGACGTGAGCGACTAGGGCACCAGGTCGCTCACGTCCCTGATACCCCCGCTTCCAGAGGGGGGTAGTCTCAGAGAGTGGGGCTCATTGTGGCGTTTTGGCACAGCGTTCATTCTTGGAGCTCCCTCCCTTGTCTTAAGAGATGTTCGTTTCTTGCCGTGCTCAGCTAGAGCCTGCTTACGCAGGCAACTTTCAACATGTCTGCCCTCGAGATGTTGCAGGGGATGAGGGATAGGAGCGCTGCGAGGGCGATTGCTTCGTTAGCGAACGCGCCACCAGCCCCACCGGCACCTCCTACTCCTCCGAGTCCTCCTACGCCACCTACGCCACCTACGCCGCCTTCCCCGCCAGCTCCACCGTCACCTCCTGCTCCACCTGCACCTGCTGTACCTGTGCCTCCTTTCCCTTACCCGTTCGAACCGGTGTATGAAGACGACGTGTTTCCTACGCCACCCGCTTCTGTCGACGAGTCTCTCGCCGCTGACACCAACGCCGACGACGACGAGGACTCTAACGAGTCTATTCCCGCCTTTCCTGTGCCTGAGTTCCCCCCTGACGTCCTTCACGATGAAGAACCGTCAGTAATCCCCCGTGATTCTATGAACCCCGAAGCCCGCAACAGGGTTACGCAGCATCGTCGGACATCGCGGACAATGGCCGAGAAGGCAGAGTGGCTCAGGCGCATGCGCGAGGAGCACCTGACAGTGCGCGCGACGGCACGGATGGCCGGCGTTGAACCCATCAGCGTGCGCCGGTGGAAGAAAGCGGAGGAGCAGATTGCATCTGCTGCTGGCTGCCGTCGTCGTCTCGTTGGTGGCGGGAGGCAAGCCAAGTACCCCGACATGGAGTTGTCGGTGTACAAGCAATTCCTCTCCTACCGTGCCCGTGGCCTGGCCGTGCCGATAAAGCTGCTGCAAACCTCGAGTCGTTCGTCGATGAAGAGGCGCCACCCAGACGTTGACTGGCGAGCGTCGCCTCGGTGGACGCAGCGGTTTCGCGCACGTTGGGGACTCACCATCCGAGTGAAGACCAAGATTGGGCAACGCTTAACCAAGGGTGAGTTAATGCCTGGTTATAGTGGATGTTTCCTATGCCCAAATCATACGTCTCACGTCCTCATTTGCTGCTCTGTCACTGCAGATTGCAAGCCTAAGTGTGAGAGCTTTTGGCGCTTCTGCCGCAAGCAAGTTATCCGTCACGGCATCGACCCCTGGAACATGGTCAATGCTGACCAGACGCCAGTGTTTCTGGAGATGCCGTATGAGCGCACGCTGCACCACTGTGGTGAACGCACTGTCCAGATTCGTAGCGCCGGCTACGAGAAACAGCGCATGACCGTGATGCTTGGAGTCACGGGAGATGGACGGAAGTTGAAGCCGATGGTGATTTTCAAGAGGAAGACCCTCCCGAACGTGCGCGTCCCTCCAGGTAATGTTTCTACGTTTGATGTCGCCTCTCAATCGTGAAAAATGACTAATCTAGTCTCTGCCATGTTGCAGGGATGCTCATCCGAGCTCAAGAGCGCGGCTGGATGGATTCCAGCCTTGTCATGGACTGGGTGCAGAATGTTCTTCTTCCTCACACCCGTCCCCCCCCCCCCGGAGTGATACGGTCCAGGACCCTGCTGGTCCTGGACTCGATTCGCGGCCACCTGACCGAGGCAGTCCTCTCGACGCTGAGGTGGCAGCGCGTGGTTCCTGCCATCATCCCTGGCGGATGCACTCCCCTGCTGCAGCCCCTCGATGTCGCGATTAACCGTGCCTTCAAGGCACGAGTGCGCGAGCTGTACAACGAGTGGTTTTCGACCGTCGGCATCGACTCTTTCACACCTGCAGGTAAGAAACATGTTTGCACCTTCCGCTACTGCTGCTGCTTGTTCAATGAACACTTTTCTGACTGTGTGGTTATGATTGTATTGCAGGAAATCTGAGGAAGCCCCCTGTTGATGCTATCCTTAAGTGGATAGCAGATGCATGGGCGGCGGTCCCTGAAGACACCATCACCCGCTCGTTCAAGACATGCGGCATCAGCAACACGCCTGACGGGCGCGAGGACCACCTGATCCTCGCGCACATGCGCGATGCCGCGCAGGTGGAAGTGCACGACGACGTGCATGCTGCTGGCGATGTCGAGGAGTGGATCAATCCACTCTACGCATCTGGTGCCCAGGAGGCTGAGGAGGCTGGCGCTGAGGATGACGAGGAGGAGGACGAGTAGGGTGCCACGAGAGGCAGCGGAAGTTGGCGAGTTGTGAGATGCAAGGGAGGCTGGCGGCCTGGCTAACTAGTACGTAGGAGGAGGTAGACAAGTAGGTAGGATAGTTGTGGTAGTCGTAGCAATTCTGGTCCCTAAGTGTGGTAGTCATTGCTAACAAGACATTAAACTAGAGGAGAAGCGCATAAAACAGTGGAAAAATCACAACTAACTTCAGGAAGGGGGGGGGTCTTCTATTCATTAATTAAAAAGGGGGGTCCTCACGAGAACAGGTCGGAATAAAAGACCCTTGGTCCGGAATAAGGACCCAGGGTCTTCTCCGTGGGGGGGTACTGTATCCGGGAGATTACGGTATTGCCAAGCCAGCAAGGGCGTGGGAGGGTTGCGAGCATCATCGGTCATCGGCGCTCGCGAATGAAGAGCGCCCCCGACACTTCCTGCACATGTGCGAATCCTTCCGCGTTTTGGGGCTGGAAGCGCTCGTTCCGAGCGTTTTTCTTCCACCTGGTCACGTGGCTGCGCTTGTCTGGTCCTCTTGCCAAGCCAGCAAGGGCGTGGGAGGGTTGCAAGCATCATCGGTCATCGGCGCTCGCGAATGAAGAGCGCCCGCTCAATAGAACACATCATATACAATCAAGAATTGATTATATTATTTTCTTTTCCAGCATTGCAAAAGAGGGATGGCTTATATGGATCTCTACATTCCCTTGCCAAGAAAATATCGAGAGCAGTGAGGCAGAGACCACGGAACCAAGCCAGGCTTTGCCCATGAGGCTCTCCCTGCTGCAGCACCAGCATCAGCGCCCTTTCCACCAACACCAACAGCACCAGCGGCATCAGCAGCAGCAGCGCGTAGGGCACCGGGGCCAGAGCTGCCGGTCTCAGCATAGTAGACACAATCGCCACGTGGGTCGCCGTTCCACGTGCTCCACCCTGCTCCTTGCATGCTCTTACAGGGGATGGGGGTACGGACAGCATGTGTATGGGGGTATGGACACAATGTGAACAGCGCAAGGGACACTGCGGTCAGAACTGCCAGTTTCGGCATAGGAGACACAGTCGCCATGTGGGTTCCACGTGCTCCACCCTGCTCCCTGCATGCTCTGCACCCATGGCACATGCGTGGGATGGGCGTGAGAGAATGTGGATGGGGAATGGGTATGAGTGAGATTAGGGCATGAGCAGAATGTGTCAGCATTTCACGTGCTCCACCCTGCTCCCTGCATGCTCTGCACCCATGGCACATGCGTGGGATGGGCGTGAGAGAATGTGGATGGGGAATGGGTATGAGCATGAGATTAGGGCATGAGCAGAATATGTCAGCATTTCACGTGCTCCACCCTGCTCCCTGCATGCTCTGCACCCATGACACATGCATGGGATGGGCGTGGGGGTGTGTGGATGGGAATGGGTACGAGCACGAGAATAGGGCGTGGGCAGAATGTGCACAGTAACCAACCCACATGCTCCACCCTGCTCCCTGCATTCTCTGCCCCCATGGCACATACATGGGATGGGGGTTAGGGAGGCAATGGCATGGGCATGGGAATGGGCGTTGGCATGAACATAGCAGTTGCCAAGAAAGCACAGCCACTAGAAGACCTCAAACCTGAAACTCACTGCACAGTTGCTGTGCAGTTAGTTGTCAGTCATCAACACCCACGCACCGTTCTTCCACGGCCACCCAGCTGGTTCTGGGCCACCCAGCTCGTTCTGGGCCACCCAGCTCGTTCTGTGGCGCAGCCCCTGTACGTCCCCTGTTGCTTCTCAGGATTCCGAGGATTCTGAGTGGCAGAAACACGAGATGCTGTGGCAGAAACACGAGATGCTGTGGCAGAAACACGAGATGCTGTGGCAGAATCTCGCGTGCTTCTGTTTCTGCATCTCAGAAGCAAGCAACACGGGACGTGCAGGGGTTGCGTCCCAGAAATAGAGAGAGCTGTTGCAGACTCCTCACCGCACTCACCTTAGGCAAGTAACTGTCGATCATCACTACTCGTGCATACAGCTTCCACGGCCGCCCAACGAGCCCTCCTTCACCCCATCCCCCTCCACCACTGTGCATGCTGTGGAGCAGAGCAGACTCGTCACCACACACACCCTCTCCTGGGATGCCTGAACAAGCAATGCACTCTCATCAACACAGGCACGAAACTCACCTTTGGAAGGTAATTTCCAATCATCACGACCTGCGAGCAATTCTTCCACGGCCGCCCAAACGATCCCTCCTTCACGCCCTCCCCCGCCGTCACATTACACCCGCGAATCACAATGCCCGTGGGGGTATTAGTCTCCCTCCCGGAAGCCGTGATCACAGCCATCGATTTCCCCGAACGCATCTCCACCGTCGATCGGTCGATCAGCGCGGCCGCATCTCCAAAGATGAAATCCGTGAACCCCGAGATGTAACAGTTCTTGTAGTACTGCCGCCCGGCGTCCACGCAGAGCGTGTCCTGGTAACCCGTTATGGCGCTGTCGTAGACGGCGGCGCGATCGGCGGAGATCTTGAGAGCCACTGCCTGCTTGCCACGTGGCCCTGCTGTGTTCTCTATCCGGATCCCCACTGCCATGAAATTTCCTCGGTCCACCACTGCAGGTGGGAGGGTGGGAGGGAGGGGAGGGAGGGGAGGGGAGGGAGGAGTTTCTGCCTCAGCTCCTCCCTCAGTTCCTCCCTCAGTTCCTCCCTCAGTTCCTCCCTCAGTTCCTCCCTCAGTTCCTCCTACAGTGGCAGAGCCGTATGTCGAAGAGCCGTCAGCCACACTTGCGTTGCCAGTAATGACGGTTCTTCCCCACCAGCAAGCAGCAATGAGCAGTGAAAGCACCGGAGGCATACCTACAGTGGCAGGGCCGTATGTCGAAGAGCCGCCAGCCACGCTGGCGTTGCCAGTGATGACAGTGTGGTAAGCGCCCTCCCCCAGCAGTATGCACTGACGAGCATTGAGAGGGTTGAGAGCACTGAGAGCACTGAGAGTGCTGAGAGTGCTGAGAGCCTACCTACAGTGGCAGAGCCATATGTAGATGCGCCGTCAGCCACGCTGGCGTTGCCAGTGATGACCGTGCGGTCAGCCCCCTCCCCCACCAGCACCACGCCCTCCCTCCCCACGCGCACTTGCTCCCGGTACCGCCCCGCTCGCATGAAGATGATGTATGGGCGAGAGGGTCCGGTGGCGTTTGTTGGTGCTGCGTCAAGTGCTTGCTGTGGAGGGGAAAGGGAACGGGAACCGGAAGGGAGTAGGGGGAACGGGAGGTAAAGAGGGTGCAAATGAGGGTGCTGTTACCCCCTCTCCAATCAGCACCACGCCCTCCCTGCCCACGCGCACCTGCTCCCGGTACCGCTCGCATGAAGATGACGTATGGGCGACAAGACACACTGGCTTGGGCTGGCGGTGCTGCGTCCAGTGCTTGCTGGGGGTGCTGCGTCCAGTGCTTGCTGGGGGTGAGAAAGGGGAGAGACGGGAAAGGGAGAGTGGTGCAAGCTCACCCACGCGCACTTGTTCCCGGTACCGCCCCGCTCGGATGAAGACGACGTATGGGCGAGGGGAACCAGTCACCTTGGCTTGGGCTTGGCGTTTGTTGGTGCTGCGTTAAGTGCTTGCTGAGGAGGGGAGCGCGATTTGGAGGGGAGATGGAGGGAGGGGAGGGACGTTGTGAGGACGACCTAAGGATGAGCGGCGCTGGAGTGACAGAGCAATGGCAGCGGGGGGTGCTCGCTGCAGAGCCAAGCGAATTTTGCTTGCTGCCTGCCCATCCCCCTACGTCCCCCCCTGTCTGCCTGCCCGCCCATCTCTCACCTGAATGCGTGTGTACTGCTCCCTCGCCCCACCACTGCATCCAAAACCAGTCCCACGGCTCCTGCCGCCACCGCAGCTGCCCCTGCCCCTGCTCCTGCCCCAACCCCAACCCTCATCCTTGCCGCTATTCTCTTCTGGAAGGCCTCAATTTTCTCCTAAAGCCCCACGTCTACCCACGCTGGTGCCTCGTATCATGCTCCCTCACCTGAATGCGTGTGTACTGCTCCCCACGCCCCACCACTGCATCCAGAATCAGTCCCACGCCACCTGCCGCTGCGGCTGCCCCTGCCACTGCCCCTACCCCCACCCCTGCCGCTATTCTCTTTTGAAAGGCCTTGATCTTCTTGTAAAGCCCCACGTCTACCCACGCTGGCGCCTCGTATCCCTCGGGCCCCCCTCCCTGCTGCTGCTGCTGCTGCCGCACGAGGGATTGCTGCTGTTGCTGACACGTGGCAGGATCCAGGAGTGGCACGTCAGCAGAGGCCAGGGCCACGGCAGTTTCAAGAAGAGACTCGCACTGATCGGTTACATTCTGCAGGGCGAGGGGAGGGAAGGGCGTAATGGGAGGGGGGGCACAAGGGGGAGGGGGGGGACAAGGGAAGGTGTTTCGAGTGGACTCAAAAGAGCCACGGCAGTGTTAAGGAGGAACTCGCACTGATCGGTTACATTCTGCAGGCGAGGTGAGGGGGGGAACAAGGGGAGGGAAGAGGAGGAGTGGAGAGTAGGGGAACGGAGGTGATGGGAGCGGGCGAGGGAGGGAAAGGCTGAAGGAGCTGTGCCTTGTTCCTGCACCACCGTGAGCCTCTAACCACCGTGAGCCTCTAACCACCGTGAGCCTCTAACCACCGTGAGCCTCTAACCACCGTGAGCCTCTAACCACCGTGAGCCTCTAACCACCGTGAGCCTCTAACCACCGTGAGCCTCTAACCACCGTGAGCCTCTAACCACCGTGAGCCTCTAACCACCGTGAGCCTCTAACCACCGTGAGCCTCTAACCACCGTCAGCCTCTAACCACCGTGAGCCTCTAACCACCGTGAGCCTCTAACCACCGTGAGCCTCTAACCACCGTGAGCCTCTAACCACCGTGAGCCTCTAACCACCGTGAGCCTCTAACCACCGTGACCCTCTAACCACCGTGAGCCTCTAACCACCGTGAGCCTCTAACCACCGTGAGCCTCTAACCACCGTGAGCCTCTAACCACCGTGAGCCTCTAACCACCGTGAGCCTCTAACCACCGTGAGCCTCTAACCACCGTGAGCCTCTAACCACCGTGAGCCTCTAACCACCGTGAGCCTCTAACCACCGTGAGCCTCTAACCACCGTGAGCCTCTAACCACCGTCAGCCTCTAACCACCGTGAGCCTCTAACCACCGTGAGCCTCTAACCACCAACCTGCCCGCAAGTCACTGTGAGGGCGATGCCAGGCTGGGACTGCAGCCACGGCAGAGTGAAGAAATTGAGAGAGCTCATGCAGTTGCGCATCTGGCGCTTGAGTGAAGAGCGCGCACCTTGTGCTGACTGCACACTGGCTTGCCTCACAACTCACTGTGAGTGCGACCCCAGGCTGAGACTGCAGGGATGGTCGGGTGAAGTAGTTGAGTGCGCTCATGCAGTTGCGCATCTGGCGCTGCAGTGAAGAGAGCGCGCCTAGCACTGACTGCTCACTGGCCTGAGGCTCACAACTCAACTTACTGTGAATGCCATTCCCGCCTGGGACTGCAGGGACGGAGGGGTGAAGTAGTTGAGCGCGCTCATGCAGTTGCGCATCTGGCGCAGCTTGTGTTCTAGAGCAGCGCATCTGGCGCTAGAGTGAAGAGCGCGCGCAGCTTGTGTTCTATTTCACCGGCCGGCAGGCATGCCTCACAACTCAACTCACTCTGAGGGCAATTCCAGGTTGAGACTGCAGGGATGATGAGGTGAAGTAGTTGAGTGCGCTCATGCAGTTGCGCATTTGGCGCTGCGCCGCCGCCAGCCAGTACGGCACGTCCACCATTCCGCCGCCGCCAGCGCCGCCGCCATTTGCGCCGCCAGTTGCGCCGCCAGTTGCGCCGCCAGTTGCGCCGCCAGTGGCGCCGCCAGTGGCGCCAGCTGCAGCGCCGCGCGCGGAGCCCGATGAGAGCCGATCGGCCGCCAGTCCCAGGTGATACAGCGCGATTCCCGCCTGATCCGCGCATTCCTTCGTTATAATCTCCGAGTAATTAGTCCTGATCGTCGCGTTGGCTTTAATCTCCTCGAGCAGCGGCAGAGCCGAACGTACTTGCGTTTGGACCCGTTCCACTAGAGCGTAAATCACGGCGCGTCTGGAGGCGGGGGTCGCGCCGAGAGATTTCCGCGCGAAGCGGAATTCGGAGACGCATCTCGTTCCGTTGAGAGCGGAGAGACATTCCCGGGGCGCGCGGAAAACGTAATAGTCGTCTGCGATAAAGTACAGGAAGGAAAGAAACAACGCGACCCCGGCCGTAACGGCAAGCGCTCGGAAGCTTCGCCCGATGACAGGACTAGTGAAAATCGTAGGCTTGGAGAGTCCAGCCAGCGGCGTCGCGAAAAGGCTTTGCATCGTGGCTTGCGGCTGCAATGGCTTCACCTTCCGGTGGGCTAGTCTCATCTCATCGGGTCTCGTCTCCGCTCGTAAGTCCAGCCATGAAAGCAGAGAGTGGAGGAAAGAATTCGTGAGTGAGGAGGGCGGGAAACCCGCGATGGCTTCACCTTCCGGTGGGCTAGTCTCATCTCATCGCGTCTCGTCTCCGCTCGCGATATTAGTCTGCCTGTCCTGCGCTACGATCATCATGGCGGCGCGGGGTGTGCTGAATGCGCGAGTTGCTGTTCCAGTCGAGGTGAAAGCAGGGAGGCGAGGATGAAATTCGTGAGTGACGCGGGAAAACCGCGATAGTTGTCAGAGCTGTGTCAGAGCATAAAGATCGTGGTCACACTGAACTTGCCCCGATCCGTATTTCAACTCTTCATATGTGAGAAATTTGAAATCTCACATGGCCATTCCCCCAATGTTTGAATTTGTATTTGATGATTGCAACTCAATTTTCCCAACTTTTATTTCCCAACTTTTATTTCTTACACACAGATATCAGAAAGTTAGATCTAACCCAGACTAAGCACAGCGCCCACTAATACGAACATGACTGCAGTCGAGGTTGGTTGCCCCTTCCACTAGGAAGTGGCTAATATATGAGCTTCTAACAGGCATGGAGCGGGGAAGGAACACGGGAAGCTAGGCACAGACAGACCGGATTGACATTCTCAGTCTTCACTTGGTTGGGCGGAGAGGAGAAGCTTGGCTGGTGAGCATTGGTTGGTGATTTCTGGCTGGAAATTTTGGGAGAAGAACAAGGCTGGAGACGAGCACTCCTGTACAAGCAGTTGCCGAGCAGGCAACCAGTCACGCCAGCAGTTGTCTTGTCACTCCATCCCTACTTAAGAATCCCATCCACCACATTCAGCCACTTGCTCAGCTCCAGGAAAGGCTGCGGCCCGAACTGCTTCGCATCCGAGATAATCCCCGGCTTGGCCCACGAAACACGCTTGCTAGCCGCTCCCGGCCCCGTGCTGCCCTTCTCTGCGTAGTAATGGCAGCTCTTGGGCTTGCCGCCGTTCCACGTGCTCCACCCGTCGGGCTGAATCTCCTTGGGGAGGTCCGTATCAACGTACACGACGCGCGCGCAGTCCTTCCACGGACGGCCAAGATACGCCAGCCGAACGCCGCTCTCCGATTGGACCTTCCCGGAGCGAATCACAATCCCGGTGGGGGTGTCACTCTCGCGACCAGACGCGGTAATCTGCACCTTTTTCTTCCCTGCCCGGAGGAAAATCGTCGGAGAGTCGATCAGCGCGGCCGCATCTCCAAAGATGAAATCCGTGAACCCCGAGATGTAACAGTTCTTGTAGTACTGCCGCCCGGCATCCACGCAGAGCGTGTCCTGGTAACCCGTGATGGCGCTGTCGTAGACGGCGGAGCGATCGCCGCTGACCATTAGCGCGACGGCCTGGTTGCCCTCCGGCCCGGCACCATTCTCGATGGTGAGACCCACCGCCATGAACCCGTCCTTGTTGGCGGCTGGGGGGGAGTAGGTAAGCGGATACAAGGGGGGAGAACAGGGTTAGCATCGCATTTCACCATCAGCGCCACGGCCTGGTTGCCCTCCGGCCCGGCCCCGTTCTCGATGGTGAGACCCACCGCCATGAACCCGTCCTTGTTGGCGGCTGGTGATTGGCAGAGGGGGCGGGGAAAAGGAAGGAGGTGCGAAGGAAGGGGGAAACAGAATTACTCGCCGCGCTCACCATCAGCGACGAAAAGAAAGACTACGAGGAAAATTGAAGGGTGGCGGAAGAGAGAACCAAGTGAGTGAGCGACTTACTGACGGTAGCAGAGCCGTAGGTGGACGATCCGCCTGCGACGCTATCGCTGTTGGTGATGATCGTCTTGTCGCTGCCCTCGCCGATTAGAATGATGCCCTCCTTGTTGATCACCAGCTGTTCCTTGTACCTCCCGGCCTTGATGAATATAACGAAGCGGCCTTTAGACGGGGCGGCTTTGATCGCGCCGGAGATCTTGTTGTACTTTTCGCCCTTTCCCACTACCGCGTTCGGAGTCAGTTTGGTCCGCGCCTTGGAAGCTCCGCCCTGCAGCTGACGGCGCGGATTTCCCGTCAGCTTTTCCGTCTCGCTCCGCTCCAGGACGCGCCTGCCGCGTTCCGCCCACGTTACCGCGGCCTCCGCGTCGCCCGCGAGGTGCGCTTGGAGCTCTTTAATCTGCTCGTACAGCCCTGCCTCGACCCACGAAGGTCGTCCGTCCGACTCTGGTGTGTCGTCGACGTGCTCCAGGGTCTGGCGACCGCGCTGTGAGACTTGCGCCATCGCCGCCTTCGCGCCGTTCGTCGCCAGAGCGACGGCGGCGTCGTACGTGACCGCGGAGCGATGGATTACGGACTGGTGGAGGGGGACAGTTCACGATGCAGAGACGGGGAATCGCAAGTTTTAACATGGATTACCGCAAAGGGATATCTCGTCATGCAAATAGTCTTGGCAGCGTGGTTACAAGCGTACGCTTGGTTTACTGTATTTCAATATACCTCTGGTACCGTGAGCTTTTGATTCAACGTACGTTAAGCATGACACCGGAGGGTGTGTTGAGAGCCGCGGGGGCGAATTCCCGGAATCCGTCGAGGCAGTTACTCATTTGGCGCCTCGCCGCCGCCAGCCAATACGGCACGTCCTCCTGGTTGCTGCCGGCCGCCAGCGCCGCCGACGCCTTGCCCAGATGGTACAGCGCCGTGTCGCTCTGTCGCTCGCAGTCGCCTGCGACGACGTTTCTCATGCGAACGTTGGCGAAGTTCATTCGCCTGATTTCTTGCGCGAAGGATTGGATTGCATGCGCTTGTGCGGTGAGGGAAGTGACCATCGCGGCGCTCGTTGCGCTGATCGGCCTTGGGAGTACCCCGAGCGAGCGCCGCGCTACGCGAATTTCCGCCACACATGCCGCCGGGTCAAGCGTGGATGAGCAAACGGACGGGTGTCTTATAACGAAGTAATTGTCGACGGCGTGACAGGCGGCGAGGAGCGCTATAGCGAGGCCTAGACCCGCGGCGAGCCATTTAAGCCTGCAGCCATTGCAAGCCATGGCGGCTAGGCGGCGAGGTACCGAGGCAACGAGGCGAGGACAGACAAGGGGAGAGAGGGAGAAGGGTTCTACGCCGAGAAATTGTTCGCTTGTGCTCTGAGCTCGAGTCAGAAGTTAGAAGCCCCTGGGATGCTTGTGAAACTGTGGTGAGGCACGATGAGCGCTCGCTTATAGCGTTTGGAGAATGCTCTGGAGGAAAGAAAGCATGGCGAGGCGTTATATAATTGGAAGCAAAGGGGGCAGGCAGTGGGCGCAGCGGACACAGCTCGAATCGGTTCCAAGGGGCTGGAGCCGCACGCAAGCGAGAGAACGCCCTTGCCGAGCCGACAGCCCCCAGAGGAAGGCGTGATGTAGGGGAGGGAGCAGACGAACTAGCAGAGGGTGTGCTGCTGAAGCAAGAATTTCTGGTAACCAAGGGCTGGTATTCCTGCTTGGACAGGACACGTCACGTCACATGTCACGACGACACGCCCCCCTGGAAGCTGAAATTCGTTAGGAACTTCCAAACCAATCCGAGTCGTACAGGTAACGTCCAGGACAGATTTCCGGAATTTGTCGCGTCGAGAGGAGCGCGAATTACTATTGGCTGGACGACCGGCGCCCGAGAAGGATGCGGCGGCGGAGAGGCCTGTACGATGGTGACGATGTGTTACAAACAACTCGAGAATATACGCGACTTTCGCATCCAGGGGATGGTGGGGCAATGTTCTCAGGCCGGATTCCTAGCTTCGTGACATCCGCATTTCGTGTCATCCGAATTTTTTTTCTCCCGCGAAAAGGGTTTTGCGATTCGACTTCGGGTCATCCGACGCGGCGAATTTGAGTGGTCCAAAATGTTCGGAAGACACAAGGCCGGATGACACGAAGACAAGAATCCGGCCGCAAATGAAATACGAGTGGGCACCGCAATGTGAGAAAACCAAGGGCGCATCGAGCCGCTTTGATCCTTTTACGAGGCAAGCGACTCGCCAAGGTGGCGAGGAAATCGACGGCGATGTGATGGTAGACAGGAAGGGCCCACCCCTTCAATAGCGGCATCGAGGCGCAAAGTTGACAATAAAGAGGCTCGCATATTCACCTCAATAAAAGAGCTGCACGGAGTCGGAAAACACGCCACATGGCATCACTCAAACGGCAGGGCGTGTGCCTAGCGTGTGATACACTTGAGATACAGTTACCCTCGCTATTGGCACTGCTGTTTTGGGCGGCAACTCATACAAAGACCAGCAAGGATTCTGTACCAGCAAGGATGTGTCGAGGCAGCATCTCATAGTATAAATACACTCATATTTAAACGCTTAACAAAAAGACGACACAATTTTCTGTAACATTGCCATATTACTCTTCATTCAAACCTGTGCAAGTACTGAAGGTGTTTTGGAACCTCGATACTCATGGTTTGAGCCTCGGAATCCTGACTCTAACCTATGAAAGCATAGTTGATGCGTGGAAGTTCTATGAGGCAAGCTTCTATGCAAAGACGTTTAATGGAACAAAGGTGCTTACTGAGCGACATGTGCAAACCAGAAACCAGATGATTGGGTGTCATTGGGTAAACTCTAGGAAAGGCCATGCTCACATCGTAACCTAACCCCCTTCATCTGCACTGGTGTGTTTGTGTGCCTTATCATCATCGTCACAACATACATACATACATGACACAATACTTATTTCCAAAAACATCCGCTGGCAAAAAACCTACAATACTAAAACTCCCCACCCGTCCCTACAGCCTCCTAAACTACGTATCTGTATCAGCTCACCACTTGGGGTTCTTCCCCGCAACATCGAGCCAGGTGCTCAGATCAACAAACGGCTCTGGGTCAAACTGAGAAGCGTCCGAGATTATTCCAGGGTGCACCCATGATGCTCGCGAGGTGCGAGCGCCCGGCCCCGTGCTGCCCTTCTCTGCATAGTACACACAGCTGCCGCGCGTGTCCCCTCCCCACGTGCTCCACCCGTCCGCATTGAGCTCCTGAGGTAACAGAGAGGAGAAGCGAGAGGGAGGGGGGGCATCGAGTGGGGCATCGAGTGTGAGTCAGCGTCAGCAATGCTTTGCCTGTGCGTGCGGGGAAAGGAAGGGGGTTATTACACTGACGCAGTGCGGATAATAACCCAGCAGGCACAGCAGCAGCATCTCACAAACCCTCCTAGCGCAAAACAAACTCCCGCATCAACTCACAGGAGGCAAGTAGGTGTCGACGTAAACCACGCGCGCACAGCTCTTCCACGGCCGGCCCAGATACACGTCAGTAACTCCAGCATCCGCAGAAATCTTGGAGTTGCGAATGACGATCCCCGTGGGGCCGTTGGTGTCGCGGCCAGACGCGGTGATGGTGACGAATGAGTGGCTCGTGTGCAGCCGGATGTCAATGCTGTCGAGAACCACGGCCGCGTCGCCGAATATGAAATCGATCGTTCCGCCCACGTAGCAGTTCTTGTAGTACTGCCGCCCCGCGTCGACATACAGGGTGTCCTGGTGGATGGGAGTAGGAAGAGGGGAGAATGCAGAGCATGAGATGAGCATACGAGATGCCTGCACGCCAAACAGAGCCCAACTCATCGCTCATGCTTTGCTGTGCATAAATCCTTTGTTCGCATTCGAGAAACGTGGTTACATGGTTTCACCACTGACCTGGAAGCCTTCGAACGCGCATTCGAAGAAGGCGGACGCGTCCCCGCTCGCGCGCATTGCCACCGCCTGCTCGTTCTCGCGCCCCGCCGTGTTGACAAACTTCACGCCCAGCGCCACGAAGTGGTCGCGGTTCGCCCCAACGGTCGCCGATTTGAACGTCGTCCCCGACCCGCCGCCCATGCTCTTGCTGCCCGTGATGATCGTGCGATCCGGGCCGTCTCCCACGAAGATGATCCCCTCGTTATCGAACTGAACCACTTCGTCGTATGTTCCTGCTTTGATGTAGATCACGAAGCGGCCCTTCTTGGGAGCGGCGTCCACGGCGGATTTCACGCTCGAGTACTGCTCGCCGCTGCCCACCACCGCGTCGGGTTTCAGGCTCGGGGTGTACGTGCCGCCGGATACGCCGCCGCTGCCGCCGCCGCCGCCGCCGCCGCCGCCGCTGCGTCCGCCACTTCCGGGCTTCCGGTTCCTCCCCTTCCCCGGGTGGTGCCCCACCCCCTTCTTGTGGTTTCCGCCGACCTTCTTCCCGCCGTTCCACAGGTGCGCGTGCCCGCCGATCCCCGGCGGATGGTTCCCCCCTTTCTTCTTCCCGTCCTTCCAGAGCTGCTTGTGCCCGCCCTTGTCCGGATGCCCGCCCTTCTTCCGCCCGTTATCCCAGAGATTGGCGTGGTGACCCTTGATTCTCAACTCCCGTCGGCGGATCTCCGCAGGCGCGGGGAGTCCGAGCAGCCCGCGGCGCTTCTCCGCCCACTCCTGCGCGCCGTCGTGGTCCCCCTGCATGTGCGCCTGAAGCTCCTTCAGCTGTTCGTACAGCCCCACCTCCAGCCACTCGGGGTGCCCGTCGCGCTCGCCGCCATTCTCCAGCGCCTGGCGGCCGCGCGTTGAGCGCGCCGCGGTGGCGGCTTGCGACGTGAGGTCGATGGCGGCGACGAGCGTTGACTTGGTCAACGCGCCCTCTGACGCGAGGTAGACGCCCGTGGGCGTGGAGAGCGCGGACGGCGCCAATTCTTGATACGCCGAGAGGCAGTTGGAGAGCTGAGTCTGCGCCGTCTGCAGCCAGTAGGGCAGATCGAGCACGTTGCTGCCGGCGCTGATCGCGGAGGAAGACTTCTCGAGTTGCGCCAGCGCCGCGCTCACCTGCCGCCGCAAGATCATACGTTGATTGATTAGAAATAGAATCATAGCGTAAATGTCTTGCTATATTTTACGAATCCAGCTGGAATCCAGGAAAACCTAGAACGTGAACGAGTTGCGGGTAGTGCGGTGCGGTGCGATGCCCTCACCATCAAATCCGGCAACTGTGGCGTACCTGAGTCACACAGTCGTCGCTAACGGCGTCGACCTCAGCACTCCGGCCCGCGTTGGCTGTCTGAATCTCCTTCACCAGCTCCAGTCCCGCCGCCACCTTCGCGCGCGCCGACTCGATCATCGCCGCCGTCACCTGCTGGGTCGACGCGGGCGCCGCGCCGAGGGAGCGGCGCGCGATGCGGTACTCCGAGATGCAGAGTTCCGGGTTCGCGGAAGAGGCGCAGACGGGCGGGTGACGGACGACGTAGAAGTTGTCGATAGCGTGGAGCGCGGCGACGGACGCGAGGGTCACGGCCACCGCGATTGTGAGCCACTTGAGGCCGAATCTGGCGAGCACGGTACCCGTGCCCATCGTGACGTTCGTGAAAGACGAACTCAATCAGTAAAGCTCATACGATAGAGAGGATTCTTGTCTCGCACGGGAGAAAACGCGAGATGCAGAGATGTAAAACAGGAATTTGTTGTCTGGAAATCATAGTCGTGGGATTTTGTAGGTGGTGAATTTGGATTGAGAGGAGGGAGGAGGAGGTGGGGACGAGGAGGCATGGGATGGATGGGATGTTGTTGGGGGGGCAATTCGTGGTCGGAATCCACAGCGTTCAGGGGGCTTGGAACGACATTGCAACGAACAAAAGGCTGAACGAATCATCGGAATCCGTGACGGTAACCCTTTTGCGAAGTCCGCGACGTGGGTGCATCAGGCACATGCGAAATGATATGCCCTGGTATTTCAAGTTTGGTTTGTGCTCGGTCGAGCAATCCCGAACCGCAACATCCATCCGGCATCGTCGAACCGCGATTTGGTTGGGCATTTCCTTTGGTACAATGACGGCGTCGCGTTGCTTTTCTCGTCAATTCCCATTGGACGGAGGGACACAGTCAAGGGGAAGGAAGGGGGATGCGCGGTAAGGCATTGGCTTGAGGCGTGAGCGGGGAGCTTGGTCCGGAAGCTGCGGCCCCCTTATATAGGTCGGTGATAGTCAAAAGCTGCAAACCCGACTGCGGAACGCGTCTAGTCAACAAGCAGCGAGATCCCGGCCGTTGAAAGTTGAACTAGAGCTGTCATCATCGGACGCGAACCTCAGGATGTGGTTTGGAAAAGCAGATTATGGTGCCGCACAAGCCCTTACCTGGGCTGGCGTGTGTGGCACCTCTCAGTTACAGTCAAGCTGTTAGCGCTTCGTTGTCTTCTAGGCTGTTGATTGGATGTCTAAATCTAATGTATTAGCACCGCCTGGAAAGCATGTACATATTACAACCTTGACATTGGAGCACCTGCAAGCTGATTCACTAAGGACGTGTGTGAAACTAATTTTGGCACCAAGTTTAGGTTTTTGATTCGAATGTAGCAATTGAACGCTAAGCGAACCTTACTCGATTTTGAGTCATTGCAAAGTTCGAACCGCAGCTGTCGAAAGTTGTAAACACACAATCACACGCGCAGGTGCGAATCTACAAGTTCGAGCCTGTAGGGGGAGAACCGAACCGCGAGTAGGGTGCGTAGGTTACCCAGTATCGGCATCTTGACAGCGCGACACGTCAACGAATCGCGTGCCCCAAAAGTTCACTCTAGAGTTCCACCTCATCTCCCTACCTGTCCCCGAGCAGACCACCAGCAACAAAGGTGTGAGTGTTTTGCATTTCGCCAACTCAGCATTCCGCCATGTCTCTCATTGCACTGATGCGCTTCCTTGGAATTCTCATTCCACCACGTCATCGTGCCACGCCAACATCCACGTGGCGAGCTTTGCTTGTGGGGGACCGTTTATGGTTTCGGTCGTGCCTCTATTGGTGCACGAATGTGTTGCGAGTGTCGCACACTCCTCGTACGTGCCTGGAACCACACACGTTCACTACAACGTGCAAAATCACGTTTGCTCATACACTCGAGTCTTGTTCACTTTTCGGGGCTCGAGTTAGGTGGGAGGGGTAGTGAAACACCCATTTGGCGAAAACGTTTGCGAACATTCACGAAATTGGTTACCACCCTAAGTTCGAACCCATTTTAGAACTGCAATTAGTTTCACACACGTCCTAACTTGATTAGACTTGATCCAACCAGTCATCTAGCCATACAAACACCTTCTTTGCTCCGCCAAGCCGACTTGGTGATGAAGAGATCGTATTATGAGACGAAACAATCACACACAATTCCAAGTGTATGTACATCTCTACGGCAATTCTAGGCCTGCACGCCAAAGCATTTGCCGTGCCGTACCAATCGACTTTACGTCTTCCTCATCTCCTAGCTGGATTTCGTAAGTCCTGTATTCAGAGTCATAGTACAGTCCAACCATAAATAATCGGACTAGGGATCAGCATTGCCAAACCACTCAAGTGTTGCCACTAAGGGGCTATAGGCCCCTGTGCCACAAGCAAGTGGGAAACATCATTCACACGCACTAGCCTCCAACCTGTAGCCGGCGAGAAAGCCACCGTACTTGAAGTGTGATCCACTACTATCTTGTGGGTCATGTGAGGGCTCGACCCCATCAAGCCCCGTAACAGGCATTTAATCGACGCGCAGTGCGAGAATATGCCGATGTGGCACTTGGCCGTGCTCTTGCCGCCCTCCTCTTGAGCCGAAGCACTAGATTTGGTTGACATGAGTCGGGTGGCGTGGTTGGTGGCGAGGCGATTCAAGAAGCTCACCATTCGATACTCCACCTGCAGCGACAGCACACAACGAGAACACATGATGAGAACTCACACCGAGAATGTGCTGCCGAGAGCGCATACCAGTGGTAATGAATTATGCCAGGAAGGAGGCAGCGTGGCATAACGGTTAATCATGGGTGCTCTCCACGCGCTTACCAGTCACACTCACCAGCAGCCCCCATTGACCCAAGTGAAATCTACACTGCTGTAACTGCACTCACCAGTTTCGACCGTATCATTAGCTGATTCAAAATTATCTAGCATAGTAATATCTGCACGAATCAGTTTACATAAACAAACCCGTCATTATCAAACCTGACCTGGCGCTGCGATTCACCACCCGGGTAGCAGAAGTCGGGCTGGGAGGCGGTCATCCACGCCAGGGCAGCGTCGGAAGAAAAGAATTCTGCCCGGGGCTTGCCCTCCCAGTGGCCCGCGCTCATCTCCTGAAGCTCTGCGGCTTCCTGTATGCGGCTGGTTGGAAAGCCTAGCTCCTGGATGAATGAGGGAGAAAGAAAGGGGAAAGAGGGCTAGTTGTTGCAGCTCCTGAGGCACTGAATTTCCCTCCCTGTGGCCCGCACTCATCTCCTGAAGCTCGGGCGCTTCCTGTATGCGGCTGGTTGGAAAGCCTAGCTCCTGGGGGAACGAGGGGGGAGAGAAAGGGAAGAGGGTCAGTTGTTGTGGGTCCAGAAGCAATGATTTCCCTCCCAGTTGCCCGCACTCATCTCCTGAAGCTCAGACGCTTCCTGTATGCGGCTGGGTGGAAAGCCCAGCTCCTGGGGGAGTGAGGGAGGGAGAACGGGGGAAGAGGGTCAGTTGTTGTGGCTCCTGAGGCACTGACTTCCCCTCCCAGTTGCCTGCACTCATCTCCTGAAGCTCAGACGCTTCCTGTATGCGGCTGGTTGGAAAGCCTAGCTCCTGGGGTGATGAGAGATGGTGCATGTAAATGGGGTTAGTGTGAGTGGATGAGCGAGTTCGAGTGAGTGAACGCGTTAGTGTGAGAGTGTGGGTGTGAGAGAGTGAGTGAGACATAGTGACCGCAAGAGGGAGTGCGAGAGAGTGAGTCTGGGAGAGAATGAGGGGGTGTTTTCCTGACAGACGAGGTGGGCAATATGTGTAGCGCTAGGGTGGGCTAAAGTGCACCTCATCCCACTGAAGCCGCAGGTAGCAGCGCAGAAAATTCCCCAGAGCCACGACTTGCTGGGTAGCAATCGGTGTTTCAATCTAGTAAGAGAGCAGCTTTGGGAAAATTTCCCAAAGCCACAGCTTACTGGCAAACCCGTGGAGGTGAGTGAGTGAGTGCGCGAGAGAGTGTGAGGGGACTTTCACCTGGCAGACTAGCCGAGCAGTGTGTGTAGCGCGCGGGATGGGCGAGCAGAAAACCTCATCCCACTGAAGCCTCAAGTAGCGGCGCAGGAAGGTCCCCAGTGACACAGCTTGTTGCACCCCCGTGGGGGTGAGATGGGCAGCTGGGGAGCGACCGGCTATGAGGGCAGGCGACTGGGTTGACTCCCCATGCCTGGGATGATGAGGAGGGGCGACGAGAGGGAGGTGAGAAAGGGGTAAAGGACAGGAATGGCTGACACCCTGCAAAAAGGTGCCCAGAGCCACGGCTTGCTGCTCCCCCGTGGGGGTGAGTCGAGCAGCAGGGGAGCGGCCGGCTATGAGGGCAGGCGACTGGGTTGACTCCCCATGCCTGGCATGGGGGAAGGAGGGGGGGGGTGGGATTGACGAATTAGTCACCTGACGAAAACACTTGATATTATTCACCTCGTGACATCCACCTGAAACATCTGAAGCATTACGTGATGACATTCACCTGAAGAATCACCTGATGAATCACCTGATGATGTGGAACTCGATGCTGATGCCACTGCTGCTGACAGCCAGCATGGGAGAGAGCCAGGCGCACGTTGGTGGGGAGAGGGGCAGCACGTCAGCTATTTTTGAGTCGACTCAAGACTCACCTGATAACGTGGAACTCGATGCTGATGCCACTGCTGTTAGCAGCCAGCATGGGCGAGAGCCAGGCGCACGTTGGTGGGGAGAGGGGGAGCAGAGCGGCAGCAATAGGAGAGGAATCTGCCGCCTCTGCCTCTGCTGCTGCTGCTGCTGCTGCTGCTGCTGCTGCTGGTGGTTTTGCTGAGGCTGCTGCCTCAGCTTCTGCCCGTGCTGCGGCCTCTGCTGCTGCGTCAGCAGGTGCTGTGTCTGCTTCTTCCTCGCGTGTTACCGGCGGTGCCACCTGCGCTGCTTGAGTCTGCCCGGCTGCTGCTCTCTCTGCCTCTGCTGCAGCAGCCGCATTGTTCCCTGTGGCATTCGGGGCAGAACCAGACACACCAGCAGCAGCAGCAGTTGCAGAAGCAGCACCAGCAGCATCAGCATCAAAACCAGCAGCATCAACATCACAATCAGCAGCAGCACCAGCAGCGGTAGCAAGAGCTGCAACGGGAGCATCATCTACTGCACTTGTCACGGCGCTACTAAGAGATGCGGCAGCAGGTGGACATCCATGCGTCCTGTCTTTGCCACTGCCACTGCTGCCACTCTCTATATCTTCGCGATTCAAAGTTCCACTACCCACGCTGCCACCACTTATGCTGCCACTGCCCATGCTACCACTACCCACGTTGTCCCTGTCCGCGCTGCCCCTGCTCACGCTGCCCTTGCTCATGCTGGCAGTAGGGGAGAGCAGATCAGTGCTGCTGCTGCCCACGTTGTCTCTGTCCGCGCTGCCCCTGCTCACGCTGGCAGCAGGGGAGAGCAGCTCAGGAGTGCCAAACTCATTGTCAGACTCCCACCCGCTCTCTTCCATTACAACAGCAGCGCAGCGCCCCTCACTGCCCTCGCCAGCAGCACCATCAGATTTCTCAACCCCAAACAACTCATCCCCCTGACCCGCAACCCCCTCACTTGCACCCCCCTCACGTGCACCGCCCTCACGTGCACCACCCTCACGTGCACCGCCCTCACGTGCACCGCCCTCACGTGCACCGCCCTCATCCGCACTTCACTTCCCGCACCCCACTCTCCCTCCTCATCCGTGTTCCCTAATGCCGCCTCTTCCCTCTCAGGCGTCTCTGCGTGCGCTTCTCGCATGCCCACAGCAGCATCGGAAGTAGCCTCCGCACTGCCCTCCCTCCCTGCTGCTGCCTCCTCACTGGCCTTATCTAGTGCGCGCGACACATCAGGTGTGTTTTGAGTTGACTCACCATTCACCTCTACCCCTGAAGGACCCTCCCTCCCTGCTGCTGCCTCCTCACTGGCCCTGTCTAATGCGCGGGACACAGCAGCCAGCACTCTCTGTAGTCTCACAGGGGACCCTGGCTGTAACGAGGCTGCAGCTTCGGCAGCAGCCTCGGAAGCAGCCTCGGCAGTCGCCATAGCAGCGCCGGAGGTATGGAATGGAGCCACGGAAGCAGCTTCGGTGATTTCCCTGCTGCCCAGGACAACCCAAGGCGCCCCCATGCTTCCGCCAATGCCTCCCCCGGTCTCATTCCCCCCGGAGCCCCCGATTTTCCCCCCTATACCCATGCGTCCCCCACCAGGCCCAGGCAGTTTCACAGGAGGCACTGCTGCTCCCGCACTTGCTACCCCCCCCCTTCCCCTCCCCATCCCTCCGCCTAATTCCCCAAGCCCCCCCATGCCCATCCCTCCGCCTAATTCCCCAAGCCCCCCCATGCCCATCCCTCCGCCTAATTCCCCAAGCCCCCCCATGCCCATCCCTCCGCCTAATTCCCCAAGCCCCCCCATGCCCATCCCTCCGCCTAATTCCCCAAGCCCCCCCATGCCCATCCCTCCGCCTAATTCCCCAAGCCCCCCCATGCCCATCCCTCCGCCTAATTCCCCAAGCCCCCCCATGCCCATCCCTCCGCCTAATTCCCCAAGCCCCCCCATGCCCATCCCTCCGCCTAATTCCCCAAGCCCCCCCATGCCCATCCCTCCGCCTAATTCCCCAAGCCCCCCCATGCCCATCCCTCCGCCTAATTCCCCAAGCCCCCCCATGCCCATCCCTCCGCCTAATTCCCCAAGCCCCCCCATGCCCATCCCTCCGCCTAATTCCCCAAGCCCCCCCATGCCCATCCCTCCGCCTAATTCCCCAAGCCCCCCCATGCCCATCCCTCCGCCTGATTCCCCAAGCCCCCCCATGCCCATTCCTCCCCCCATGCTCCTTCTTTCTCGCAGCGCCCCGTCTTCTCCCAATGATAGTTCTCCAGCTGACCTGGCGTGGGCGGCTGCCAGCGCTGCAGCGGTGACGTGTCCATTTGCGCTCGTCGAGGCGGCCACGTCAGCGTCGGCGGGAGCGACGCGCCCGTCGGCGGAAGTGGCGCAAACAGACCGGCTGAGGCGCGACGATCCGCGCGAGCCCTTCCGCCTGTGGCGCGCCTTGGACTTGCGCTTAGCCGCGGGATGCGCGGAGACGGGGAGATTAGCAGAATCGTGCGGTTCAGCGGAGTCAACGGAACGAGGGGAGGCAAGGTCAAGTGAGTCAACGGAGCGAGGCGAGCAGATAGATCCGTCGCGGTCAAGCGAGTCAACGGAGTCAACAGAGTCAACGCTGTAACTTCTCGCAAGCTCGCCCCCTTCTCGCGAAGAATCTAACGGACCGCGCCGCTGACCGTCACCCGCTCCTTCCGCGTGGTTCTTCCGCCCGTGCAGCTCCGCCTGACGTTCCGGATTCGTTATTTCCGCGGAGCCTGCATCCTCCCCCTGCGCCTTGCGACGCCGTCGCTCTCGTCGTCGTTGCTGGTTACCCTGTTGTCCCTCGTCGCCCTCCTCGTCGGAATCCGAGACGAGTAGAACGGACTCGACCGCTCCCATGTTCGCACCACGATGCTATACCTCTCACTCGTACTGGAGCAGCGTGCGAAGCGGATAAATCCGTGTGACCTCACTGAGAACTTCAGGACTCAGCTGCTGCGGCGAGAACGAGAATTGCAGCCGTTGCCTTCACGCGCTGCGGGCCTGTGTGTTTTGCGCCATGGAACGAACTGGAATGACTGTACCAGTACTGCAAGGTAACGTCCAGGTGAAACACCTATGTACGGATTCGAGCAGTTCAGGTGGACGACTTGAGAGGAAGAAAGGACGAGCTCGGTGCGAGGAGGACTCGAGATTTCACAAGTCCCGACGAAATGTGAAGCCGAAGGACATTGGTCCTTCCTGAGATTTTGGATTCGTCCTCTTCTGCGATACAATAGCGGGTATGCAAAGAGCGATTTACTACACTCTTTCCGGTTTGAATTATATAGTGGCGTAGTTTTTGTTCTGCATGAGAGGTAATTTTTCTGGGCCGCTTTACGTGCTGGGTGCTTCACAGCTGTACAGTACCTGCACCGTCAATTCTGTTCCAGCAAGCGAAAATGGCATGCTGGAACCGGTTCCCCTCGCTATAGTAATACCGAGCTGGTTTGGCAATTGCACCGACCAGAACCCTCGAAGACCAAAGCGAAACCCAACTTCCATCTGGTAAAATCACGCACCCTCCCCACATCAACCCATCATCCCGCGAATTCCTGAGTCAATCCGACCTTCCCCGTCCAGCTGGCGATTCCCCATCACCCTCCCCCAACCTCCCCTCTTCCCCCTCTTTCTCCCCACCCCCCGCCGGCCCCATTTTCACCCGTCAAGCCCCGCCTCCCCTTTTTCTCCCATTTTCTCCGCAGCGGCGGAACGAAGATCTCGAGGAGCCAGTTTTGAAATTTGCTTCAAGAATGCAAGCAATGCCATGGCACCCATTTCAGCCAGCAAGGCCAGTAGCTGATGGAAGGTGCGAGGTTGACGGCTGTAATAAGCCTCACAATTTAGGTCGTTGGGGAAGCATGTGTGGACGTTAGTGATAGGAGACGATAATTAATTTATGAATTGGTCATCCTCAGGGCGTCTTTTTATTAATTCCTTTTTCTAGAAATGGTTTTACTTTTTCCGATTTTCTAGAAACGAACTTACTTTTCTAGCCAGAGCCACGCGAAGCCACAATCGTCGCGGCGTGGACTGACAACCTCGAGTTCTCAAAGCTCCATCGAGCGTCCTTAATGGTGCCGGTCATCCCTCCCTCCCCACCCTTTCGACATTGAAGGATTACAAATAAAGTATTCCTCCTTTCTGAGCGTCTTCGATTAGTGCCGGCCAGCCCTCTTTTCTCACCCTCTTGACGTTTCCCGTTGTCTTTGCTCCCTTACTTCATTTCTTCCTCCCTGCTCCCTCGTCTGTAGCACGTTAAGCTCTTCTATTTCTCCCTTTCGCTAAAATATGCAAGCGCAACTCACTCTGAGCCTGGCATCCTAAGCGCTTTCGCAATGCTCTTACCTTCTCGACATGCCAGCCTCTTCTGCTGCATTTCGGTCCCCTTACTGATTTGCTCCTAAATCACCTTTCCCGTGTGTCGCGGACGGCAACGGTAACTTTTGAGGCGACTCGAAATGGCTCTCTTCCATGATTATTCGCTCCGCATCGAGGAGTAATGTCTAGGTCCGCTGTCTGTTTAGGAGTAATGTTTCTAGGCGGCGTATCGCGACATTTGTTATCCCTTGATGTGAATGTCTAGGACGGCACTGGCAAGTCTACCTGCATTCGATCCTTCCACTGGTCCCAGTTCTTCTCTCCGTGATCCCTATTTCTCCGTGCCTGATACTTTGGCTGGTGTGCACTGGACGCCGAGGGCAACCCGATCGCCTCGCCGTTTTTTTGAGAGAGAGAAAAAAAAGAAGAGATTTCACAAGTTGCTGCCCTTCCTTACGGATCCCTGTTTCTTTCTACTTGACCTCTCGGCCGGTGTGTACACAGGACGCCGACGGCAACCCGACCGCGTCGCCGCTCCGAGCTGTTGCTTCCGGCCTGCTCGCGCGATTCAAGGCAAGTCGCACACTCGCTCCCTGCGAATTAAGGCAGGTTGCGCAGTCGCACACTCGCTGCCGGCCTGTCAAGGCAATCCACACACTCGCTGCCGGCCATTCACGTCAAGTCGCACACTCGCTGCCGGCCATTCACGACAAGTCGCACACTCGCTGCCGGCCGGTCAAGTCGAGTCTCGCACTCCCACAAAATATATCGTGGCTATTTTACCTCACTGCATTTTATGCCCTCGAAACTGTTTTTTCCTGCTGAACTATTCGACGATGCCTAGGATTCTTTTACATACTTCGAGGATGCTTCTAGGACTCTTCCGTCAGCGTCTCACTCTATTCCCCTCCTTCCCCGCCTTCCATCTCCTCGTTTCTTCCCATCTCTCCCCCCCCCCCCCCCCCCCGGCCCTCCCTCTCCCCCTTCCCCCCCGCCTCCCATCTTTCCCCCCATTTCTCCCTCCCCTCCCCTTCCCCTGGCCCCAAACCTGCGCGTTCAGCCCGGCGCCCCCGCGCCAGCCAAGTCCGCCAAGGACGCGGAGGCGGAGGAAGCAGCGGCGGCGGCCGCCAGGTTCCCCGCCAGCAGCAGTCGAGGCAGCAGCACCAGCACCACGCCCACCTCCGCAGCCTCTACCCCCAGCGCCTTCAGCCGCGGGGGCGCTGGCGCTGGGGGGCGGCGGAAGGAGGAGGAGGAGGGCAGGGCGCGGCACAGGGTCCCGGGGGGGAAAAAGCCCTCCGCGACTTCCGCCACTGCGCCTGCAGCAGGGGGAGGCGCGGACCGTGGGGGGGACGGGGAGCTGCTGCGGACGGTGTCTGGCGCGTCCACTGATTCGTCTAAGGGGAGAGGCAGGCGCGCAGCCGCGCAGGGGGAAGGAGGGGAGGAGGGGCGCGCGGGGCGGGTGAGGGGCGGCGGACTGGGGGAGCACGCGGAGGGGATGGAGGGGGCGCATGATGTGAGCCACTTGTCTGCTGTTGACTTCTCTTGACTGCCGTTGACTCTGCTTGACTGTGCTTGAATGCCTGCTCTTGATTGCCGTGTGACGCGGAGGGGATGGAGGGGGTGCATGATGTGAGCCGCGTTTCTCTCTCCTTTTTATGGCCTCTCTGGCCGTGGTTGCGCTTGACTGCCGTTGACTGCGTTTGACTGCCTGCTCTTGACTGCCGTTGACTGCGTTTGACTGCCTGCTCTTGACTGCCGTGCTGCCATGCTCTCCCTAAAGCTCCAGCCGCACCCGCCCCATCACATCCCCGCTATGCTGTGCCTCGTTTGCAGGACGAGGACGCCCACAGGAAGAAGAAAGAAGCCAAGCGCTCTGCGCGGGTGAGAACCCTCCTCTACCCTCTGGCCTTCCGCCTCCACACCCCCTCACCCACACCCCCTCACCCACACCCCCTCACCCACACCCCCTCACCCACACCCCCTCGCCCACACTCCCTCACCCACACCCCCTCGCCCACACCCCCTCACCCACACCCCCTCACCCACACCCCCTCACCCACACCCCCTCACCCACACCCCCTCACCCACACCCCCTCGCCCACACCCCCTCGCCTTTCGCCCCCTCTGCCTGCCCTTTTCGCCCTCGTGTACAATCAATCTGCTCTGAAGCATGTTCGATATGTCTCAAACCCCCACCCCACCCCACCCCACCCCACCCCACCCCACCCCACCCCACCCCACCCCACCCCATCTCACCCCACTCGCAACCCTTCCTCTCCCCCTCCCCTCCTCTTCCTAGATCTTCCACTTTTTCCAGCATTTTCTTCTCGTGATCAGATTCTAGGCTTCGAACCCCCTTTCGCTTGCCTCACACCCCTCTCGTTCCTCGTCACCTCCTTCCCTCCTACCCGATTGTGTTGCCTTCCTGTTTGATTTTGCTGCCTGTCGCCCCTCGTTGCTCTTCGTCACCCCTCGCCCCCCCACCCCACGTCCCCCCCCTCCTCGCTCCCCTGCCCTCCTTCCTTGATTTCGCTTTCTCTCCGCCTCGCTCCCGTTTGCCCTATCTTCGCTCGCCCCACTGCTCACGCATCTTCCTTTTCTTCGACTGGCGTCTCCCCTTTCGTCCCGTCTGTGCGCGCCCCTTCCCTTCCGCCCTGTCCCTTCCGCCCCTTTCGCCCCTTTCCCCCCTGTCCCCTCCGCCCGCGCCTCTCCCCTCCCCCTCCGCCTCAGAAGGAAGCGCTAGAGGAGATGCGCGCGGAGGTGGAGCAGCTGCGGGAGCAGCTGAGGGACGCGGGGGAGAAGGCTAAGGACGCGGACGACAGGGCGCGCGAGGAGGCGCGGAAGCGCCAATACGTAGAGGCGGTAATGGCGGAGCTAGAGGAGCAGATGCAGGCGGAAACAGGAAGGCGCGAAGCCGCGGAAAAAGCGCTCAAAGAGGCGCGGCGGAAGCTGGAGCGCGCGGAGGGGGGCGCGGGGGGCGCGGGGGGCGCGGAGGGGAAGGAGAAGCGGGGCGGAGCGGGGGGAGAGGTGGCGGAGCTGGAGGTGCGGTTGGAAGAGGCGGAGAGGCGTTGGGAGGAGGAGAGGGACCGGGCTTTGGAGCTAGAGCAGGAGTTACAGATGGTAGACGAAGAGATGAAACTAGAGAGGGAGTCTATGCGGGAAAGTATGGCTGCTTATGCTAAGGGCATGGAGGATCTAGCTACGCAAGCTGAGGATGATTTTAGGAGGCAGATTGACGATTTGAAGGATGACCTGGAACGCGCGAATGCTGAGCTGGACGCGGTTAGGGATGAGCTGGACAGGGCGAATGGTGACGTGGAAAAGGGGAGGGATGAGCTGGAGAGGGCGCGGGATGAGGTGGAGGGCATGCGCGCGCGGGTGGAGGAGGCGGAGCGCACGGCGCAGGCTGCTGTGCGGAAGGTGCTGGAGGAGAAGGGGCGGCGGGAGGAGGCGGAGGGGGAGGCGGAGGAGTGGCGGAAGAAGGCGGAGAGCAGTGCGCGCGGAGAAGGGGGGGCTGGGGGAAGCGGAGAAGAGGGGGAAAAGAGCGAGCAGAGCGAGAAGAGTGAGAAGAGTGAGGGTGAGAAGGGCGAGAAGGGTGAGAAGAGTGAGGAAGAAGCGAAGGCAGGGGCCGGCAGGATTGTGGAGTTGGAGAATGAATTAGAGGACCTAAGAGATAGGATAGAGGCTGCTGAAGCACAGAAGGCGAATCTGCTGGAGCGGTGGGAGGAGGGCGAGCAGCGCAGGCAGGAAGCGGAGCAGCAGCGCGATAAGGCAGAGGCAGCAAGGAGAGCTCTCGAGGCGCAGGTGATTGAGCTCGAGGCGCAGGTGGTGCAGCAGAGGGCGCAGGTGGAGGAGGCGGAGGGGCGGCAGCGGACGCTCGAGGCGCAGGTGAAAGAGCTCGAGGCGCAGGTGGTGGAGCTGGGCGCGCAGGTGGGGGTGCAGCGGGAGAGGGCGGGGGAGGCGGAGGCGGAAACGAGGGCGCTGAAAGCGCAAGTGGCGGAGGCGGAAACACAGCTGGGGGCGGAGAGGGGGAAAGCGGGGGAGCTGGCGATTCAGCTGGGGAAGCAGCGGGCAAAGGCGGAGGAGGCAGAGCGAGCAATGGGGGAACTCGATTCGAAGCTGGGGCAACAGAGGGAGAGGGGCGGGGAGGCGGAGGGGGAGGTGCGGGAGGTTACTGCAAAGCTGGAGCAGCAGAGGGCACGCGCGGAGGCAGCAGAGAGAGAGTTAGAAGAGGTCAAATCCGAGCTAGCACAGCTGAAGACCGAGCAAGGGCAGCTGGGACAGCTGCGGGAACGGGTAGAAGAAGCAGAGCGGGAGAGCAGGGAGCTGGAGGGGAAGCTGGAGCGGCAGAGGGTGCGGGCGGAAGAGGCGGAGGGGGCGGCTAGGCGGGTGGCGGAGGAGATGGGCGCGGAACTGGCGGGCATGCGCGAGCGAATGGTGGAGTACGTGATGGGGCGCAAGACAGCGGAGCATAGGGAGAGAGAGGCAGGTGCGAGGTGCGAGGAGGAGAGGGGGAGACGGGAGGAGGCGGAGAGGAGGGTGAGGGAGCTGGAGGAGGAGGTGCAGAGAGGGAAGGCGGCGGAGGAGAGGGTGAGGGAGCTTGGAGAGAGGGTGGTGCAGGCGGCGGTTGTGGGGGCGAGTGCGGGTGGGAGGGTGGAGGGGAGTGTGGACGAGGGGAAAGAAGGTGAAGGGAAGGAGGGTGAGGGGAAGAAGGGGGAGGAGGTGGGGGCGGAGGGGGGAGCGGTAAAAGGAGAGGAAGGGGAGTCAGAGCTGGAGGATCTGAGGAAGCAGTGTGCCCAGGCGTTGAGGTGAGATGCGTTGCTCTGTGCTGCTGTGTGCTGTGCGTACTGAGTGTTGTGTGCTGTGTGCTGTGTTCTGTGCGTACTGAGTGCTGTGGTTGACTGCTGAATGTTAGAGGCAGGGGAAACAGAGCTGGAAGGTCTGAGGAAGCAGTGCGCCCAGGCGTTGAGGTGAGATGCGCTGTGTGCACTGAGTGTTGTGCTGGACTGCTGTGGTGCTTGCTCCCCCTCAACCTGCTCCCCCCTTTCCCCATACCCCATTCTCCAGGCAACTGGAGGATGCAGTGGAGGTGCAATCAAGCCTAGAGCAAGAATTAGACTATCTGTATCTAGAGTTACAGCACGAGCAGGAGCTGTCCACGGAGGTGGCGCTGGTGGCGGAGGAGGAGTGGCGGGGCTATCCTCTCTTGCACTTGCTCACCACTTTCGTCCCTTCCCACCCCCATTCTGCAGGCAATTAGAGGATGCAGCAGAAGTCCAGTCAAGCCTAGAGCAGGAACTGGACCACCTGTATTTGGAGTTGCAGCACGAGCAGGAGCTGTCAACGGAGGTGGCGCTGGTGGCGGAGGAGGAGTGGCGGGGCAGGCAGGACGCCCTGCGCGCTCTGGCAGAGGCGCACAGGCAGCTCGAGGCCCTCGGCGCCCTCGGCAGTGACGCTGCTGCCGCCGCTGCCGCCGCCGCTGCCAGCGGTGGCATTTCTGCTGCGTTCTCAGCTGGTGCTAGTGGTGGTGGTGCAGGGGGGGAATACGAGGGGCCTGTTGCGGCGGAGAGGCAGGACAGCTGGGCGAGGCGGAGGGCAGGGGACGCGCCCCTGCTGCCTCCGCGGCCCAAGCTCCCTGCCGCTGGTGACAGCCCCCGAGATGCCTCCGCTGCCGCCACTGGTGCTGAAAAATCAGGCAGATTCTCGCAACCACAACAGCAGCAGCAGGGCGAGGGCAGGGCCGGGGGCAGGGCCGAGGGCAGGGTCGAGGGCAGGGGCGAGGGTAGGAGCGAGAGCAAGGGGTCGGGCGGGTTGGGGCTGGAGCGCACGTCGTCAGACATGCTGTCGTACGTGCACGGTGCGTCGGAGCTGCTCAAGGGGCTGGCTAGGCCGGACGAGGGCGTGAGCATGGGCATCAAGCTGCTCGCGCTCAAGAAGGGCCTCTCCTACAGCCGCGCCGTGTCTGAGTCCCTGCGCACTGACGCTGGCGTGGGAGCGGGCGGATCGGGCGGGTCGGGCGAAGCAGGGAGTGTGACTCCTCCTGGTGTGAGCAGTGAGGCAGGGGGGGCAGGAGCGGGAGGGGCAGCGGGAGGGGCAGGAGCAGCACCTGCAGGGGCGACACCAGCAGGGGCACTGGCACCGGCCGCACACGCGTCTGCCAAGGCGGGGCGAATCAGTCGCTCTGCCTCGCGGCGGCTGAGCGTCTCTCTGCTGTCCCCGCGCTCGGCAGTGCAGCAGCGGTGGGAGCAGCTGTCAGCGTCGCTCATAGCAGAGCGCGAGGCGCAGGCAGCGTCAGGGCCCGCCAGGTGGGGCCCCTGGCTGCATGACCGTGGGCCCTGGTGGCCCTCTGTTTCTCCTGGCGTCCCAGGTGTTTCTCCAGGTGTTTTCCCAGGTGCTCCAGGGGTTTCGCCAGGTGGTTTGGTGGCGGGAGTAGGCGTGGGGCGGGGGGAAGCAGGGGATGTAGCAGCAGGGGCGGCAGGGGCGGCAGCAGGGGCGGCAGGGGCGGCAGCAGGGGGGCAGTCGGGGCGACATTGGTTGGCGTTTGTGCACGTGATGCTACAGCTGTCTCTGCACCGAGTGGGGTTGCTAGAGGAACGTTTACAGGCGGCTGTAGCGGCTGCAGCGGCGGCTGCTGCTACAGCCGAAGCAGCCAAGGCAGCGGCTGTAGCAGGCGAGAGTGTGAGTGGGGCCGCTGCTGGCGCGGCTGTAGCAGAGGCAGCAGGAGTTAGCACTGCAGCTGTTACAGCTAAAGCTACAGCTGGTGAGGGAGAGAAGAAGGTGGGGCTGCTGGCTGCTGCTGTGTCTGTCTTTGCACCCAAACAGCCTGCTGTCTCCACTGCTGCTGCCCCTGCTGCTGCTGCTGCTGCTGCTGCTGCTGTGAAAGACAGCCAGGTAGGAGCAGGTGGAGCAGTAGTGGCAGCTGGAGCAGCAGCAGCAGCAGCAGCAGAGTCGAAACAGGGAGGGTTGGGCGAGCCAGAAGCAGCAGGAGCAGCTTCGACAGGGGGGGTAACAACAGTGTCAGCAGCAGCGACGGCAGGGGCAGCTGCAGCGGCAGCAGCAGCGGGCAACCTCGTGAGTTCGCTCCAGGGCATGAAATTCTCAGGCCTG
Organism: Closterium sp. Yama58-4; assembly: GCA_947470075.1. Lineage (NCBI taxonomy): Eukaryota > Viridiplantae > Streptophyta > Zygnematophyceae > Desmidiales > Closteriaceae > Closterium > Closterium sp. Yama58-4. The sequence goes on from CANIUD010000304.1 coordinate 166,806, forward strand.
GGCCTCTGGGGGGCTGCTCCTAAGAAACCCGAGCCTCCTGCTGCTGCTGAAGCTGCTGGGGCTGCTGCAGATGCTGACAGTAAGCTAGATGATAATAAACAAGGTGACAGTAAGGAGGGCGCAGGAGAAAAAGATCTGGTCAGCACAGCAGGGGCGGCAGGAGCAGCTGGAGCGAGAGCAGGGGAAGTGAAGAAGCCGTTTTTGCATATCTTTGTGGGGGATAGCGCTGCTAAGGACGAGGGGACTGGGGCAGACGCGTCAGCAGTACAGGCAGTTGATAAGACAGCAGAGATTGCAAGGGCTGAGTGTAAAACACAGGAGCAGACAGAGAAGGAGCAGCAGGCAGCAAAGGGCGCAGCAGAGAAGGCAGCAGAGGAGGCAGCAGGGGAGGCAGAGGAGGAGGTCGAGGATGTGAATGAAATGAGCGAGGAGCGGCGGGAGAAGGAGGTAGAGGCTCTAATGCTCCAGGCAGAGGCACTGAGAGGCACTGTGGCTCTTTGCATGAAGGAATCGGCTGCTGTCCGGCAGATGCTGAGAGAGGCAGAGAGAGAGGCAGAGCGATACGCAGAGAGAGAGCGGGAGGAGCTGCGGGGAGGGGGAGCGGGCGGGGAGGGAGGGGAGGGGGAGGACGGGGAGGTGGGGCTGGTGGCTGTGGTGATTGCGGAGGTGGATGAGGAGGGGATGGGGGTGAGGGAGAGGGGCGGAAGGGAGAGGGGCGTTGGGGTGGGAGGCGAGGAGGGGGAGGGGGCGCTGGTGGTGGCGATGCAGGATGGGATGGCGTCCCCTATGGTGCGGGATGGCAGGCCGGGCGGCAGGAGGGCTGTGGACAAGGTGAGGCGATTTGCAGATGGTTACGGATGGGTACAGATGGGTGCCTGTGCATGGGTGTGTGTGTGTGGCTAGAGCGGGAGGGGGCGCTGGTGGTGGCGATGCAGGATGGCATGGCGTCTCCCATGGTGCGGGATGGCAGGCCGGGCGGCAAAAGGGCCGTGGACAAGGTGAGTAACAGGCAGACGGGTACATGTGTGTGTGTGTGTGTGTGTGTGTGGCTGGGGGGCGTGGAAATGCGCTGGTGGTGGCAATGCAGGATGGGATGGCGTCCCCTATGGTGCGGGATGGCAGGCTGGGCGGCAGGAGGGCTGTCGACAAGGTGAGGGGACATATGGATGAGTACGGATGGGTGCCTGTGCATGGGTGTGTGTGTGTGGCTAGAGGGGGAGGGGGTATGCTGGTGGTGGCGATGCAGGATGGCATGGCATCTCCCATGGGTGTGGGATGGGAGGATGAGTGGAAGGAGGGCTGTGGTCCAAGGTAAGGTGACTTACAGATGGGTGCATGTGCATGGGTGTGTGGCTGGGAGGGGGAGGGCGATGGTGGCGATGCAGGATGGGTACATGCACGGATATGATGTAGTGGGTAATGTAGGGTGGAGGCACCGCTTATCACCCCCCATCACCCTCCATGACCCCCTTATCCCCCCCGTCATCCTGTGCCCCATCTCCCTTACTCCATAACCCGCACCAGCGTGTGGAGGCGCAAAGGGCAGCAGTGGAGGCCAGAGAAGCAGAGCTAGCGCACGTGATGCAGCAGCTCAGGACCATAGACACTCAATGTTCTCCATCCCTCTCCCCGCACCTAACCACACCTGAACCAGCGAGTGGAGGCACAGAGAGCAGCAGTGGAAGCCAAGGAAGCAGAGCTAGCACACGTGATGCAGCAGCTTAGGGCCCTTGGCACTCACCCCCGCAACACCACTCCCCACATCCCCACCGCTCTCCACTCCCCCACTTCCCCCCCACCAGCGAGTGGAGGCACAGAGAGCAGCAGTGGAGGCCAAGGAAGCAGAGCTAGCACACGTGATGCAGCAGCTCAGGACAGTCGACTCGCGCATCGAGCAACTGCTGTCTGCAGAGCCGCCCTCCCCTCCCCGCGCTGCTGCTCCTCAGGTGAGCTTTGATTGAATTCACCTCTGGTCAGGTGAGCTTTGATTGAATTCACCTCTGGTGAGCGGATTCGCCTCCATCGTGCCCCGTGCTTCTGCTTCTGCTTCTGCTTCTGCTTCTGCTTCTGCTTCTGCTTCTGCTTCTGCTTCTGCTGTCCCACCATCATGCCTCATGCCTCTGCCACTTGTGTTGCCATCCCTGTCATCCCACCAGAGTGGAGGCCTGTTTGCAGCTACTGGCTCTCTCTTCTCCTCTATGATGCCGCGTGCTGCCACCGTCACTCTGCCTCAAGCTTCCAAGGCCCCTGTCGTGGCCAAACCCTCACTCCAGCCTCTTCAGTTTGCACAGATGCTCTCCCTCTCCCTCACCCCGACTGCTACGGTTCAGTCTGTTAAAAGCAGCAGCATTGCCACCACCACCAATGCCACCACCACCGGCAGCAACACATCTGCACCGCAGCCAACCCAGGCCGCTGCCCTCCCTGCCCCACACCCTGTCGACCTGCCAGCTCAGCATCTGCCACCTCAGCACGCACCAGCGCAGCAACAACCTCTGGTCGTGGAACTTCAGCCACTCAACGTGCCACATCAGCAGCAGCACCGGCAGTCCCAGGATCTTACCCCATACGGGCAGTCAGTCGGGCAGCCCGGGCAGGTCCCTGTGCAGCAGGAAACATTCTACAGGCACGACGAGCCAGCATACCCGGACGCAGGATACAGGTCCGGGCACAGGCTCGGGCACGGATCGTCTGGCGGAGGTTCGCCAAGATCAGGCTCGGGAGGGCTAGATCCAGGCTCGCCCTATTCAGACGACTACCCGCCTTCTCTTCAAGCCGTAGACCTGAGGTCCCCAGGGGGTCCCATGGATATGTCTCCTGATTCCATGGGGGGCTATGAGGGGCAGGGCGGGTTCGGGTTTGGAGGGTTTGGGCTTATGACAGACATCCCTTGATCAACCAAAGCCAGGGGAGGAGCAGGAGCAGGAGAGGGAGGGTGGGTCATTAGGTGGAGGGGCAGAGCGGGTTCAGGTTCGGAGGGTTTGACCTGATGACAGACGTCCCTTGATAAACTCTGGGATCACTAAGTCAGGGGAGGCGTGGGAGGGGGAGGAGCAGAGGGGGAGGGGGCCAGTAAGGGGGAGGGCTAGACCCAGGCTCCGGTAATAGGGGGAGGGCTCGTACTCGGCAAATGACTACTTGCCGTCTCTGCAAGCTGTAGACCACAAGGCTGTGCATTGACGCAACCCTGCTTTTGAGGGGGTATCATCTTATTTATGGAAACAGCCCTGCAGACTGGGTACGACCTACAGATTGGAGTCCATGTTGGGAGTTTTGCTGCTGGGGGATTCGCTCTCCTTTGCTCTCCTGGGCTCTCTTTGGCTCTCATTGCATTAGCTCGGGGCCAGGCTGTTGAGAGCAATGGTAGACAAAAGGGCATTGGAGAGCCTTTGGACGAAATGATGTTACCGTAGTAGCATCTAGTGATGTGTAGCAAAAGTGACAAACATGGGCAAACTCTCCCATGTTGGGAGTTACGGACCGGTATGCTGTTGGATAATTTGCTCTCTAGCTTTCGGGGGCCAAGACGTTCAGAGCATTAGTATTACAGCAAAATACCGATAATTGAGAAAAGAAAAGGCCCCATACTAGCTACCCTCAAGTTAGTGCATGTTTTTACACGAGTTGAACCATCTCAAACGTTTGACAAATGGTCAGGTTTAATGACAGATGTGTGACAAAATGATAACAATAACTTACGTTTACCATTGTAACCGACAATATTTTCCCTGAAGTAAAATCAAAACGCGTATGAAAGCTCCATCCCGCCTAAATCATGACAAGCAACTCAATTCGTCGTCTGACACCTCCAATTCAAAATCGCCTCATGATTGGACTATGACATACATCTGATTGGTGGTACCATCCACACCATACCCACCCGAACCCAGATAGCAGTTCTCAGCCGTCAGATCATCAGCATCAACAGAGTAACATATCTCGCTCACTCATCATATTTTCGCCTTTCCCCGCCTTCAGTGCAGATCCCCGGCAAGCTACCCGCGGATTTCAGCAGTCAGCGCAACGCGCCAGCGAACTCTGCAGCGGCTTGCGCCTCGGGCTTGCCGAAACGGGGGAACACTTCCCCCACCACTCGGTTTGGTGGACGGGAGGGCACTTCGCGAGGCGACTCGAGTTGCCGCTCATTGCCGTTCAGCCTTATCCCTTTCGCCTCTCTCCTACCATCACCCCACCTCACCTTGCCTCACCTCATCTCACCTTCCTGAATCCGTCTAACCTCTCTGTAACCTTTTTCACCCATCTGAAAACCTTGTTACCGTACCGAAACTTCCTTTTCCGTTCTGTCCCAATTCTCGTCACTTGGTCTACCTCCACTGCATCCCTCTGGGGCAATCTCCAGGCTTGTCTCAGAGAGCAAACTCATTGTGTTAGCTAACTCCAATGATCCGCAAATCCATGGCTTCCGAGGCTTGCTGTACCGTGGAGGTAGCATCCGTGACATATTCTCTTCCCGAATAGCGTTAAGCTTAAGATTTCTTAGGAGGATTGTAGCAGAATCTTCGTGCCTATCAAGGAAATCATCCGCGCTAGTAGGAGGATGGTAGCCGAATCTTAGAGCCTCGCTGGATCTTAGAGCATAGTAAGAAGAATCGATATCATTAGTGCTAGTATAAGATTTACCATGCTGGATGCGACGTGAAGCCTTACCTAAACTCCTTTGTAGAGCAGATTATTTTAATGGAGTTCGCGAGTAGCGAGATTAAGTCCTACGAGTTTCTCATGCTCGCGATTCTCAGCGTGGAGCTCTTAACCACTTGCCGCGACAAGCTTAGCAACGTGAAGCGACGTCAGATATTTTGCGACAATATTCCTGAAGGTCACGAATCCGTGCCATCCTTGTGCGACTTGCTCTACGCTGCTTGTGCGGAGGAGAATAGTATTCGCGACGAGGAGCTCCTGAAGCCGTCGACGCTACTACGAACATCAGTTGCTACTACTACTACTCCCGACGGTGCTTGCGACGTTAGCGAAGCCGCGGGACGTCCGACGCTGACGACGACGGTACGAGAGATTGAGACGGCTGACGACGACGGTACTAGAGATTGAGACGGCTGACGAAGACGTCTGATGGAGGATCGCGCGACTGACGACGCTGACGATGACGAAAAGTGCTCGCGACAGTTCGCGACGGAGGAAGCGACGAACGGCGGTGACGAATAAAGCCTTTACGGAGGAGCAGATCCGTGTAAGGTTCGCGAATGCGTGAATGACGGAAGGGATTTCGACGGCGGGAGAGATTTCGACGGCGGGAAAGATTTCGACGCTCCTCGTGAAGTCGACGCGGACGCGAAATGGTTGATGGAGAAGCTTCTCCGTTGCTTCCACTAATTCTTTTTCGATCCGGAAGAGCTCGCGAGTCCGTCGACGCTCGCGATGGACGGCGGAGGAGTAGGAGGAGCTTGGGTAGATGGACGACGGAGTAGGAGGAACTTCGTCGTTACGTCGAGGCTCGCGAAAGCGGAGTAGCCCGCGACGACCGTGCGACGCTCGCGACGTCGTGAAGTCCTACGAAGACGACGATGCGATTCGTTTTAGTGCGACGCGAACGCGTCGACGTCCACGCCGCAACTACAGAGGAGCACGCCGGTGAGTTCTCGTCCAAACTCCAAACGCTTCTTCTCACGCAGAGCGCGATCTGTCCATGACGGATGTTAAGCTCCTCAGTCGCTATTCTTCTGCTCTCGTGGCGTTCTCGTTTCGTTTGCGTTCAGTATGGCGTATATCTCGCTTCCGTTTTCTATCATGGCGTGCGTATCTCACTGACTAGTTGCGATTTGAACTGTCTCCGTGCGTGCAGGAGCGGCAGCTACTTTCCTGGTCTGCGCTGGAGCCTATCTCTCGCCAAGAGCTGGAGCGATGCTGCCGCGTCCGCAAGCCGCGGGAGAAGAGCGAGCGAGAGATGATGCTCACTGCTGCGTTGGTGCGGGCGAGAGGAGATGGCTGACAGGCGTTGGTGCTGGCGCGGTGCTGCTGCGTCCATGGAACCATCACGTTCACTGGCGTTGCTGCTGTGTTGGAGGCGGAACGGTGCTGCTGCTGTGTTGGAGGCGGAACGGTGCTGCTGCTGTGTTGGAGGCGGAACGGTGCTGCTGCTGTGTTGGAGGCGGTGCTGCTGTGTTGGAGCGGTGCTGCTGTGTTGGGGAAGCAGCGAGTGAAAAAGCAGCAGTTGAAGAAGCAACGACTTGAGAATCTTGTAAGTAACTGGTGCTCTTCCTTTCTTCTCCTCGCCCTCCCATCTTCCTCCTCATTCGCGTTTTCCACTCACTTCAGTGCTTTTACGTTTTCTTTGTCGTTTTTCCGCTGCCGTTTTTCCTCCTTCCATCCGATATTCTTCACTCTGTCCATCTGCTCTATTGACTTACTGATATACCTTCCCTGTGCGATTGCGGCTCTCTGCTCACTGTGCAGGGCGTTAATCTATGCCAGTCCATGGCCTCATACCCTGATGCCCTCATCCTCCTGATTCGCATCACCTCGTTTTTTAAGGTTGCCATTTCCTGTTGTCTTGGCCGTTTTGCTTAGCATGTTGTTTCTCTTGATCATTTCGCAGCTGTGCCTGTACGCTCTACCCAGCTGACCTTCTCTATAGTAGGGGTTGCAACTCTCTGTGCCTTGTGCAGGGGTGACAAGGGGTGGCTGGGGCAGCTGAGGCCGCGGATGGCGAGGTGGGGTAGTGCTGCTGCGTTGGAGGCAACTGGTGCAGGAGCAACTGGAGAAACCTCAACTGGAGAAACAAGTAAGTAACCTCAACCTCAACTGCTCCTTTCTTTGTCTTTATGGCTTGCGTGTTCGTTGTCGTTTTTCCACTCTCGTTTTTTCTCCTTGCATTCTTTATTCTTCTCTCTGTCAAGTCATGCTCTACTCATAAACTCTACTTGTGGGATTGCAACTCTCTGGTCGCTGTGCAGGGAACGTAAACACATGGGTGGGAAGATGGAGCAACAGCGACAGGAGCAGCACCTGCAGCTGCAGCGACTGGACAACAAGTAAGCAACAGGAGCCGTGACGTTTGTTTGCTGTCGACTGTGTGGCCTTCTTTGTGGGATTGCAACTTGCTTTCTCTGCATTCGTTGTTGTTCCCTCTCTGTTAAATCTCTCTGCCAACTTGTAACCTCTACGCTGCAACTAACCATCTCTGTGGGATTGCAACTCTCTGTTCGCTGTGCAGGGAACGTTGCGGCTGGGCAGATGGAGCAACATGGGCAGCGGTAGCAGCGACAGCAGGAGGAGAAAGGCAGTGGCAGAAGCAGCGGCAAATGCAACAGCTTCAGTCGCAGCAGCAATGGCAAAGGCAGGAGCGCCAGTGGCAGCGGCAGCGTTGCTATGCTGCTAATGGCAGCGGCAGCGTCTTCTTGAACAAGGGGCAACCTCCCATCTCCTCTACGCTTTCCTGGCGCTGCTGCTGGTTTATGGAGGAGTGAAAGTCTTAGTAGTTAGGAAGATGGGGCAGGAGCGACTGGATAGCACCTGCTGCGTTGTGGGCAGCTGGAGCAGCAGCGACTGGATAAGCTAGTAAGTAATTGGCGCCATGACAGAACACCCCCGTGTCCTTCTATTCCCCCCTCTCCCTTCTCTCTCCTCAGTCGAGTTTTCTTCTGCCTTAGTAGTTTCAATTGCTTTCGTGTTCTTCGTCGCTTTTCCGCTGTCCTTTTTCCTCCTTGCATTCGATATTCTTCACTCTGTCAATCTGCTCTGTCGACTTACTGGCTGATCTTCCTTGTGCGATTGCGACTCTCTGGCACTGTGCAGGGCGTTAGTCTGGGGTGGGAGGAGCAGCAGCAACAGGAGCAGCATTGACAGCGGCAGCAGTGGCAGCAGGAGGAGAGCAGCAGTGGCAAGCAGTGACACCAGCGCAGGCAGCGGCAGTGGGAGCAGGAGAGAGGCCTGCAATGACAGTACAGTTGGCACTGGGAGCAGGAGAGAGGCCCGCATGACATTACCCGGTGGCAGTAGCAGTGGCGACAGAAGGGGATGCGAGTAGTGACACCAGCGGTGGCAACGACAGTGGGAGCAGGGGAGAGGCCCGCTATGACAGTACAGCTGGCAGCAGCAGTGGCTGGCAGCAGAAGAGAAGACCAGCAGTGACACATGCGGTGGCAGCAGCGGTGGGAGAAGGAGAGAGGTCCGCAATGACACTACAGCTGACAGCAGCAGATGCTGGCAGCAGAAGAGAAGACCAGCAGTGACACATGCGGTGGCAGCAGCGGTGGGAGAAGGAGAGAGGTCCGCAATGACACTACAGCTGACAGCAGCAGTGGCTGGCAGCAGAAGAGAAGACCAGCAGTGTGAGCAGATGCTAGCAGGGATGGCTAGCGGTGGGAGCAGATGCTAGCAGGGAAGGCTAGCAGTGGGAGCAGACGAGAAGAGAAGACCAGCAGTGGAAGCAGACAGGAAGAGAGGACCAGCAGTGGGGGGAGATGCTAGCAGGGAAGGCTAGCAGTGGGAGCAGACGAGAAGAGAAGACCAGCAGTGGAAGCAGACAGGAAGAGAGGACCAGCAGTGGGAGCAGATGCTAGCAGGGATGGCTAGCAGTGGGAGCAGATGCTAGCAGGGAAGGCTAGCAGTGGGAGCAGATGCTAGCAGGGAAGGCTAGCAGTGGGAGCAGATGCTAGCAGGGAAGGCTAGCGGTGGGAACAGATGTTCAAAACTCTTCAAATGGTGAGTTTTGAGAGACGCCTCAAAACTCACGCCCCCTCGTTCCTGACTGCAGATTTGCTGCAATGAGCAAAACGCGGGTTTTGAGAGCAAAACGCATCAAAACTCACACTTGTTGTGGCTGAGGTTGTTGTTCTTGCTTTCTCCTGGTGGGCACTTCAACTGAGGCGCTTTGACCCCCTGGGGGGCAAAGGATCAACACGAGGAGCAGCGGGAGGTGGAGCGGCGCCTTCAAGTGAGGCGCTTTGACCCCCTGGGGGGCAAAGGATCAACACACGAGGAGCAGCGAGAGGTGGAGCGGCGCCTTCAAGTGAGGCGCTTTGACCCCCTGGGGGGCAAAGGATCAACACAAGAGGAGCAGCGAGAGGTGGAGCGGCGCCTTCAAGTGAGGCGCTTTGACCCCCTGGGGGGCAAAGGATCAACACGAGGAGCAGCGGGAGGTGGAGCGGCGCCTTCAAGTGAGGCGCTTTGACCCCCTGGGGGGCAAAGGATCAACACACGAGGAGCAGCGAGAGGTGGAGCGGCGCCTTCAAGTGAGGCGCTTTGACCCCCTGGGGGGCAAAGGATCAACACAAGAGGAGCAGCGAGAGGTGGAGCGGCGCCTTCAAGTGAGGCGCTTTGACCCCCTGGGGGGCAAAGGATCAACACAAGAGGAGCAGCGAGAGGTGGAGCGGCGCCTTCAAGTGAGGCGCTTTGACCCCCTGGGGGGCAAAGGATCAACACACGAGGAGCAGCGAGAGGTGGAGCGGCGCCTTCAAGTGAGGCGCTTTGACCCCCTGGGGGGCAAAGGATCAACACAAGAGGAGCAGCGAGAGGTGGAGCGGCGCCTTCAAGTGAGGCGCTTTGACCCCCTGGGGGGCAAAGGATCAACACAAGAGGAGCAGCGAGAGGTGGAGCGGCGCCTTCAAGTGAGGCGCTTTGACCCCCTGGGGGGCAAAGGATCAACACACGAGGAGCAGCGAGAGGTGGAGCGGCGCCTTCAAGTTAGGCGCTTTGACCCCCTGGGGGGCAAAGGATCAACACAAGAGGAGCAGCGAGAGGTGGAGCGGCGCCTTCAAGTGAGGCGCTTTGACCCCCTGGGGGGCAAAGGATCAACACATGAGGAGCAGCGAGAGGTGGAGCGGCGCCTTCAAGTGAGGCGCTTTGACCCCCTGGGGGGCAAAGGATCAACACACGAGGAGCAGCGAGAGGTGGAGCGGCGCCTTCAAGTGAGGCGCTTTGACCCCCTGGGGGGCAAAGGATCAACACACGAGGAGCAGCGAGAGGTGGAGCGGCGCCTTCAAGTGAGGCGCTTTGACCCCCTGGGGGGCAAAGGATCAACACACGAGGAGCAGCGAGAGGTGGAGCGGCGCCTTCAAGGAGAAGGATAATTTTTGTGTTTTCCCTTTCCTAGGTGCAGCAAGAACCGGGGCAACACTTAGGGCGAAGCAACAGCTGGTGGGGTAGCAGCTGGAAGGAGCAACTTCAACTGAGGTGCCTACTTTGCCCCGCTGGGGGGCAAAGGATAACTTTTGTGTCCCCCGTCTTCTAGGTACAGCAAGGACGGGGGGCAACACCGAGGGCGGAGCAACACGGGGATGCAGCAGTTAGGACCCGCTGTAAGCTGCAGTCTGCTTTTTGTTTCTTGTTTTGTCTAACTCGTAATGTTGTATTTTGTATGTCTTCGTGTCTTAGCCGTCACCAAGACATCAAGAGCGCTTCTGCCCCCTCGGTAAGCTATCTTCCATTTCTGCTTTTTTGTTTTCCACATGCACTAATGTCGTGGTTTGTTGCCTCCCTCCCCTTTCAGACAGCCCCAAGACTTCAACACGCCTTCATTCCCCTCGGTACGTGCTCGTCCATTTCTGCTTTCCTGTTTTCCACATGCACTAATGTCGTGGTTTGTTGCCTCCCTCCCCTTTCAGACAGCCCCAAGACTTCAACACGCCTTCATTCCCCTCGGTACGTGCTCGTCCATTTCTGCTTTCCTGTTTTCCACATGCACTAATGTCGTGGTTTGTTGCCTCCCTCCCCTTTCAGACAGCCCCAAGACTTCAACACGCCTTCATTCCCCTCGGTACGTGCTCGTCCATTTCTGCTTTCCTGTTTTCAACATGCGCTAATGTCGTGGTTTGTTGCCTCCCTCCCCTTTCAGACAGCCCCAAGACTTCAACACGCCTTCATTCCCCTCGGTACGTGCTCGTCCATTTCTGCTTTCCTGTTTTCCACATGCACTAATGTCGTGGTTTGTTGCCTCCCTCCCCTTTCAGACAGCCCCAAGACTTCAACACGCCTTCATTCCCCTCGGTACGTGCTCGTCCATTTCTGCTTTCCTGTTTTCCACATGCACTAATGTCGTGGTTTGTTGCCTCCCTCCCCTTTCGGACAGCTCCAAGACTTCAACACGCCTTCATTCCCCTCGGTACGTGCTCGTCCATTTCTGCTTTCCTGTTTTCCACATGCACTAATGTCGTGGTTTGTTGCCTCCCTCCCCTTTCAGACAGCCCCAAGACTTCAACACGCCTTCATTCCCCTCGGTACGTGCTCGTCCATTTCTGCTTTCCTGTTTTCCACATGCACTAATGTCGTGGTTTGTTGCCTCCCTCCCCTTTCAGACAGCCCCAAGACTTCAACACGCCTTCATTCCCCTCGGTACGTGCTCGTCCATTTCTGCTTTCCTGTTTTCCACATGCACTAATGTCGTGGTTTGTTGCCTCCCTCCCCTTTCAGACAGCCCCAAGACTTCAACACGCCTTCATTCCCCTCGGTACGTGCTCGTCCATTTCTGCTTTCCTGTTTTCCACATGCACTAATGTCGTGGTTTGTTGCCTCCCTCCCCTTTCAGACAGCCCCAAGACTTCAACACGGAAGATGGGAGGAGTAGCGGAGATGGGAGGAGTAGCGGAGGCGGAGGAGTAGTGGAGGAGTTGAGCAGCGGAGGAGCAGGGGAGGCGGAGGCGGCAGGAGGAAGGATTCCCTGCCATTGCCACTACCAGTGAGAATTCGGCTTTCCTGCTCTTGATTTCTTTCGCCTTTGTTCGGTTGGCGTCAATTTCGTATCAGTTTTTGACACTGGATCCAATCGCTGATTGCTCATGAAGATTTCTTCCCTCCCATTCCGCAGGAGATGCATCGGAGGGGACAGAGCAGCAGAGGAGCAGCGGAGGCAGGAAATTGCCACTGCCAGTGGCATGGAGGGGAGAAGGCACACAGGCACTGCTGTGAGCTGTTACTGCCTCCCGCGTGCTGCTGCTGGTGCTGTGAAGTGATGGGACGGCGAGGAGCAGCAGAGGCGAACGAGGATTCCCCGCCATTGCTACTGCCGGTGAGCATCTTCTTTCCTGCTTTGATCTCTTCATCCTTTGGCCGTTGCCTTGTTCGCTTTGCATCCTTTGGTCGTTGCCTTAATTTCGAATCGCTTCTTGGCACTGGGTGCAATCATTGCGTGCTCATAGGCTTTTTCCTCCTTTGCATTCCGCAGGAGATGCATCGGAGGGGGCGGAGCAACAAAGGAACAGCGGAGGCGGAGCAGAGGAGAGGAGCAGTGGGGGAGAGGAGAAGAGGAGATGCATCAGAGGCTGAAGAGCCAAGGGACAGAGGAGGCAAAGGAGGATCCTCTGCCACTGCCGGTGAGGATCTCCTTTCCTGCTCTCGATCAATGGTCGTTGCCTTATTCGCTACGTGTTTGTTCTCAATCAGTCGTTGGCACTGTGTGCAACCACTGGGTGCAATTGGCGCAATGAGCTCACAGACTTTCTTTTCCTATTCCGCAGGAGATGCAGAAGAGGAGATGCATCAGAGGAGGAGGAGCAGAGGAGATGCATCAGAGGAGGAGGAGATGCATACGAGGAGGGGAAGTGATGGTGCTGCTACCTTCCTTGCTCCTACCTCCCTCCCGTGTGCTGCTGCTGGTGCTGTGAAGTGATGGGATGGCAGCTGCTACCTTCCTCGCTCCTACCTCCCTCCCGCGTGCTGCTGCTGGTGCTGTGAAGTGAAGGGACAGCGAGCAGAAAGCAGGCCTGCACTGGGACCAGCGGTGGCAGCAGCAGTGGGAGCAGAAGAGAGGCCCGCAGTGACATTACTGGTTTCAGCAGGCGTGGCAGCAGAAGGGAATGCAAGCAGTGGTACCAGCAGTGGCAGCAGCAGAGTCAGCAGAAGAGAAGGCCACCCTTCCCGTGTGCTACTGCAGAGGAGCAGAGGAGCAGCAGTGGGAGAAAATGATGCTGCCTCCCTCCCGTGTGCTACTCTAGAGGAGCAGAATAGACGGGATGCAAACGGGGCTATGCGCTCACCAGCCCTGTGCAGCAGAGGAGAGGAAGGAGAGGCGAAGGAGATGGGGCGTTGGAGAGACATGGAGCAGTGGGCACGGAGGAGAGAATGGGAGAAGGCATGGACGGGAGAAGGTGCGGCGCGGAAAAGGCACACAGGAACGGCTGTGAAATCGTCACCAAGCTGCGAGTTCTCTGTGTGCTGCTGCTGGTGCTGTGAAGTGAAGGGACAGCGAGCAGAAGAGAGGGTTGCAGTGGGACCAGCGGTGGCAGCAGCAGTGGGAGCAGAAGAGAGTCCCTCAGTGATATTACTGGTTTTAGCAGGCGTGGCAGCCGAAGGGAATGCAAGCAGTAGTACCAGCAGTGGTAGCAGAAGGGATTGCAAGCAGTAGTACAAGCAGTGGCAGCAGAAGGGATTGCAAGCAGTGGTATTAGCAGTGGCAGCAGAAGGGAATGCAAGCAGTGGTACCAGCAGTGGCAGCTGCAGAGTCAGCACAAGAGAAGGCCACCCTTCCTGTGTGCTACTGTAGAGGAGCAGAGGAGCAGCAGTGGGAGAAAATGATGCTGCCTCCATCCCGTGTGCTACTCTAGAGGAGCAGAGGGGACGACTGGCACCTGCTGGGAGCCGAGCAGAGGAGGCGAAGGAGGATTCCCGGCCATTGCCACTGCCAGTGAGAATGGGCTGGGAGAGGAGCAGAGGGGACGACTGGCACCTGCTGGGAGAGGAGGCCACTGCAGGAGAGGTGATGAGCAGGTGAATAGAGCAGAGGAGCAGACCTGTTGGAGACCTCTTGTGCGGACACTAACATTTGAGCCGGCTACAACACTTCACCTCGTAAATTCAGATTCCACCTGCTACGTCATCAGATTCTACAGTTCACATCTCTTTTTATGCGTAAGCAACTCCATAAGCTTGTAATGCCCAGCATTCCATCTCTTCGAACCTTTGACCACCAAAATGAGACTTACCACCATGAGGTTGCTGTGTAACTAAGCTATAACGGCCGTTGGCTTAGTTACACAGCATCTTCTTTGTGGTAAGTCCCATTGTGATGGTCAAAGACCAAGAGAGATGGAATGCTCGACATTTCAAGCTTTTGGAACTGCTTTCACATTACAAGAGTTGTTAACTATTGAATCTGATGACGTAGTACGTAGAATAAGATTTTACGGGGCTAATGTTCACGGCCTACCTAGACAGTGATGGTCGATCGGAGGGACCGACTGGCAGCTGCTGGGAGAGGAGGCCACTGCAGGAGAGGTGATGGGCAGGCGAATAGAGAAGAGGAGCAGACAAGGAGCTAGAGTTGGCAGCAGCAAGGTGCAAGCTGTACCTACCTTTAGCTGCCTTGTGCTGCCTCGCTCCTACCTCCCTCGCATTTGCTGCTGCTGGTGCTGTGAAGTGGTGGAGTGGTGCTGCTGGTGAAGGGGGAGTGGTGCTGCTGCTGCGTTAGGAGGTGGTGCTGCTGCTGCTCCATTGGAGGTGGCACCCGCAGTGACACCAGCGGTGGGAGTAGGGGAGAGGCATGCAGCGATACTACCTATGGCAGCAACAGTGCAAGCAGAAAGAGAAGGCCAGCAGTAGCAGCAGCAGTGGCAGCAGCAGCAGTGGCAGCAGCAGTGGCAGCACTGGAGGGGGAGTGGTGCTGCAGTGGAGGGGGAGTGGTGCTGCACTGGAGGGGGAGTGGTGCTGCACTGGAGGGGGAGTGGTGCTGCACTGGAGGGGGAGTGGTGCTGCACTGGAGGGGGAGTGGTGCTGCACTGGAGGGGGAGTGGTGCTGCACTGGAGGGGGAGTCGTGCTGCAGTGGAGGGGGAGTCGTGCTGCACTGGAGGGGGAGTGGTGCTGCAGTGGAGGGGGAGTCGTGCTGCACTGGAGAGGGAGTCGTGCTGCAGTGGAGGGGGAGTGGTGCTGCACTGGAGGGGGAGTGGTGCTGCACTGGAGGGGGAGTGGTGCTGCACTGGAGGGGGAGTGGTGCTGCACTGGAGGGGGAGTGGTGCTGCACTGGAGGGGGAGTGGTGCTGCACTGGAGGGGGAGTGGTGCTGCACTGGAGGGGGAGTGGTGCTGCACTGGAGGGGGAGTGGTGCTGCACTGGAGGGGGAGAGGTGCTGCAGTGGAGGGGGAGTGGTGCTGCAGTGGAGGGGGAGTGGTGCTGCAGTGGAGGGGGAGCGGTGCTGCAGTGGAGGGGGAGTGGTGCTGCAGTGGAGGGGGAGTGGTGCTGCAGTGGAGGGGGAGTGGTGCTGCAGTGGAGGGGGAGTGGTGCTGCACTGGAGGGGGAGTGGTGCTGCACTGGAGGGGGAGTGGTGCTGCACTGGAGGGGGAGTGGTGCTGCACTGGAGGGGGAGTGGTGCTGCACTGGAGGGGGAGTCGTGCTGCACTGGAGGGGGAGTCGTGCTGCAGTGGAGGGGGAGTCGTGCTGCAGTGGAGGGGGAGTGGTGCTGCAGTGGAGGGGAAGAGGTGCTGCAGTGGAGGGGGAGTGGTGCTGCACTGGAGGGGTAGTGGTGCAGAGGAAGGGCAGATGAGATGCATCAGGGGAAGAGGAGCAGACGAGATTCATCAGAGGAGGAGGAGCAGCTGAGGAGAGGAGGCGTGCGAAAGTTTGAAGGAGCAATGGAGCAGAGGAGGCAAAGGAGAATTTTCCGATTTAGGGAACAAGCAGAGGTGGAGTAAATATGTGCTGCCAATGGTTTTCCTCTTTTTTGCGTTAGCTTGTTTGTTCGTTCAGATGCATTCTTGTTGCTTTATTTGTTTAGCACTTGCGTTAGCTGGTTTGTGTGTTCTGATGCATGGGTGTTGCCTTTTTTGCTTTGCCTGGTGAAGCAGGTTGCAGGAAACACATGTTGCAGCGAAGCAGAACAGGGGGTGAAGCAGGTTGCAGGGAACACAGGTTGCAGCGAAGCAGAACAGGGGTTGAAGCAGGTTGCAGGGAACACAGGTTGCAGCGAAGCAGAACAGGGGTTGAAGCAGGTTGCAGGGAACACAGGTTGCAGCGAAGCAGAACAGGGGTTGAAGCAGGTTGCAGGGAACACAGGTTGCAGCGAAGCAGAACAGGGGTTGAAGCAGGTTGCAGGGAACACAGGTTGCAGCGAAGCAGAACAGGGGGTGAAGAAGGTTGCAGGGAACACAGGTTGCAGCGAAGCAGAACAGGGGTTGAAGCAGGTTGCAGGGAACACAGGTTGCAGCGAAGCAGAACAGGGGTTGAAGCAGGTTGCAGGGAACACAGGTTGCAGCGAAGCAGAACAGGGGTTGAAGCAGGTTGCAGGGAACACAGGTTGCAGCGAAGCAGAGCGTGAGGCGCCGGTGGCAGTTCTGTGGCAGCTCTGTTCTCTCTTGTGAGTTTCGAGAGACGTCTCGAAACTCACTCTCAAAACTCTCCATCCTCTCTGCAGTTTGCTTTGTGTTCTCTCTCCCTCCCCAGCAGGGTCACACATTGATTTCCACCTGCCTATCCTTTTGTGTTCTCTCTCCCCCCCCAACAGGGTCACATATTGATTTCCACCTGCCTATCCTTTTGTGTTCTGTCTCCCCCCCCCAACAGGGTCACATAATAATTTCCACCTGCCTATCCTTTTGCGTTCTGTCTCCCCCCCCAACAGGGTCACATAATAATTCTCACCTGCCCCTGGGCAGTATCCAGTATCCTTTTGTGTTCTGTCTCCCTCCCCCCCACAGGGTCACACACATAATAATTTAACCTGCCCCTGGGCAGTATCCAGTTTCCTTTTGTGTTCTGTCTCCCCCCCAGGTCCCAAGCGATGGTTCCCACCTCACCGTGGTGCTTGGGTGAACGTTGGGAGCTTGCTCCTGGCGGCCAAGAGGAACCCCCATGCATACCTACAGTGCATGGGTAATACAATAGTACAATTATTTATTATTTAATCTGGATAGTCATTAGGAACTTTGAATGGATTACTACCATCTATTGCTGCAATAGGTGTTGATTTAGTTCAGACATACGGTATGTAGACAGTTAGTGGTACGTCCTAGCATGTTATTTATGTTGTCAATTGATGCACCGGATGTGCATTTCCTGGTGTGACAGACAGAACCATACAGAGAACTAGAGACAGAACCCATACAGACAGAAACAGAGACACAAGGTACGCAACACAAACAGAGCCACATAGGCAGCTACCATAATTATTGGAACAGTAGTAAATATGGAACTTTCGGTTGGTAAAATTTTAAACCAAACAGTGATTCTGAAACCTCTCAACTGGATCATTGCCCTAAAATTTAATGTTGGCAAGGAGCAACGCTGAATTTGATATTACCGTAATGAATTTGTGCTATCTAGTTTTCCTGCGAGACTATAGACTTTACTCTCCTGTCTCAAACGCGCCATTGTCGCTACGAGACTTCCCTAGCACTGCTTTAGTAGATTTGACCATCACGCTGCGGCAGCTTCAATGTTAGTAGATTGGAATGGTAGTAGCTTCAATTAGGAGCATCCTTTCCTCGAAACGCGTCGCGTAGTCACTAATTTCGGCGCGGTCCTGATTTCAGTCACTAATCAAACGCGCCGTTGTCACTAGCGAAATCGCTCCGATTTGGAAGGTGCTTGTCGCTGCTCATCTCCTCTCCTCGCAGATTCGCATAAAGTGGTTTTTTTTCGCGATTGTACAGATTCGCGCTGTAGTCGCCGCTCCGATTATGGCACGCGGTATCCTCGTTACAAGGATACACGATGACGGAACGGAAGTCTATGCGGACTCGTTTCAAGAGCGCGACGCGGAAGCGGCTTACGCGGCGATGGCAGCGAGAAAGGGCTCTCGCTGCTGGTCGTCGGACGATCCCGCCTGACTTGACGCTGCCAGAGAACGAATTCTTAAGATCCGGAACATCAACGCGCGACGCGCGATTATCGCTGCTTTTAGAAGCGCAATATTAGATCTCGCTAGTTTACAAACTTGCTGCATATGTTCCACTGGCACACAGAATGCTAATCATCAGAAGCACGTGGTTTCGGATACCATGTGATCTCTTTTCCACGTGAGAAACACCACGCCTTCAGTACCTCCCCCTTTTCCCCCTCTTCCTCCCTCTCCTCCCCCCCCCCCCCCCCCCCCCCCCCCCCCTCCTCACCTCCCGTTCCTTTCCCCCCCCTTCATCATGCGCAGAATCCAACAGCACCTGACGCTACCTGCCGCTACCTCACACGCCGCGCCAGCGTCATGCAGCTCTCACTGCCGCTCAGCTGGCAGTAGTGCCGGCAGGCTCACTGGTGCGTGCATGCTGTGCTTCCTCTGGTTGGTAGTGTGCCTCTGTTGGCGTGTGGCTTGCACTGCCGTGTCAGCTTCATGCACTGCCGTGTCAGCTTCATGCACTGCCGTGTCAGCTTCATGCACTGCCGTGTCAGCTTCATGCACTGCCGTGTCAGCTTCATGCACTGCCGTGTCAGCTTCATGCACTGCCGTGTCAGCTTCATGCACTGCCGTGTCAGCTTCATGCACTGCCGTGTCAGCTTCATGCACTGCTGCGCATGATGCACTGCTGCGCACTGCTGTGCATGATGCCCTTGATGCACTGCTGTGTCTTATTATGTTGGGTTTTGACCGTACATGTGCAGGCGCTTTGGTATCATTCTCTGGGCAATTCTGTTAACGAGCGAGGAAACATGCATTTTATACGTTTGTGCCTGCAGATTCTTTCTTTCTTTCTTTTATACGTCTTTTCCTAGGAATGTTTCTCCAGGCTTTCTGCCCAAAGCCCCCCATTGTCCTCATCGCTCCCCCTGCCGTCTTTTCCCTTCACCCCTTGCCGTCCCACCTGGTGCTCTCCCATCCCCCGCACATTCTCTCCCTTCCCCGGCGTGTTTCCTCTCATGCCCAGAATTACAACATTCACCGGCGCTATCGTTTCTCCTATCGCGGATGCGCATAACGCTTCTCTCGCCCATCTACGGCACGTTCACCTTCCTGCCGCTACCTCACGCGCCGCACCAGCGTCACACGCACCGCGCCGGTAGTTATGCCGCTCAGCTGGCAGAACTACCGGCAGGCTCACTGGTGCGTGCAAGCTGCGCTTTCCCCGGCTGTTAATGTGACTCTGTTTTAGGTTTGGCATGCACTGTATGCTCCGTGGCACGCTGTGCTGTGGTTGTGGGATCCCCAGAGATGTGATTGAGGAGCTGGGGTGTTCCGCTCATGTACGCATCGCACCAGCAACATTTTTAATAACGTTGGGTTTTGACCGTACATGTGCAGGCGCTTCGTGCTCATTCAATCCAACCCCTTCCAGCCCACAGCCCTCCCTCTCTTCTCAACTACGTCCCCCCCAGCCCCTTCCTCTCTCCCTCCCCCAGCCAGTCCCTCCCTTTCCAAACCCCACCCCAAAATCCTCCCTCTCTCCTGCGCTGAACCTCCTTTATCCCCCACTCCTCCCCAATTCCCCTCGTGTGCATGCAGTTCACACCAGGGTTTGAGGAGATGGAGATGGAGGTGATGGAACGGCAGGGTATCGTGTTGGGAGCGCAGGGGAGTGTACGAGCGGTGCTGCCAGACCTCTACACGGATGCACACATTGTGGTTCATGGAGTGAATAGAATTATGGTGCTTGACATGTTACTAGACCTGTACATGGTGCTGGACTATACGTATCAAACTTTATTACTAATCTAATTGAGAAGTAGTGATAATCCGCTTGTATACTAAAATATTTATGCTATCATGATCCAAAGTATATTATTAATTGTACTATCCAATCAAAGTTCCTAGCGATGATCCAGAATTGAATATTTTATAATTGTACCATTGTACTATTACCCGTGCACTCTAGGTATGCATGGAGCAGGCCCTCAGATTGGTTTGAGGGTATGCTGATGGATCAGCGTGCCCCTGCCACCAGCTGTCCAAATCAGCGTTGGTGGTTTTCAATATACTGATTCTGTCAGTGTAAAATTTTTCACTATACTGATCCTTCAGTGTAAAATATTCCAAGATAATATACCCTAACTTAACTAACTACTACTAACTACAAACTAGCTAGCTAACTAGCTCATGTCATGTCATGTCATCATCTGAAGAAGAAACACTCGCATCATCACCACTGCTGCTACTGCTGCCATCATCATCACTCTCACTGCCATCGGATGCAGAACCACTCATCATGCCCTCATCTAGCTCCTCCTCCACCTGCACCAGCCGACGGCCACTCCCCTTAACAAACTTGGCCTTGGGTCGCTCCTTCTCTGGCGCGGCTTGCTCCTTACGCTTGCTGGGGCGCCTTTTCCTGGTGCTCCGCCAGATGTCCACCACCGCATCCCAGTCCATGTCGTAGTCGAGAAGAGACATTGCCAACAAATCTCCCAGCTTGGCGTTGCAGAGACTCGTCCGGCGCCACGACTTGATCACATTCTGGCGGGAAAACCCGCGCTCGCACTCGACTGTGCTGAGCGGCAGAACAGCGACGGCAGCCCACAGACGGACTAAGTTGGGGTAGCTGGTCTGCCAGTCGCTGGTCTGCAAGATGGCCTTCAAACCTGCGTGAAAGGGCTGCTCTTCCTTGGGCGCAGTGGAGAGCACCGGCAGGAACGTGCGCAGCTCCGCTCGAGCTGCACGCTTCTGGACACCTGCCAAACAGGAGAGCACAACCGGGTAGAAAGTCAGGCCCTCAACATGGGAATAACACAACCGCTTAGAACGGCAACGCATACACGCAGGGCATTGGGGTTCTCTTTCTAGCTCACCTGGCAAGATCGTGTCCCGGTTCTTGGCCTGGAACAGATTGACGAGGCCGTGCAGGTGCTCCTTGCACTCGGCCTCTCTAGCCTCGACGGCTTTCGGCCACGTGCGGGGCATGAAGAGCTTCGCCCCGTTCAACCGCGTCAGGTCTCCCAAGCGCAGCTCGAGGTTGTACACCAGCTCGCGGGCGAAGGAGCGGCAGCAGGTGTAGCAGCCTTGCATGCCCCCGCTGCTGGTGGTGTATCCCTTCACGGCCTCCTCGTGCAGCTGGAAAGTGTGTACCCGGGCCTGACCCTCCTTGTCCACCCCCTCCACAGTCACTTCACGGCAGTCGGGGGAGGCGTGCCGCGCGAGGAAGGCAGACAGCAGCTCGCTGGTCCCGCCGCCAAACTGCTGGCCACAGTGCAGGTACCGCTGCTCCATGTAAATGATGGTCCGCCTCACCTGGGAGTGCACTGCAGTGAGGTCAACCTGTTGGTAGGGGGAGAATAGGTACACCGGAACAAAAGATTAGAAACTGGGAGAAGAACTGAAAAGCACAACGTTACTCAACAGCTCACCTGACGCTTCTGGAATAGCAGGTTGAGCGCGTTGAGTGCCGTGTGCACATCTGCCAAGAAGAACAGGAAAAAATGAAACTTGAACGACGTCACCAACTGGTACATCGTCTTGTCCGTCTCCTCGAGCATGACGATGACAGCAGGGAACACGCGGACGAACCGGGCGATAGCATCGCCACGACTCAACCAGCGGACGGAGTGGATCCCCTGGACCTCGAGGTTGGTGTGCGTGAACACCTCCTACAGCTCCTTGAACTTGCGGTTGTAGTTGCTGGATCTGCCTAGATCTTCCGCCAATGCGCGGATGACTGCGTCGATGATGCCAAGCTCGGGCAGGGCCTTAGCCGCCTCCTTTGCAGCAAGCGCCTCCCTGCCACGGGTAGAAAAGCACAGGTGGTGGTGTTAGAATTCGCACTGCCACGTTGCACATTTCACACCGCTACAACACCACCACAGCAACAGTTTACCTGTGTGCGATGCAGTGAGAAGCCACCACGTGCGGGATCTCCAGGCGAAGACGCCCAACGAGGCCCGTGTCGCTTCCTATCATCACAGGTGCCCCATCGGTGCTGATACCCGCCACCTTCTCCAGCGGGAGGTTGATACTGTCAAGGAATTCCGTGAGCTTTGAAAAAAGTGAGGCTGCATCACACTTCTCGATGGAGAGGTTAGTCAGGAACTCTGTGGTGACGGCGTGCTCACGCAGAAAGGTTGCAAACACAATCATGTGCTTGCCTTTGACGCGGTCCGTACTCTCGTCGCAGCTCAGACCAATGAAGGGACTCGTGTCGATGAATTCTCTCTGGCGCGCACGAAGGAATGTCGCTATTGCGGCGGTGATCTCCTCGAATCCGTACCTGCACGGGCATCAACGGGTGTGGTCAGAGATAGCTGCAAGTACATCACAACCCGCTGCCAGTTGAACAGGAGCAATGTCACTTACGTCATGTAGTAGGCACCATAACTGCGCTTTGGGAAGCCCGGTGTGCCACGCTGCGCCAAGTGCTGGACGAGGTCCACGTACATCTCGATCGGGGCGTCGGACTTAGCGATGAAGAGCGCCGTCTGAAACAGCGCGAGCAGGCGCTCCTTCTCCACGTCTTTCACCTTCGGGTTGTCGTCAATCCGGCGGTTAGCTTTGAGAGCCGCCTCGGCTGTCTTCTGCCTGCGCACAGCGCGGCGGTGCTTCCTTGTGCGCTGATGCTTCCGCATCGCCTGGGTCTGCACATCGGTCGCCCCTTCTCCTTTGGCGCCGAAGTTCGTCCCCGTACCGGCGTGCGCAATGCAGATCTTGCACTTGATTGACGGGAACCCGAAACTATTCTGCAGCAGTACAAGCCACGGGTAGTCAGTAGACCATTGTTTGTTAAACATTAATAAGGCTTCTTGGTATTTCTCCTCGGCAATGTCGGCAGTTCTGTATCGGAAGACACCTCAACCGCTTTCCCCTTCATTTTACGCTGACGGGCCTTCGGGGAAGAGTTCCCCGCACCGGACGTTGGTGTAGCTTGACTGGGACCCCACTGGATCTTTGTCTGGTGGTACCTCAGTTTGATACCCTTTTTAAGATGTGGACCTTGCCAAGTAGTTCCGGCAGCGACAGGTTGACGGTTCCGTGTGGGATCGGGAGCGGCAGGTGTTGATCCAACAGCGTCAGGAGTTGATGCGGCAGCGACAGGCGTTGATGCGGCAGCGACGGGCGTTGACGCTGCAGCGACACGAGTTGATGCTGCAGCGACAGGAGGTGAAGCGGCAGCGCCGACATGCGTCGAACACTCGCCCTGCGTCCAGATGGTAGGTGCCTCGGGGCCAGAGGAAGGGAACGGAACGGCTTGAGCTGATGGCGGGACTAACGCGGGAGCAGCTGAAGCTCGTCGCAAAAAGTCTAAGCCAGTAAGGGCGGCTGGCTTCGTGCCTGCGACGGGCGGAGGGCCGTCACCTGCGGGCGTCGGAGCCGCCATGGCTGCTCAGTGCTGCTGAGCGTGCCGAGCAACGAGGGAGAAGCTACTCCTGCTTCAGCTCGAACATCACTTCCTGCAGGGGTTCACCAGGAGTGCAGGAAGAGAATGAGGGAGCAGATGGGGGTACCCCCTCTCCCGAGCCGCCATGACGAGGGATCTTGGTCCAGGCCAGGGTTTCCGTCTTTCCAGGCAAGGTGACAACACCCCCACTCAACTCTGCCATCCCTGGCGTGTTGGCGTGGACCCTGCCACCAGTGGTGTGTTGTCTGTGTTCTCATTGGGCAGTTGTGAACTTGGTTGACCGTTCTCTGGTGTGATGGCTTCCAGCGCGGCAAAAACGGTTCGGCGCGCACTAGCTGTAAATACAGCGCATGTGATTCCAAGTGTGTGGGTGGGGTGGGGTTTCGTGAATCACGCGAAGGAACAATCTGTACACGCGTCGCCCCCCCCCCCCCCCCCCCCCCCCCCCCGCGCGGTCAAATCCGTTTCAGGGTGACGCACTGAAGTATACTGATTCGTCAGTGTTACTCGTTCAGAAACACACAAAAACGTCAGTGTGGCAAAATCACATTTACTGAAATTTCAGCCCAAAATGGAAGCATTTACTGATTTTCCAGGGAAAACGGATTTCAGAGCTACAAAATCAGCGTAATCAGCGTGTTTTACGCTGATATCTGAGGCCCTGGCATGGAGGGTTCCTCTTGCTACTACCCATGCACTGTAGGTATGTACTACTACACCTATTACAGTAACAGTTTCAAGGTAATTATCCAATCAAAGTTGCTAGTGATGATCCAGAATCAAATATTAAATAATTGTACTGTATTGTACTACTACCCATGCACGGTAGGTGTGCATGGGGGGTTCCTCTTGGCCGCCAGGAGCAAGCTCACAACGTTCACCCAAGCACCACGGTGAGGTGGGAACCATCGCTTGGGACCTGGGGGGGGAGACAGAACACAAAAGGATACTGGATACTGCCCAGGGGCAAGTTAAATTATTATGTGTGTGACCCTGTGGGGGGGAGGGAGACAGAACACAAAAGGATACTGGATACTGCCCAGGGGCAGGTGAGAATTATTATGTGTGTGACCCTGTGGGGGGGGGGGACAGAACGCAAAAGGATAGGCTGGTGGAAATCAATATGTGACCCTGTTGGGGGGGGAGAGTGAACACAAAAGGATAGGCAGGTGGAAATCAATATGTGACCCTGCTGGGGAGGGAGAGAGAACACAAAGCAAACTGCAGAGAGGATGGAGAGTTTTGAGAGTGAGTTTCGAGACGTCTCTCGAAACTCACAAGAGAGAACAGAGCTGCCACAGAACTGCCACCGGCGCCTCACGCTCTGCTTCGCTGCAACCTGTGTTCCCTGCAACCTGCTTCAACCCCTGTTCTGCTTCGCTGCAACCTGTGTTCCCTGCAACCTGCTTCAACCCCTGTTCTGCTTCGCTGCAACCTGTGTTCCCTGCAACCTGCTTCAACCCCTGTTCTGCTTCGCTGCAACCTGTGTTCCCTGCAACCTGCTTCACCAGGCAAAGCAAAAAAGGCAACACCCATGCGTCAGAACACACAAACCAGCTAACGCAAGTGCTAAACAAATAAAGCAACAAGAATGCATCTGAACGAACAAACAAGCTAACGCAAAAAAGAAGAAAACCATTGGCAGCACATATTTACTCCACCTCTGCTTGTTCGCTCCTAAATCCAGAGCAGCAAAGGAGATCCTCACCAGCAGTGGCGGGGAATTCTCCTTTGCCTCCTCTGTTCCATTGCTCCTTCAAACTTTCGCATGCCTCCTCTCCTCAGCTGCTCCTCCTCCTCTGATGCATCTCCTCTGCTCCTCTTCCCCTGATGCATCTCATCTGCCCTTCCTCTGCACCACTCCCCCTCCACTGCAGCACCACTCCCCCTCCACTGCAGCACCACTCCCCCTCCACTGCAGCACCACTCCCCCTCCAGTGCAGCACCACTCCCCCTCCAGTGCAGCACCACTCCCCCTCCACTGCAGCACCACTCCCCCTCCAGTGCAGCACCTCCCCCCCTCCAGTGCAGCACCACTCCCCCTCCAGTGCAGCACCACTCCCCCTCCAGTGCAGCACCACTCCCCCTCCAGTGCAGCACCACTCCCCCTCCAGTGCAGCACCACTCCCCCTCCACTGCAGCACCACTCCCCCTCCAGTGCAACACCTCTCCCCCTCCAGTGCAGCATCACTCCCCCTCCAGTGCAGCACCACTCCCCCTCCACTGCAGCACCACTCCCCCTCCACTGCAGCACCACTCCCCCTCCACTGCAGCACCACTCCCCCTCCACTGCAGCACCACTCCCCCTCCACTGCAGCACCACTCCCCCTCCACTGCAGCACCACTCCCCCTCCACTGCAGCACCACTCCCCCTCCACTGCAGCACCACTCCCCCTCCACTGCAGCACCACTCCCCCTCCACTGCAGCACCACTCCCCCTCCACTGCAGCACCACTCCCCCTCCAGTGCTGCCACTGCTGGTGCCACTGCTGCTGCCACTGCTGCTGCCACTGCTGGCCTTCTCTTTCTGCTCGCACTGTTGCTGCCACCGGTAGTATCGCTGCATGCCTCTCCCCTACTCCCACCGCTGGTGTCACTGCGGGTGCCACCTCCAATGGAGCAGCAGCAGCACCACCTCCTAACGCAGCAGCAGCACCACTCCCCCTTCACCAGCAGCACCACTCCACCACTTCACAGAACCAGCAGCAGCAAATGCGAGGGAGGTAGGAGCGAGGCAGCACACGGCAGCAGAAGGTAGGTACAGCTTGCACCTTGCTGCTGCCAACTCTAGCCCCTTGTCTGCTCCTCTGCTCTATTCGCCTGCTCATCACCTCCCCTGCAGTGGCCTCCTCTCCCAGCAGGTGCCAGTCGGTCCCTCCGATCGACCATCAGTGTCTAGGTAGGCCGAGAACACAAGCCCCGTAAAATCTTATTCTACGTACTACGTCATCAGATTCAATAGTTAACAACTCTTGTAATGTGAAAGCAGTCCCAAAAGCTTGAAATGTCGAGCATTCCATCTCTCTTGGTCTTTGACCATCACAATGGGACTTACCACAAAGAAGATGCTGTGTAACTAAGCCAACGGCCGTGATAGCTTAGTTACACAGCAACCTCATGGTGGTAAGTCTCATTTTGGTGGTCAAAGGTTCGAAGAGATGGAATGCTGGGCATTACAAGCTTATGGAGTTGCTTACGCATAAAAAGAGATGTTAACTGTAAAATCTGATGACGTAGCAGGTGGAATCTGAATTTACGAGGTGAAGTGTTGTAGCCGGCTCAACTGCTCCCACTGCTGCTCCTCTGCTCCTCTGCAGTAGCACACAGGAAGGGTGGCCTTCTCCTCTGCTTCTGCCACCGCTGCTACCACTAAGTCCGCACATTAAGTCTTGACGTCGGCACTTGGTGCTTAGCGTCGGCGCTTCAACTCTCCACAAGAGGTCACCAACAGGTCTGCTCCTCTGCTCTATTCGCCAGCTCGTCACCTCTCCTGCAGTGGCCTCCTCTCCCAGCAGGTGCCAGTCGTCCCCTCTGTTCCTCTGTCCCCTCGCTGCCAGCCCATTCTCACTGGCAGTGGCAATGGCCGGGAATCCTCCTTCGCCTCCGCTGCTCCGCTCCCAACAGCTGCCAGTCGTCCCCTCTGCTCCTCTAGAGTAGCACACGGGAGGGAGGCAGCATCATTTTCTCCCACTGCTGCTCCTCTGCTCCTCTGCAGTAGCACACGGGGAGAAAGGGTGACCTTCTCTTGTGCTGACTCTGCTGCTGCCACTGCTGGGACCACTGTTTGCATTCCCTTCTGCTGCCGCGCCTGCTGAAACCAGTAATATCACTGCGGGCCTCTCTTCTGCTCCCACTGCTGCTGCCACCGCTGGTCCCACTGCGGGCCTCTCTTCTGCTCGCTGTACCTTCACTTCACAGCACCAGCAGCAGCACGCGGGAGGGAGGTAGGAGCGAGGAAGGTAGGAGTTGTCGTCCCGTCACTCCATAGCAGCAGCAGCAGCACAAGGCGAGAGGGGCGGGAGCACAAGGCAGCAGCAGGTGGTAACAGCTCGATCTTGCTCGTGTCAACACTGGCGCCTTCGCTCCTCCAAGCGGCCAGCAGCAGTGGCGGCCAGTGCAGTGCTGCTGTGCTCTTCTCTGCTCCTCTCCGCTGCTCTCCTCCCCTCAGCCAACTCCTCTGCTCCTCTCCTCTGCTCCCCTCAACTCTGCTTCCCCCAATCTCTGCTTCATCCCCTTCACAGCTGCTTCATCCCCTTCACAGCTGCTTCACTCCCTTCACAGCTGCTTCATTCCCTTCACAGCTCCTTGGCAGCTAAAGGTAGGTACAGCTCGCTGGCCCGCTCATGGCAGTCAACCCGTCTCCTCTGCTCGCCTGTACCACCCGTCTCCTCTGCTTGCCTGTAGCACCCGTCTCCTCTGCTCGCCTGTAGCAGAGGTCTCCTTTGCTCGCCTGTAGCAGAGGTCTCCTCTGCTCGCCTGTAGCAGAGGTCTCCTCTGCTCGCCTGTAGCAGAGGTCTCCTCTGCTCGCCTGTAGCAGAGGTCTCCTCTGCTCGCCTGTAGCAGAGGTCTCCTCTGCTCGCCTGTAGCAGAGGTCTCCTCTGCTCGCCTGTAGCAGAGGTCTCCTCTGCTCGCCTGTAGCAGAGGTCTCCTCTGCTCGCCTGTAGCAGAGGTCTCCTCTGCTCGCCTGTAGCAGAGGTCTCCTCTGCTCGCCTGTAGCAGAGGTCTCCTCTGCTCGCCTGTAGCAGAGGTCTCCTCTGCTCGCCTGTAGCAGAGGTCTCCTCTGCTCGCCTGTAGCAGAGGTCTCCTCTGCTCGCCTGTAGCAGAGGTCTCCTCTGCTCGCCTGTAGCAGAGGTCTCCTCTGCTCGCCTGTAGCAGAGGTCTCCTCTGCTCGCCTGTAGCAGAGGTCTCCTCTGCTCGCCTGTAGCAGAGGTCTCCTCTGGATCTCCTCTGCTGATCCGTCTCGTCTGCTGCTCCCTCGCCTCTGCGTCCTTCTGTGACATGGGAGGAGAATGAGTCAGGGACGATGAGTGTAAGGCCCCGATTGCAGGCAGTGCCAAGAGAGAACTCAGAGCAGAAGCAAGTGAAAAACTTGGCAACGACATGCATTCGACATCCACTCAGAGCAGAACCAAGGCAACGACATGCATTCGAACAAACACAACAACTCAAGTGAAAAAGACAATCACCGTCGGCAGTCAATGGTTATCCACCACCATGCTCCTTGGCTCTTCAACTCGATTGCTCCTCAGCTCCTTTGCTCTTTGCTCTTCAATGCAGCACCACTCCCCCTCCACTGCAGCACCACTCCCCCTCCACTGCAGCACCACCCCCCCTCCACTGCAACACCACTCCCCCTGCACTGCAGCACCACTCCCCCTCCACTGCAGCACAACTCCACCACTTCACAGCACCATCAGCAGCACATGCAAGGGAGGTAGGAGCGAGGCAGCACAAGGCAGCAAAAGGTAGGTACAGCTTGCACCTTGCTGCTGCTAACTCTAGCCCCTTCTCTGCTCCTCTGCTCTATTCACCTGCTCATCACCTCTCCTGCAGTGGCCTCCTCTCCCAGCAGGTGCCAGTCGTCCCCTCTGCTCCTCTCCCAGCAGCTCCCAGTCGTCCCCTCTGCTCCTCTCCCAGCAGGAATCCTCTCCCAGCCCATTCTCACTGGCAGTGGCAATGGCCGGGAATCCTCCGCCGCCTCCGCTGCTCCACTCCCAGCAGGTGCCAGTCGTCCCCTCTGCTCCTCTAGAGTAGCACACGGGAGGGAGGCAGCATCATTTTCTCCCACTGCTGCTCCTCTGCAGTAGCACACAGGAAGGGGTGGCCTTCTCTTCTGCTGACTCAGTTGCTGCCACCGCTGGTACCACTGCTTGCATTCCCTTCTGCTGCCACGCCTGCTGAAACCAGTAATATCACTGCGGGCCTCTCTTCTGCTCGCTGTCCCATCACTTCACAGCACCAGCAGCAGCACGCGGGAGGGAGGTAGGAGCGAGGAAGGTAGCAGCACCATCACTTCCCCTCCTCTGATGCATCTCCTCCTCCTCTGATGCATCTCCTCTGCTCCATATCCTGCGGAAAGGGGTTGAGAAAGTCTATGAGCGCATTGCACCAAATGCACCCTATAGTTGCACACAAGCAAGTGAGAACAAGAGAATAGCGAAAAGGGCAACGGCACCATCAATCGAGAGCAGGAAAGCAGATCCTCACCGGCAGTGGCAGGGGTTTCTCCTTCGCCTCCTCCTTTGCTCCTTCGATCATTCGCACGCCTCCTATCCTCAGGTGCTCCTCCTCTTCTTCTGATGCATCTCCTCTGCTCCTCCTCCTCTGATGCATCTCCTCTTCTGCATCTCCTGCGGAATAGGAAAAGAAAGTCTGTGAGCTGATTGCGCCAATTGCACCCAGTGGTTGCACACAGTGCCAACGACTGATTGAGAACAACACGTAGCGAATAAGGCAACGACCATTGATCGAGAGCAGGAAAGGAGATCCTCACCGGCAGTGGCAGAGGATCCTCCTTTGCCTCCTCTGTCCCTTCGCTCTTCTTCAGCTTCTGACGCATCTCCTCTTCTCCTCTCCCCGGCTGCTCCTCTCCTCTGCTGCGCCTCTGCTGTTCCTTTGTTGCTCCGCCCCCTGCGATGCATCTCCTGCGGAATGCAAAGGAGGAAAAAGCCTATGAGCACGCAATGATTGCACCCAGTGCCAAGAAGCGATTCGAAATTAAGGCAAGGACAAAATGATGACAAGCGAACAAGGTAACGACCAAAGGATGAAGAGATCAAAGCAGGAAAGAAGATGCTCACCGGCAGTAGCAATGGCGGGGAATCCTCGTTCGCCTCTGCTGCTCCTTGCCATCCCATCACTTCACAGCACCAGCAGCAGCACGCGGGAGGGAGGTAGGAGCGAGGAAGGTAGCAGCTGCCATCCCATCACTTCACAGCACCAGCAGCAGCACGCGGGAGGCAGTAACAGCTCGCAGCTGGCTAGTGCCTCTGTGCCTTCTCTCCTCCATGCCTTCTCTCCTCCATGCCTTCTCTCCTCCATGCCTTCTCTCCTCCATGCCTTCTCTCCTCCGTGCACCAGCAGCGATGGGGGAAATTGCAGCTGTGCGGTTCTCTGCGCCTCTGCTCTGTTGGCCTTCTTCCCTCCATGCCTTCTCTCCTCCGTGCCCTCTGCTCCTTTGGCCTTCTTCCCTCCATGCCTTCTCTCCTCCGTGCCCTCTGCTCCTTTGGCCTTCTTCCCTCATGCCTTCTCTCCTCCGTGCCCTCTGCTCCTTTGGCCTTCTCTCCGCTGCTCTGTCCCCTCCGATGCATCTCCTGCGGAACGGGATGGAAGAAAACTTGATGAGCAATCAGCGATTGCATCCAGAGCCAAAAACTGATACAAGATTGACGCCAACCGAACAAAGCAGCGACCATCCATGCAAAGGCGAAAGAAATCAAGAGCAGGAAAGGAGAATGCTCACTGGTAGTGGCAATGGCAGGGAATCCTTCCTCCTGCCGCCTCCGCCTCCCCTGCTCCTCCGCTGCTCCTCTCCTCCACTACTCCTCCGCCTCCGCTTCTCCTCCCATCTCCGCTACTCCTCCCATCTTCCGTCTTGAAGTCTTGGGGCTGTCTGAAAGGGGGAGGCAACAAAACCACGACATTAGTGCATGTGGAAAACAAGAAAGCAGAAATGGACGAGCACGTACCGAGGGGAATGAAGGCGTGTTGAAGTCTTGGGGCTGTCTGAAAGGGGAGGGAGGCAACAAACCACGACATTAGTGCATGTGGAAAACAGGAAAGCAGAAATGGACGAGCACGTACCGAGGGGAATGAAGGCGTGTTGAAGTCTTGGGGCTGTCTGAAAGGGGAGGGAGGCAACAAACCACGACATTAGTGCATGTGGAAAACAAGAAAGCAGAAATGGACGAGCACGTACCGAGGGGAATGAAGGCGTGTTGAAGTCTTGGGGCTGTCTGAAAGGGGAGGGAGGCAACAAACCACGACATTAGTGCATGTGGAAAACAGGAAAGCAGAAATGGACGAGCACGTACCGAGGGGAATGAAGGCGTGTTGAAGTCTTGGGGCTGTCTGAAAGGGGAGGGAGGCAACAAACCACGACATTAGTGCATGTGGAAAACAAAAAAGCAGAAATGGAAGATAGCTTACCGAGGGGGCAGAAGCGCTCTTGATGTCTTGGTGACGGCTAAGACACGAAGACACACAAAATACAACATTACGAGTTAGAAAAAGCAAGAAACAAAACGCAGACTGCAGCTTACAGCGGGTCCTAGCTGCTGCATCCCCGTGTTGCTCCGCCCGTGGTGTTGCCCCCCGTCCTTGCTGTACCTAAAAGAGTGGGGGCACAAAAGTTATCCTTTGCCCCCCAGCAAGGCAAAGTAGGCACCTCAGTTGAATTTGCTCCTTCCAGCTGCTGCCCCACCAGCTGTTGCTTCGCCCTAAGTGTTGCCCCGGTTCTTGCTGCACCTAGGAGAGGGAAAACACAAAAATTATCCTCTCCTTGAAGGTGCCGCTCCACCTCTCGCTGCTCCTCGTGTGTTGATCCTTTGCCCCCCAGGGGGTCAAAGCGCCTCACTTGAAGGCGCCGTTCCACCTCTCGCTGCTCCTCGTGTGTTGATCCTTTGCCCCCCAGGGGGTCAAAGCGCCTCACTTGAAGGCGCCGCTCCACCTCTCGCTGCTCCTCTTGTGTTGATCCTTTGCCCCCCAGGGGGTCAAAGCGCCTCACTTGAAGTGCCCACCAGGAGAAAGCAAGAACAACAACCTCAGCCACAACAAGTGTGAGTTTTGAGGCGTTTTGCTCTCAAAACCCGCATTTTGCTCACTGCAGCAAATCTGCAGTCAGGAACGAGGGGGCGTGAGTTTTGAGACGTCTCTCAAAACTCACCATTTGAAGAGTTTCGAGCATCTGCTCCCACTGCTAGCCTTCGCTGCTAGCATCTGCTCCCACTGCTAGCCTTCCCTGCTAGCATCTGCTCCCACTGCTAGCCTTCCCTGCTAGCATCTCCCCCCACTGCTGGTCCTCTCTTCCTGTCTGCTTCCACTGCTGGTCTTCTCTTCTCGTCTGCTCCCACTGCTAGCCTTCCCTGCTAGCATCTGCTCCCACCGCTAGCCATCCCTGCTACATCTGCTCCCAATGCTAGCCTTCCCTGCTAGCATCTGCTCCCACTGCTGGTAATCTCTTCTCGTCTGCTCCCACTGCTGGTCCTCTCTTCTCGTCTGCTCCCATTGCTGCTCTTCTCTTCTCGTCTGCTCCCACTGCTAGTCATCCCTGCTAGCATCTGCTCCCACTGCTAGCCTTCCCTGCTAGCATCTGCTCCCACTGCTAGCCTTCCCTGCTAGCATCTGCTCCCACTGCTAGCCTTCCCTGCTAGCATCTCCCCCCACTGCTGGTCCTCTCTTCCTGTCTGCTTCCACTGCTGGTCTTCTCTTCTCGTCTGCTCCCACTGCTAGCCTTCCCTGCTAGCATCTGCTCCCACCGCTAGCCATCCCTGCTACATCTGCTCCCAATGCTAGCCTTCCCTGCTAGCATCTGCTCCCACTGCTGGTAATCTCTTCTCGTCTGCTCCCACTGCTGGTCCTCTCTTCTCGTCTGCTCCCATTGCTGCTCTTCTCTTCTCGTCTGCTCCCACTGCTAGTCATCCCTGCTAGCATCTGCTCCCACTGCTAGCCTTCCCTGCTAGCATCTGCTCCCACTGCTAGCCTTCCCTGCTAGCATCTCCCCCCACTGCTGGTCCTCTCTTCTCGTCTGCTGCCACTGCTGGTCTTCTCTTCTCGTCTGCTCCCACTGCTAGCCTTCCCTGCTAGCATCTGCTCCCACTGCTAGCCTTCCCTGCTAGCATCTGCTCCCACTGCTAGCCTTCCCTGCTAGCATCTGCTCACACTGCTTGTCTTCTCCTCTGCAGCCAGCCACTGCTGCTGCCAGCTGTAGTGTCATTGCGGACCTCTCTCCTTCTCCCACCGCTGCTGCCACCGCATGTGTCACTGCTTGTCTTCTCTTCTGCTGCCAGCATCTGCTGCTGCCAGCTGTAGTGTCATTGCGGACCTCTCTCCTTCTCCCACCGCTGCTGCCACCGCATGTGTCACTGCTTGTCTTCTCTTCTGCTGCCAGCCACTGCTGCTGTCAGCTGTAGTGTCATTGCGGACCTCTCTCCTTCTCCCACCGCTGCTGCCACCGCTGGTGTCACTGCTGGTCTTCCCTTCTGGTGCCACCCACTGCTGCTGCCAGCTGTACTGTCATAGCGGGCCTCTCTCCTTCTCCCACCGCTGCTGCCACCGCATGTGTCACTGCTGGTCTTCTCTTCTGCTGCCAGCCACTGCTGCTGTCAGCTGTAGTGTCATTGCGGACCTCTCTCCTTCTCCCACCGCTGCTGCCACCGCATGTGTCACTGCTGGTCTTCTCTTCTGCTGCCAGCCACTGCTGCTGCCAGCTGTACTGTCATAGCGGGCCTCTCCCCTGCTCCCACTGTCGTTGCCACCGCTGGTGTCACTACTCGCATCCCCTTCTGTCGCCACTGCTACTGCCACCGGGTAATGTCATGCGGGCCTCTCTCCTGCTCCCAGTGCCAGCTGTACTGTCATTGCGGGCCTCTCTCCTGCTCCCACTGCCGCTGCCAACGCTGGTGTCACTACTTGCATCCCTTCTGTCGCCACTGCTGCTGCCACCGGGTAATGTCACTGCGAGCCTCTCTCCTGCTCCCACTGCCGCTGCCACCGCTGGTGTCTCTGCTGGCCAACGCAGCATCAGAGCTGCTTGTTGTTGTGCCATCACTCCACATCAGCACCAGCAGCAGCACGCAGGAGGTAGTAACAGCTCGCAGACTGCTGGTGTCCATTTCGTGTCCCCTCCGTGCCTTCCCTGCTGCAGCTCAGGGCATTCCAGCCGTCTCCTTCCTCTAGGGATCCCTTCCAGCCGACTCCTCAGCTCCCCTGCTCCACTGCTGCAGCTCACAAGATTGACTCGCGTTGATTGACTTTGACTGGCGTTGACTGGCATTGATTGGCCTCCCAACACCCAGCAGCAGCGCCAGAAAGTGTAGGGCATTCTTCTCGTGTTGCCACTTCTTCTGCCCCTGCCGCTGCCGCTCACACTACTGCTTCCGCCACTGCCGCTCTCCTCCTGCTGCCACTGCTGCCGCTGTCAATGCTGCTCCTGTTGCTGCTGCTCCTCCCACCCCAGACTAACGCCCTGCACAGTGCCAGAGAGTCGCAATCGCACAAGGAAGATCAGTCAGTGAGTCGACAGAGCAGATTGACAGAGTGAAGAATATCGAATGCAAGGAGGAAAAAGGACAGCGGAAAAGCAACGAAGAACACGAAAGCAATTGAAACTACTAAGGCAGAAGAACTCGACTGAGGAGAGAGAAGGGAGAGGGGGGAATAGAAGGACACGGGGGTGTTCTGTCATGGCGCCAATTACTTACTAGCTTATCCAGTCGCTGCTGCTCCAGCTGCCCACAACGCAGCAGGTGCTATCCAGTCGCTCCTGCCCCATCTTCCTAACTACTAAGGCTTTCACTCCTCCATAAACCAGCAGCAGCGCCAGGAAAGCGTAGAGGAGATGGGAGGTTGCCCCTTGTTCAAGAGGACGCTGCCGCTGCCATTAGCAGCATAGCAACGCTGCCGCTGCCACTGGCGCTCCTGCCTTTGCCATTGCTGCTGCGACTGAAGCTGTTGCATTTGCTGCTGCTTCTGCCACTGCCTTTCTCCTCCTGCTGTCGCTGCTACCGCTGCCCATGTTGCTCCATCTGCCCAGCCGCAACGTTCCCTGCACAGCGAACAGAGAGTTGCAATCCCACAGAGATGGTTAGTTGCAGCATAGAGGTTACAAGTTGGCAGAGAGATTTGACAGAGAGGGAACAACAACGAATGCAGAGAAAGCAAGTTGCAATCCCACAAAGAAGGCCACAAAGTCGTCAGCGAACAAACGCCACGGCTCCTGTTGCTTACTTGTTGTCCAGTCGCTGCAGGTGCAGGTGCTGCTCCTGTCGCTGTTGCTCCATCTTCCCACCCATGTGTTTACGTTCCCTGCACAGCGACCAGAGAGTTGCAATCCCACAAGTAGAGTTTATGAGTAGAGCATGAATTGACAGAGTGAAGAATAAAGAATGCAAGGAGAAAAAACGAGAGTGGAAAAACGACAACGAAGACGCAAGCCATAAAGACAAAGAAAGGAGCAGTTGAGGTTGAGGTTACTTACTTGTTTCTCCAGTTGAGGTTTCTCCAGTTGCTCCTGCACCAGTTGCCTCCAACGCAGCAGCACTATCCCACCTCGCCATCCGCGGCCTCAGCTGCCCCAGCCACCCCTTGTCACCCCTGCACAAGGCACAGAGAGTTGCAACCCCTACTATAGAGAAGGTCAGCTGGGTAGAGCGTACAGGCACAGCTGCGAAATGATCAAGAGAAACAACATGCTAAGCAAAACGGCCAAGACAACAGGAAATGGCAACCTTCAAAAACGAGGTGATGCGAATCAGGAGGAAGGAACGGGGGTGTTCTGTCAGGGCTCAACTTACTTGCTGCTCCGGTCGTGGCCGCTCCTGTTGCTGCTGATGCTCCAGTCGCTGCTGCTGCAGTCGCTGCTGCTGATGGACCAACGCCATGACGCCATGGACTGCCATGACGCCATGGACTGCCATGACGCCATGGACTGCCATGACGCCATGGACTGCCATGACGCCATGGACTGCCATGACGCCATGGACTGCCATGACGCCATGGACTGCCATGACGCCATGGACTGCCATGACGCCATGGACTGCCATGACGCCATGGACTGCCATGACGCCATGGACTGCCATGACGCCATGGACTGCCATGACGCCATGGACTGCCATGACGCCATGGACTGCCATGACGCCATGGACTGCCATGACGCCATGGACCAACGCCATGAGACAAGCTCATATCGCCACCACTCCTGCACGGACAGTTTAATGCGCAGCGAGCGAGATACGCCATCGTGAATGAATGTGCAGAAACCGAAATTTGCAGAAACGGAAATGAGCAGTTTGAATGGAAACTAAACACGATCGAGAGAATAATAGCAACTGTTATAGAAATTGAATGATACGAGCAAAAAAAAACCGTCATGAAACGAGAGTTTCAATAAAACTCACCACAGCTCGTCTCCGTAGTAGTAGCGGGTCGTGAGCAGGGACATGTTGCGGGTCACATGTTGCGTAGGAACGTCGTGAGCAGGGGCATTCGCGACTTCGTACGGATGTCGCGAGCTTCGTACGGAGGTCGCGAGCTTCGTACAGATGTCACGAGCTTCGTACGGCCGTCGCGAGCTCGCGTCGCAAGCTGCTCCTCCGTCATCGAACGCTCCGCACCACCGCACCCATCGGACACTTCGCGCTGCTTCCGAAGTCACGCGATCACTTTCAATTCCGTCACTTGTTCTCCGAGATCCTTCGTCGCGTCATGTCTTCGTCAGCGTAATGTCTTCGTCAGCGTAATGTCTTCGTCAGCGTCACGTATTCGTCGGCGTCATGTCTCCGTCAGCGTCGCCCGTCAGATCCTTCCGCCGCAACGCTCCGCGCTCCTTCGTCAGCGTCGGGTGCATTCGTTAGCTTCGCGTAGCAGGCTGCGAGTAATACCGTCGACGGTTTCAGGAGTATTTCGTCGCGAAGCGGTTTCAGGAATCTCGAAGCGAAGCGAAGCGGTTTCAGGAATCTCGAAGCGAAGCGAAGCGGTCTTCTCGGCAGTGACAACTTAATCGTGAGGCTGCGGGAAGCTCTCCCGTAGAGCAAGCTGTAAAGTCGCACAAGGCGTCATGGCAAGGATTCGTGACCATCAGGAACGTTTGTCGCGTCATGCCGCGTCTAGTCTCCGCACAATATCTGACGTCGGTTCACGTTGTTAAAGTTTGTCGCGGCTTCACAAAGTTAACAGCTTTCGTTGCGATTCGCTAGCGTGAGAATATCAGAAGAACTTGGATCTCGCGACTCGAGAGATCGCGAAGAAGGTTCGAATAATCTGTTGTAATACGGAGATGAGAATCTCTTTAGAACTTTGATCTGGCGTAACGAGCAAATAGAATCACGCTTGACGCGACAATAATAGGAATTTGCCATTCTGCACCTGACGGTCATCCAGTTGCAACTCATTGTGAGACTAAGCTATCTTACTAGGCTCCAGAACTTATACTACTATCCTAATGGTTAACCTTAGGATGTACGCGCATCGGTAGAGTCCACGCACGAAATTTCCTCCACAGTACAGCTAATCCAGGAAGCCATGGATTCCCGTCAATCGAGTTACCTAACTCACAGAACATGCCACGAGACAACCTCTGCCTGGAGAGTGTCTGAGAGGTAGTGGATGTGGGCTGAGCAACGAGATCTGGGACGGGAAGGAAAAGCAAGGTCCAGTACGGTGAAGAGAGTTTTTCCAAGGTGACCGAGGTTAAAGAGAGATGAGACTCATTACAGAAAGGTGAGATGAGGTGAGGCAAGGTGAGGTGGGGTGATGGTAAGAGAAAGGTGAGAGGGATAAAGCTGAACGGCAAGTCGAGTCGCCTCGCGAAGTGAACCTCCCGTCCGCCCAAGGTGAAAAGGGGGTGGGGGGAAGTCCCCCCCGTTTCGGCAAGCTCGAAGCGCAAGCAGTTGCAAAGTTCGCTTGTGAGTTGCGTCTGACTGGCAGGAATCCGCGCATGAGCCTGCCGACGATCTGGTGAATAATGAGTTGAACTGGTGGTGTCAGACGACGAATTCAAATTGAGTCGCTTGTCAAGTCCATCATCATTCATGCAAGTTACAGCTTTCATCCGCGTCTTGAATTTACTGTAAAAACAATATGGCTGGTTATAGAGGTAAACTTAAATCGCTAGTAAATACTTACTACTATCCTTTCCAGTTACCTGTCACAAATTTGCCAATACTCTGTCATTTAATCTCAACATTTGTGATAATTCTCTTCTCGTGAAAACATGCACTAGCTTGAGCGTAGCTAGTTTGGGGGGTTCTTTTCTCGAATCTTATATTTCGCTTTTATATTCCTCGAAGTCCCCCAGTATTGGAGGTCTAGTAAAATGTCAGGCACCATGACTCCACTCACTCCATGCACCACCATGTGTGTATCTGTATATAGGTCTGGCAGCACTACTCGTACACTCCCCTGCACTCCCAACACTGGCTTGCCCAACACGATACCTCCCCTTCCACCTCCATCTCCATCTCTTCAAACCCTGTTGTGAACTGCATGCACACGAGGGGAAGTGGGGCGGAGTGGGGGATAAAGGAGTTTCATTGCAGGAGAGAAGGAGGATTTTGGGGTCGGGGGATGGAAAGAGAGGGAGTGGCTGGGGGAGGGAGAGAGGGAGGGGCTGGCGAACGAAGCTGAAAAGACAGGGGAGGCCGGGGGAATGGAAGAGGAAAACGAGGGGATTGAAGCGCCTGCACATGTATGGTCCAAACCCAACAAAATCAGAAATGCTGCTGGCATTGATGCGTACGTGAGCGGAACACCACAGGTACATAATCACATCTCTAGGGATCCCACAACCACAGGGATCCCACATCTCTAGTGCATGCCAAACCTAAAACAGAGTCACAATACCGGCCAGAGGAAGGACATCATGCACAGCAGTGCATGAAGCTGACACGGCAGTGCATGAAGCTGACACGGCAGTGCATGAAGCTGACACGGCAGTGCATGAAGCTGACACGGCAGTGCATGAAGCTGACACGGCAGTGCATGAAGCTGACACGGCAGTGCATGAAGCTGACACGGCAGTGCATGAAGCTGACACGGCAGTGCATGAAGCTGACACGGCAGTGCAAGCCACACGCCAACAGAGGCACACTACCAACCAGAGGAAGCACAGCATGCACGCACCAGTGAGCCTGCCGGCACTACTGCCAGCTGAGCGGCAGTGAGAGCTGCATGACGCTGGCGCGGCGTGTGAGGTAGCGGCAGGTAGAGTCATGTGCTGTTGAATTCTGCGCATGATGAAGGGGGGGGAAAGGAAGGGGAGGTGAGGAGGGGAGAGGTGGGGGGGAGGAGGAGAAGGGAGGAAGAGAGGGGAAAGGGGGAGGTACTGAAGGCGTGGTGTTTCTCACGTGGAAAAGAGATCACATGGTACCCAAAACCACGTGCTTCTGATGATTAGCATTCTGCGTGCCAGTGGAAAATATACAGCAAATTTGTAAACTAGCGAGATCTGATCATGCGCTTCTAAAAGCAGTAAGAATCGCGCGTCGCGCGTTGATGTTCCGAATCTTACG
Source organism: Closterium sp. Yama58-4 (assembly GCA_947470075.1). Lineage (NCBI taxonomy): Eukaryota > Viridiplantae > Streptophyta > Zygnematophyceae > Desmidiales > Closteriaceae > Closterium > Closterium sp. Yama58-4. Next base: position 206,179 of record CANIUD010000304.1, read on the forward strand.
ACTTCGTTCTCTGGCAGCGTCAAGTCAGACGGGATCGTCCGACGACCACCAGCGCCAAGTAAGCTGCTTTCTCGCTGCCATCGCCGCGTAAGCCGCTTCCGCATCGCGCTCTCGTAACGAGTCCGCACCGACTTCCCTTCCGTCATCGCGTATCCTTGTAACGAGGATAGCGCGTGCCATTATTGGAGCGGCGACTACGGCGCGAAGCTGTACAATCGCGAAAAAACCACCTTATGCGAATCTGCGCGGAGAGGAGATGAGCACCGACAAGGCATGGCGAGGCGTTTACGGACAGCCTAATAAACCTTCCAAATCGGAGCGATTTCGCTGCTAGTACATTAGTGACTGAACTCATGACCGCGCCGATATAAGTGACTACGCGGCGCGTTTCGAGGAAACGATGCTCCTAACTGGAGCTACGAACGTTCCAATCCACTAACATTGAAACGGCCGCAGCGTGATGGTCAAATCTACTAAAGCTGTCCCAGGAAGTCTCGTAGCGACAATGGCGCGTTTGAGACAGGAGAGTTCAAATTCATTACGGTAATATCAATTTCAGGGCAATGATCCAGTGAGAGGTCTCAGAATCACTCTTTGGTTTGAATTAAACAAACCAAAAGTTCCATATTTACTACTCTTCCAGTAATTACGGTAGCTGTCCATGTGGCTCTGTTTGTCTTGCGTACCTTGTGTCTCTGGTTCTGTATGTATGGTTCTGTCTCTGGTTCTCTGTATGGTCCTGTCTGTCACACCTGGAAATGTACATCTGGTGCATCAATTGACAAAATAAATAACATGCTTGTCTACATATGCCTGAACTAAATCAACACCTATTGAAGCAATAGTTTGCTGGTAAATATCCTTCTAAGTTCCTAGTTACTATCCATGCACTGTAGGTGTGCATGGAGGGTTCCTCTTGGCCGCCAAGAGCAAGCTCCCAACGTTCACCCAAGCACCACGGTGAGGTGGGAACCATCGCTTGGGACCTGGGGGGGGGAGACAGAACACAAAAGGAAAATGGATACTGCCCAGGGGCAGGTAAAATTAGTAAGTGACCCTGTTGGAGGGGGGGACAGAACACAAAAGGAAACTGGATACTGCCCAGAGGCAGGTGAAAATTAAAATGTGACTCTGTTGGGGGGGGGAAACAGAACACAAACGGATACAGGATACTGCCCAGGGGCAGATGAGAATAATTATGTGACCCTGTTGGGGGGGGAGACAAAACACAAAAGGACACTGGATACTGCCCAGGGGCAGGTGGAAATTATTATGTGACCCTGTTGGAGGGGTAGACAGAACACAAAAGGATAGGCAGGTGGAAATTAATATGTGACCCTGTTGGGGGGGGAGAGAGAACACAAAAGGATAGACAGGTGGAAATTAATATGTGACCCTGCTGGGGAGGGAGAGAGAACACAAAGCAAACTGCAGAGAGGATGGAGAGTTTTGAGAGTGAGTTTCGAGACGTCTCTCGAAACTCACAAGAGAGAACAGAGCTGCCACAGAACTGCCACCGGCGCCTCACGCTCTGCTTCGCTGCAACCTGTGTTCCCTGCAACCTGCTTCAACCCCTGTTCTGCTTCGCTGCAACCTGTGTTCCCTGCAACCTGCTTCAACCCCTGTTCTGCTTCGCTGCAACCTGTGTTCCCTGCAACCTGCTTCAACCCCTGTTCTGCTTCGCTGCAACCTGTGTTCCCTGCAACCTGCTTCAACCCCTGTTCTGCTTCGCTGCAACCTGTGTTCCCTGCAACCTGCTTCAACCCCTGTTCTGCTTCGCTGCAACCTGTGTTCCCTGCAACCTGCTTCAACCCCTGTTCTGCTTCGCTGCAACCTGTGTTCCCTGCAACCTGCTTCAACCCCTGTTCTGCTTCGCTGCAACCTGTGTTCCCTGCAACCTGCTTCAACCCCTGTTCTGCTTCGCTGCAACCTGTGTTCCCTGCAACCTGCTTCAACCCCTGTTCTGCTTCGCTGCAACCTGTGTTCCCTGCAACCTGCTTCAACCCCTGTTCTGCTTCGCTGCAACCTGTGTTCCCTGCAACCTGCTTCAACCCCTGTTCTGCTTCGCTGCAACCTGTGTTCCCTGCAACCTGCTTCAACCCCTGTTCTGCTTCGCTGCAACCTGTGTTCCCTGCAACCTGCTTCAACCCCTGTTCTGCTTCGCTGCAACCTGTGTTCCCTGCAACCTGCTTCAACCCCTGTTCTGCTTCGCTGCAACCTGTGTTCCCTGCAACCTGCTTCAACCCCTGTTCTGCTTCGCTGCAACCTGTGTTCCCTGCAACCTGCTTCAACCCCTGTTCTGCTTCGCTGCAACCTGTGTTCCCTGCAACCTGCTTCAACCCCTGTTCTGCTTCGCTGCAACCTGTGTTCCCTGCAACCTGCTTCAACCCCTGTTCTGCTTCGCTGCAACCTGTGTTCCCTGCAACCTGCTTCAACCCCTGTTCTGCTTCGCTGCAACCTGTGTTCCCTGCAACCTGCTTCAACCCCTGTTCTGCTTCGCTGCAACCTGTGTTCCCTGCAACCTGCTTCAACCCCTGTTCTGCTTCGCTGCAACCTGTGTTCCCTGCAACCTGCTTCAACCCCTGTTCTGCTTCGCTGCAACCTGTGTTCCCTGCAACCTGCTTCAACCCCTGTTCTGCTTCGCTGCAACCTGTGTTCCCTGCAACCTGCTTCAACCCCTGTTCTGCTTCGCTGCAACCTGTGTTCCCTGCAACCTGCTTCAACCCCTGTTCTGCTTCGCTGCAACCTGTGTTCCCTGCAACCTGCTTCAACCCCTGTTCTGCTTCGCTGCAACCTGTGTTCCCTGCAACCTGCTTCAACCCCTGTTCTGCTTCGCTGCAACCTGTGTTCCCTGCAACCTGCTTCAACCCCTGTTCTGCTTCGCTGCAACCTGTGTTCCCTGCAACCTGCTTCAACCCCTGTTCTGCTTCGCTGCAACCTGTGTTCCCTGCAACCTGCTTCAACCCCTGTTCTGCTTCGCTGCAACCTGTGTTCCCTGCAACCTGCTTCAACCCCTGTTCTGCTTCGCTGCAACCTGTGTTCCCTGCAACCTGCTTCAACCCCTGTTCTGCTTCGCTGCAACCTGTGTTCCCTGCAACCTGCTTCAACCCCTGTTCTGCTTCGCTGCAACCTGTGTTCCCTGCAACCTGCTTCAACCCCTGTTCTGCTTCGCTGCAACCTGTGTTCCCTGCAACCTGCTTCACCAGGCAAAGCAAAAAAGGCAACACCCATGCGTCAGAACACACAAACCAGCTAACGCAAGTGCTAAACAAATAAAGCAACAAGAATGGATCTGAACGAACAAACAAGCTAACGCAAAAAAGAAGAAAACCATTGGCAGCACATATTTACTCCACCTCTGCTTGTTCGCTCCTAAATCCAGAGCAGCAAAGGAGATCCTCACCAGCAGTGGCGGGGAATTCTCCTTTGCCTCCTCTGCTCCATTGCTCCTTCAAACTTTCGCACGCCTCCTCTCCTCAGCTGCTCCTCCTCCTCTGATGCATCTCCTCTGCTCCTCTTCCCCTGTTGCATCTCATCTGCCCTTCCTCTGCACCACTCCCCCTCCACTGCAGCACCACTCCCCCTCCACTGCAGCACCACTCCCCCTCCACTGCAGCACCACTCCCCCTCCAGTGCAGCACCACTCCCCCTCCAGTGCAGCACCACTCCCCCTCCACTGCAGCACCACTCCCCCTCCAGTGCAGCACCTCCCCCCCTCCAGTGCAGCACCACTCCCCCTCCAGTGCAGCACCACTCCCCCTCCACTGCAGCACCACTCCCCCTCCAGTGCAGCACCACTCCCCCTCCAGTGCAGCACCACTCCCCCTCCACTGCAGCACCACTCCCCCTCCAGTGCAACACCTCTCCCCCTCCAGTGCAGCACCACTCCCCCTCCAGTGCAGCACCACTCCCCCTCCACTGCAGCACCACTCCCCCTCCACTGCAGCACCACTCCCCCTCCAGTTCTGCCACTGCTGGTGCCACTGCTGCTGCCACTGCTGCTGCCACTGCTGCTGCTGCCACTGCTGGCCTTCTCTTTATGCTTGCACTGTTGCTGCCATAGGTAGTATCGCTGCATGCCTCTCCCCTACTCCCACCGCTGGTGTCACTGCGGGTGCCACCTCCAATGGAGCAGCAGCAGCACCACCTCCTAACGCAGCAGCAGCACCACTCCCCCTTCAGCAGCAGCACCACTCCACCACTTCACAGCACCAGCAGCAGCAATTGCGAGGGAGGTAGGAGCGAGGCAGCACAAGGCAGCTAAAGGTAGGTACAGCTTGCACCTTGCTGCTGCCAACTCTAGCCCCTTCTCTGCTCCTCTGCTCTATTCGTCTGCTCATCACCTCTCCTGCAGTGGCCTCCTCTCCCACCAGCTGGGAGCCGTCCCTTCTGCTCCTCTCCCACCAGCTGCCAGTCGTCCCCTCTGCTCCTCTCCCAGCAGGTGCCAATCGGTCCCTCCGATCGACCATCACTGTCTAGGTAGGCCGTGAACACTAGCCCCGTAAAATCTTATGCTACGTACTACGTCATCAGATTCAATAGTTAACAACTCTTGTAATGTGAAAGCAGTTCCAAAAGCTTGAAATGTCAAGCATTCCATCTCTCTTGGTCTTTGACCATCACAATGGGACTTACCACAAAGAAGATGCTGTGTAACTAAGCCAACGGCCGTTATAGCTTAGTTACACAGCAACCTCATGGTGGTAAGTCTCATTTTGGTGGTCAAAGGTTCGAAGAAATGAAATGCTGGGCATTACAAGCTTATGGAGTTGCTTACGCATAAAAAGAGATGTTAACTGTAGAATCTGATGACGTAGCAGGTAGAATCTGAATTTACGAGGTGAAGTGTTGTAGCCGGCTCAACTGCTCCCAATGCTGCTCCTCTGCTCCTCTGCAGTAGCACACAGGAAGGGTGGCCTTCTCCTCTGCTTCTGCCACCGCTGCTACCACTAAGTCCGCACATAAAGTCTTGACGTCGGCACTTGGTGCTTAGCGTCGGCGCTTCAACTCTCCACAAGAGGTCGCCAACAGGTCTGCTCCTCTGCTCTATTCGCATGCTCATCACCTCTCCTGCAGTGGCCTCCTCTCCCAGCAGGTGCCAGTCGTCCCCTCTGCTCCTCTCCCAGCCGGGAATCCTCTCCCAGCCCATTCTCACTGGCAGTGGCAATGGCCGGGAATCCTCCTTCGCCTCCGCTGCTCCGCTCCCAACAGCTGCCAGTCGTCCCCTCTGCTCCTCTAGAGTAGCACACGGGAGGGAGGCAGCATCATTTTCTCCCACTGCTGCTCCTCTGCTCCTCTGCAGTAGCACACGGGGAGAAAGGGTGACCTTCTCTTGTGCTGAATCTGCTGCTGCCACTGCTGGGACCACTGCTTGCATTCCCTTCTGCTGCCACTGCTGGTACCACTGCTTGCATTCCCTTCTGCTGCCACGCCTGCTGAAACCAGTAATATCACTGCGGGCCTCTCTTCTGCTCCCACTGCTGCTGCCACCGCTGGTCCCACTGCGGGCCTCTCTTCTGCTCGCTGTACCTTCACTTCACAGCACCAGCAGCAGCACGCGGGAGGGAGGTAGGAGCGAGGAAGGTAGGAGTTGTCGTCCCGTCACTCCATAGCAGCAGCAGCAGCACAAGGCGAGAGAGGCGGGAACACAAGGCAGCAGCAGGTGGTAACAGCTCGATCTTGCTCGTGTCAAAACTGGCGCCTTCGCTCCTCCAAGCGGCCAGCAGCAGTGGCGGCCAGTGCAGTGCCGCTGTGCTCTTCTCTGCTCCTCTCCGCTGCTCTCCTCCCCTCAGCCAACTCCTCTGCTCCTCTCCTCTGCTCCCCTCAACTCTGCTTCCCCCAATCTCTGCTTCATCCCCTTCACATCTGCTTCATCCCCTTCACACCTGCTTCATCCCCTTCACACCTGCTTCATCCCCTTCACAGCTGCTTCATCCCCTTCACAGCTCCTTGGCAGCTAAAGGTAGGTACAGCTCGCTGGCCCGCTCATGGCAGTCAACCCGTCTCCTCTGCTCGCCTGTACCACCCGTCTCCTCCGCTCGCCTCTACCACCCGTCTCCTCTGCTCGCCTGTAGCACCCGTCTCCTCTGCTCGCCTGTAGCACCCGTCTCCTCTGCTCGCCTGTAGCACCCGTCTCCCCTGCTCGCCTCTACCACCCGTCTCCTCTGCTCGCCTGTAGCACCCGTCTCCTCTGCTCGCCTCTACCACCCGTCTCCTCTGCTCGCCTGTAGCACCCGTCTCCTCTGCTCGCCTCTACCACCCGTCTCCTCTGCTCGCCTGTAGCACCCGTCTCCTCTGCTCGCCTCTACCACCCGTCTCCTCTGCTCGCCTGTAGCACCCGTCTCCTCTGCTCGCCTGTAGCACCCGTCTCCTCTGCTCGCCTGTAGCACCCGTCTCCCCTGCTCGCCTCTACCACCCGTCTCCTCTGCTCGCCTGTAGCACCCGTCTCCTCTGCTCGCCTCTACCACCCGTCTCCTCTGCTCGCCTGTAGCACCCGTCTCCCCTGCTCGCCTGTAGCACCCGTCTCCTCTGCTCGCCTGTAGCACCCGTCTCCTCTGCTCGCCTGTAGCAGAGGTCTCCTCTGCTCGTCTGTAGCAGCGGTCTCCTCTAATTCTCCTCTGCTGATCCGTCTCGTCTGCTGCTCCCTCGCCTCTGCGTCTTTCTGTGAAATGGGAGGAGAATGAGTCAGGGACGATGAGTGTATGGCCCCGATTGCCGGCAGTGCCAAGAGAGAACTCAGAGCAGAAGCAAGTGAAAAACTTGGCAACGACATGCATTCGACATCCACTCAGAGCAGAACCAAGGCAACGACATGCATTCCAACAAACACAACAACTCAAGTGAAAAAGACAATCACCGTCGGCAGTCAATGGTTATCCACCACCATGCTCCTTGGCTCTTCAACTCGATTGCTCCTCAGCTCCTTTGCTCTTTGCTCTTCATGCAGCACCACTCCCCTTCCACTGCAGCACCACTCCCCCTCCACTGGAGCACCACCCCCCCTCCACTGCAGCACCACTCCCCCTGCACTGCAGCACCACTCCCCCTCCACTGCAGCACCACTCCACCACTTCACAGCACCAGCAGCAGCACATGCAAGGGAGGTAGGAGCGAGGCAGCACAAGGCAGCAAAAGGTAGGTACAGCTTGCACCTTGCTGCTGCCAACTCTAGCCCTTTCTCTGCTCCTCTGCTCTATTCACCTGCTCATCACCTCTCCTGCAGTGGCCTCCTCTCCCAGCAGGTGCCAGTCGTCCCCTCTGCTCCTCTCCCAGCAGGTGCCAGTCGTCCCCTCTGCTCCTCTCCTAGCCGGTAATCCTCTCCCAGCCCAATCTCACTGGCAGTGGCAATGCCCGGGAATCCTCCGCCGCCTCCGCTGCTCCTCTCCCAGCAGGTGCCAGTCGTCCCCTCTGCTCCTCTAGAGTAGCACACGGGAGGGAGGCAGCATCATTTTCTCCCACTGCTGCTCCTCTGCTCCTCTACAGTAGCACACAGGAAGGGTGGCCTTCTCTTGTGCTGACTCTGCTGCTGCCACTGCTGGTACCACTGCTTGCATTCCCTTCTGCTGACATTGCTGGTACCACTGCTTGCATTCCCTTCTGCTGCCACTGCTGGTACCACTGCTTGCATTCCCTTCTGCTGCCACTGCTGGTACCACTGCTTGCATTCCCTTCTGCTGCCACTGCTGGTACCACTGCTTGCATTCCCTTCTGCTGCCACTGCTGGTACCACTGCTTGCATTCCCTTCTGCTGCCACTGCTGGTACCACTGCTTGCATTCCCCTTTGCTGCCACTGCTGGTACCACTGCTTGCATTCCCTTCTGCTGCCACTGCTGGTACCACTGCTTGCATTCCCATCACTTCACAGCACCAGCAGCAGCACGCGGGAGGGAGGTAGGAGCGAGGAAGGTAGCAGCTGCCATCCCATCACTTCACAGCACCAGCAGCAGCACGCGGGAGGGAGGTAGGAGCGAGGAAGGTAGCAGCTGCCGTCCCATCACTTCACAGCACCAGCAGCAGCACTTGGGACGGAGGTAGGAGCGAGGAAGGTAGCAGCACCATCACTTCCCCTCCTCTGATGCATCTCCTCTGCTCCATATCCTGCGGAATGAGAAGAGAAAGCCTATGAGTGCATTGCACCAAATGCACCCTATAGTTGCACAAGCAAGTGAGAAAAAGAGCATAGCGAATAGGGCAACGGCGCCATCAATCGAGAGCAGGAAAGCAGATCCTCACCGGCAGTGGCAGGGGATTCTCCTTCGCCTCCTCCTTTGCTCCTTCGATCATTCGCACGCCTCCTATCCTCAGGTGCTCCTCCTCCTCTGATGCACCTCCTCTGCTCCTCCTCCGCTGATGCATCTCCTCTGCTCCTCCTCCTCTGATGCATCTCCACTTCTGCATCTCCTGCAGAATAGGAAAAGAAAGTCTGTGAGCTCATTGCGCCAATTGCACCCAGTGGTTGCACACAGTGCCAACGACTGATTGGGAACAAACATGTAGCGAATATTGCAACGACAATTGATCAAGAGCAGGAAAAGAGATCCTCACCGGCAGTGGCAGAGGATCCTCCTTTGCCTCCTCTGTCCCTTCGCTCTACTTCAGCCTCTGATGCATCTCCTGCGGAATGCAAAGGAGGAAAAAGCCTATGAGCACGCAATGATTGCACCCAGTGTTAAGAAGCGATTCGAAATTAAGGCAACGACCGAAGGATGCCCAGCGTACAAGGCAACGGCCAAAGGATGAAGAGATCAAAGCAGGAAAGAAGATGCTCACCGGCAGTAGCAATGGCGGGGAATCCTCGTTCGCCTCTGCTGCTCCTCGTCGTCCCATCACTTCACAGCACCAGCAGCAGCACGCGGGAGGGAGGTAGGAGCGAGGAAGGTAGCAGCTGCCATCCCATCACTTCACAGCACCAGCAGCAGCACGCGGGAGGGAGGCAGTAACAGCTCGCAGCTGGCTAGTTCCTCTGTGCCTTCTCTCCTCCATGCCTTCTCTCCTCCATGCCTTCTCTCCTCCATTGGTGCGGCCAGCAGCGATGGGAAATTGCACCTGTGCGGTTCTCTGCGCCTCTGCTCCTTTGGCCTTCTTCCCTCCATGCCTTCTCTCCTCCGTGCCCTCTGCTCCTTTGGCCTTCTCTCCGCTGCTCTGTCCCCTCCGATGCATCTCCTGTGGAATGGGATGGAAGAAAACTTGATGAGCAATCAGCAATTGCGTCCAGAGCCAAAAACTGATACAAGATTGACGCCAACCGAACAAAGCAACGACCATCCATGCAAAGGCGAAATAAATCAAGAGCAGGAAAGAAGAATGCTCACTGGTAGTGGCAATGGCAGGGAATCCTTCCTCCTGCCGCCTCCGCCTCCCCTGCTCCTCCGCTGCTCCTCTCCTCCACTACTCCTCCGCCTCCGCTTCTCCTCCCATCTCCGCTACTCCTCCCATCTTCCGTCTTGAAGTCTTGGGGCTGTCTGAAAGGGGAGGGAGGCAACAAACCACGACATTAGTGCATGTGGAAAACAGGAAAGCAGAAATGGACGAGCACGTACCGAGGGGAATGAAGGCGTGTTGAAGTCTTGGGGCTGTCTGAAAGGGGAGGGAGGCAACAAACCACGACATTAGTGCATGTGGAAAACAGGAAAGCAGAAATGGACGAGCACGTACCGAGGGGAATGAAGGCGTGTTGAAGTCTTGGGGCTGTCTGAAAGGGGAGGGAGGCAACAAACCACGACATTAGTGCATGTGGAAAACAGGAAAGCAGAAATGGACGAGCACGTACCGAGGGGAATGAAGGCGTGTTGAAGTCTTGGGGCTGTCTGAAAGGGGAGGGAGGCAACAAACCACGACATTAGTGCATGTGGAAAACAGGAAAGCAGAAATGGACGAGCACGTACCGAGGGGAATGAAGCCATGTTGAAGTCTTGGGGCTGTCTGAAAGGGGAGGGAGGCAACAAACCACGACATTAGTGCATGTGGAAAACAGGAAAGCAGAAATGGACGAGCACGTACCGAGGGGAATGAAGGCGTGTTGAAGTCTTGGGGCTGTCTGAAAGGGGAGGGAGGCAACAAACCACGACATTAGTGCATGTGGAAAACAGGAAAGCAGAAATGGACGAGCACGTACCGAGGGGAATGAAGGCGTGTTGAAGTCTTGGGAAACAGGGAACGTTGCGGCTGGGCAGATGGAGCAACATGGGCAGTGGTAGCAGCGACAGCAGGAGGAGAAAGGCAGTGGCAGAAGCAGCGGCAAATGCAACAGCTTCAGTCGCAGCAGCAATGGCAAAGGCAGGAGCGCCAGTGGCAGCGGCAGCGTTGCTATGCTGCTAATGGCAGCGGCAGCGTCTTCTTGAACAAGGGGCAACCTCCCATCTCCTCTACGCTTTCCTGGCGCTGCTGCTGGTTTATGGAGGAGTGAAAGTCTTAGTAGTTAGGAAGATGGGGCAGGAGCGACTGGATAGCACCTGCTGCGTTGTGGGCAGCTGGAGCAGCAGCGACTGGATAAGCTAGTAAGTAATTGGCGCCATGACAGAACACCCCCGTGTCCTTCTATTCCCCCCTCTCCCTTCTCTCTCCTCAGTCGAGTTTTCTTCTGCCTTAGTAGTTTCAATTGCTTTCGTGTTCTTCGTCGCTTTTCCGCTGTCCTTTTTCCTCCTTGCATTCGATATTCTTCACTCTGTCAATCTGCTCTGTCGACTCACTGACTGATCTTCCTTGTGCGATTGCGACTCTCTGGCACTGTGCAGGGCGTTAGTCTGGGGTGGGAGGAGCAGCAGCAACAGGAGCAGCATTGACAGCGGCAGCAGTGGCAGCAGGAGGAGAGCGGCAGTGGCGGAAGCAGTAGTGTGAGCGGCAGCGGCAGGGGCAGAAGAAGTGGCAACACGAGAAGAATGCCCTACACTTTCTGGCGCTGCTGCTGGGTGTTGGGAGGCCAATCGATGCCAGTCAAAGCCAGTCAACGCCAGTCAAATTCAGTTAACGCCAGTCAATCTTGTGAGCTGCAGCAGTGGAGCAGGGGAGATGAGGAGACGGCTGGAAGGGATCCCAAGAGGAAGGAGACGGCTGGAATGCCCTTAGCTGCAGCAGGGAAGGCACGGAGGGGACACGAAATGGACACCAGCAGCCTGCGTGCTGCTGCTGGTGCTGATGTGGAGTGATGGCACAACAACAAGCAGCTCTGATGCTGCGTTGGCCAGCAGAGATACCAGCGGTGGCAGCGGCAGTGGGAGCAGGAGAGAGGCCCGCAATGACAGTACAGCTGGCACTGGGAGCAGGAGAGAGGCCCGCATGACATTACCCGGTGGCAGTAGCAGTGGCGACAGAAGGGGATGCGAGTAGTGACACCAGCGGTGGCAACGACAGTGGGAGCAGGGGAGAGGCCCGCTATGACAGTACAGCTGGCAGCAGCAGTGGCTGGCAGCAGAAGAGAAGACCAGCAGTGACACATGCGGTGGCAGTAGCGGTGGGAGAAGGAGGTCCGCAATGACACTACAGCTGACAGCAGCAGTGGCTGGCAGCAGAAGAGAAGACCAGCAGTGACACATGCGGTGGCAGCAGCGGTGGGAGAAGGAGAGAGGCCCGCTATGACAGTACAGCTGGCAGCAGCAGTGGCTGGCACCAGAAGGGAAGACCAGCAGTGAAACCAGCGGTGGCAGCAGCGGTGGGAGAAGGAGAGAGGTCCGCAATAACAATACAGCTGACAGCAGCAGTGGCTGGCAGCAGAAGAGAAGACCAGCAGTGACACATGCGGTGGCAGCAGCGGTGGGAGAAGGAGAGAGGTCCGCAATGACACACAAGCGTCCCATGATGAAGTCCCATATAATTTGGGACTTCAAATTGCAAGAACTGCAATTGCAGAATCCACATAATTTGGGAGATTTCAGAGTTTCAGCTCCGCCTTGTACCTACACACAAGCGTACATACTGACCAAACCGACCAATGCATTATTTTCACTGTAGAAAAACAGTGAATACCATATATTTACCCATTTCCTTAAAATTACACCATTCCCCACCCCCATACCAGGTTTTAACCTTAGGAATTTATGTAATTTGGCATTTGTAGGCATTCCAGTCGTACATGGTACCTGCACTACAGGCGCGCATATCGACCATACTGACAAGCGCACTACGTATGTTTGAAGAGATGCAATTAGTGCAATTTTCTTGTTAGTCTACTGGATTAGGCCTTCTACTTCAACACCACTAGGTTTTAACCTTTCGGATCCACATATTCTGGGAGATTTCAGAGTTTCAGCTCCGCCTTGTACCTACACACAAGCGTACATACTGGCCGAACCGACCAACGCATTATTTTCACTGTAGAAAAACAGTGAATACCATATGTTTACCCATTTCCTTAAACTTACACCATTCCCCACCCCCATACCAGGTTTTAACCTTTGGAATCTATGTAATTTGGCATATGTAGGCATTCCAGTCGTACATGGTACCTGCACTACGGGCACGCATGTCGACCATACTGACAAGCGCATTATGTATGTTTATAGAGATGCAATTGTTGCATAGGATCCGGTCACTTTGAAGACTTACGACGATCTCAAATCTCAACTAAACGCAAATCCGCTCGGTAGGATTGCGCGCGCTAGTGTTAGCTACCATTTGCAAGTTGAATCACTTGATTTCATGGTCTAGGGAGTGAGAACGAATAAAAAACGTATAGCTGCTGCTTTCACTAGAATGGATGGAGGAAGAACAAACATTAAGCATAGAATCAGGACTTGGGGGGTTTCAAGAGAACCATGTGAGCGAAGGCTCTCCAAATGCTTGGGAAGGATGGTGGGAACCTTCCTAGCATCAAAGATGCAACCCTCATAATGAGGTCCTTAAGGTGTCACATGCAAAATCCAATCCAATTGGATTTTGCCTAGGTGTTGCAACATTTGCAACCCATGCTAGAAACTTCTAGCCACCCCAATCCAAAAGTCAAAGTTGCCTTCCCAACCACCCAACCAAAGATCCCTTTATAGTCATGACCCAATAATCGCCCACTTTAGTTAATATCCCAAATTAAGATAGAATTCCCAAATCTTGGAAATCTTGTAACTTGGGCGATCTTGGTCGGAATAAGGCGATCTTGGTATCGTTGGAAAGCTCTGGATTTCTCCTGCATGATCAAGCATTTAGACTTGGAGAAAAACACAGAGGTGGTAAAATCCAACAGCCATGCATAATGATTTATGCTCATGCAAATGATGCAAGCATGGATTGCATATGCAAGCACATAGCAGGACGTTAGGATGACATGCACTCACACTGACGTGCATACAACAAACTCCCCCTCAGACTAACGGACTGCATGCACACACACTCACACGCATACAAACTCATCACACTGACAAATACACATGCTTTCATGACATTGCTGGACACACTAATGCAACGCCATGCCACACATCTTAGCACACTTCCAATGTGCGCTCTCGGGAAGTCTCTTGGTAAGAAAATCAGCTGCCTGCTTGCTAGCCTTCACATAGTGAAGCTCAACAGCTCCCTCTTTCACCATCTGCCTCACCCAGTGCCACTTAACCTTCATGTGCTTGTTCAGCCCATTCAGGATAGGATTAGTGGCCATGGCAATAGCACTCTCGCTGTCAGAGAAAAGTGGTGTAGGTCCCTCCTGTTCAGCTCCCATGTCCTCCAGCAGCTTTCTCAGGAGCACAATCTCCTTAATGGCATGATACATTGCCATGTACTCTGCCTCTGCCGAAGACTGAGCAATCTCACTCTGCTTCTTGGACCTCCAACTCACTGGTCCTCCTCCGACCATGCACACATAGCCACCCACAGATGACTGATCCTCATCCTCCGAGGCCCATGTAGCGTCGGTGAAGCACGACAGCTTCAAGGTTCCAGGTATGATTCCATCTGCTCCAGGTTGCTTCAGCTGACCTCCAGCTGAAAACTGAACACCAGCAGATGCTGTAGATCCGAGGTAGCGCACCAAGCGCTTTGCCACCTCCAAATGCTCCTCTGTGGGCTGCTGCACAACTCTCGCTAACTGCCCCACTCCGAATGAAGCATCGGGTCGCATATGCACTGCTGCATACATCACACTTCCAATGAGTGACTGGTACTCATTCTGCTGCTCATCCTCGAGCACATCATCATCCTCTGCTGCCTTCTGTAACTTGTAGCCTGCATGAAATGGCGTCATCACAGTGCGACCATTAGTCACACCATAACGCTCCATCACGCCAGAGATGTAGTGTGACTGATGCATTTTCAGCCACTTCCTCTCGACATCTCGCTCAATCTGCAGCCCCAAGTAATAATGGACATCCCCAAGCATCTTGCACTTGAAGTTGTCCACCAGCAGCTTCTGTGCCCTCTCAATCTGCTCCATGGAAGGTGAGAACAGCAGTATGTCATCGACATACACCAGCAGCAAGAGCCGCTGCTCCCCCTCTCCGAGCAGGAACAAGCTGTGGTCAGCTTGGGATGTTTTGAAGCCTCCAGCTAGCAGCACTTCCTCGAGCTTCTCGTACCAGCACCTAGGTGCTTGCTTAAGGCCATAGATAGCCTTCTTAAGCTTGCACACCCGGCCAGTACCGTCATCATAGCCGTCAGGCTACTTCATGTAGATATCCTCCAATAGTATTCCATTGAGGAATGCAGTGGTGATATCCATCTGCTTCACATGCCATCCCTTCACAGCTGCGCCAGCCAGCAAAGTCCTCAATGTTACTGGCTTAGCCATAGGAGCAAAGATCGCCTTGAAGTTGATCTTTTCTTTTTGCTGAAACCCTTTGGCAACTAAGCAGCTCTTGAACCGCTCCAGTGCTCCATCAGCATCTGTCTTCACTTTGAAGATCCACTTACTACTGATGGCTCGTCGCCCTTCGGGTAGCTCAACAAGCTCCCATGTCCCATTTTCAATGAGACTATTGAACTCCGCATCCATGGCAGCCTTCCACTCTTCCACTCTTCTGAGGACCATTGAGTGCCTCCTCCAATGTGGCTGGTTCTCCAGGCAAGGGTGTGAAGAAGCAAAAAGCCATCTCTTCATCATCTCCCTCATCAGCCTGAACCGCCATGGCACCCTGTTTGGGTCCTCCCAAACGGCTGTACTTCAGCCTTGAAGGTGCTGCTGCCACTCTCTTCTCACGAGTAGCAGCTTGCTGCCCAGGTGGTGAAGCTCTTTTCTGCACACTCCCTTTCGTGACCTTGGCTTGTACAGCAGGCTCAGGATGAGATGGTGAGTCCATGCACACTGACTCATCTTCTAACCCCTCCTCTGCAGCACGACCAGCAACTTGCTGATCACCACCGCCACTGTGGTCACTGGTCAGCTCTGACCCAGGGAGATCATCGAGGTGCAGTTGAACCTCCTCCACTGCGGACCGCTCAATCTCCTGCAGACGCAGGCCGATCTGCACTTGCTGCTGCTGCAGCCAGTCCTTGTACATGACGTCCTCAACAAACTTGACGTTACGACTGACCAGAGTCTTCTTGCTCTTGGGGTCCCACATCAGCCACCCCTTCGAGTCAGGCGCCATCCCAAGATGGACAGCCCACACAGCAGCAACTTCCAGCTTGTGCCTCTGGTCCTTAGGCACCATCACCAAACCCATGCAGCCCCATACACGCAGCATGTCAATGGTTGGCTTCTTGCCAAGCCAACGCTCATACAACACCCAGTGCTCCTCGCCAACATGCGTCAAGACTCTGTTCTTGACAGTAATGACATGGCGGATAGCGTCAGGCCAGAACTTGTAGGGCATTCCAGCAGCCCCCAACAAGGTCTTGGCCGCCTCGCCAATTGTCCGGTTGGCACGCTCGGCAATGCCGTTTTGCTGCGGTGTTCCTGGGCAGGTCAGCTGGTGTCGGATGCTGTTCCTTTTGAGGAATTTGGTGAAGTCAGTTCCAAGGAACTCACCACTACGGTCACTCCGAAGCACCTTTACCAGTCTCATAAACTGTCGCTCTACCATTGGCAGCCAATCCTCTTTGATTGCTGCAGCGGCATCACTATTTTTGGACAAGGGACGCGCCCATGTGAATCGACTCCATTCGTCCACCATGGTGAGGAAGTACAATGCTCCCCCAGTCCCCTCAGTCCGCATAGGACCTACAAGGTCCATGTGCACCACCTCCAATGGTGCCTTCGCTGATCCCTCCGCGCGTGGGAACGGGAATCGCACGAACTTGTTCTGCATGCATGCCTCGCAGCCGCCAAAGGCAGCGCCATCACCATGCACTTGCAGGCCGTGTACGCACTTCTCCTTGTGCATCAACTCCAAAGTGGAGAGAGCCACATGTGCAAGTCGCCGATGCCAAGTCTCCCAATCCGCTTGGCCCGAGGTAGCCGACGCCTTCACGGCTGCACTTGCGCCAATCAGCTCCTCACTTTGCACTCGATATTGCTCCTCCATTGAAGCCACGGCTGCCGCGTAACTTGATTTGTGCCAAGGGAGAACTGGGATCTGCCACATGCGCTTGTGGACATCTCCCTTCCCAGTGGTGCAGGTCCCAAATAAGGCGTGTATCGTTAAATGCACGATAACGCTCCGAGCCAATAGTCTCGGTGTCTACACCTGCGTCTCCCAATCTCCCAGTTGAGATCAGATTCGCGCACAAGTCTAGCACCCAAAGCACGTTCTTCAATCCCACAATCTCACCATCCGCTCCCACGAACTTGGCGCATCCCATGCCCATGACTTTGGCCTTGGCACCTGTCGCGGATCTGACTGTAGAGATTGGTGCGGGCTGGATCTCATCAAGAAGATCCGCACGAGGAGTCATGTGCCAGGAGCTCCCTGAGTCAATCACCCAATGGGTGAGGGGATGAAGGAGAACCTTGGCAGCCATAGCGGGGTCGGTCATTCCTTCATTCACGAAGAAGAAGAACCCGGCCTTCCGCTCTTCAGGTTTGCCACCCTTCTCATCATCCTTCTCCTCTCCACTAGCTCCCATGACTCCCCCACTCCTCTTGCCACCATGCTGGTTGCTTGAGGAAGGCGGGGTCCAATCTCGGGGCCGTTGGTAGCATTTTCTCCAACGATGGCCGCGCTTCTTGCAATAGAAGCACACCTCCCCTTGGCCTCCGCCACTCTCCTCTTGGGAGTTCTCATTCTTTTTTCCCTTCCACTTCTTTTTGAAGCCGCTCTTCCCACCTCCAACTCCATAACCAGCACCATCCCCTGCGGGTTCTACACTTCGGCGCCTTAGATCCTCTTCAAGGATTCGCGCACGAATGTAATCCACACTCCACAGGGATTGCTGGGAGTTGAGGTTGATGGCTAGGGCAGACCACGACTCAGGAAGTCGGATCACTATCTCCACGCACTGAACAAGCTCAGGGTAGACAACGCCACCACTCTTGAGCTTCGTGAAGATGTCTCGCATCTCATCCAACACTAGCTGCATTGGCTCTCCATCAACAAATTTGATGTCGCGCAATCGCCGCGCAAGTAGCACAATGCCTGTAGCATGTGTTGGTGAGTGCACATCAAGGAGTTTCCTCCATGCCTTGGGTCCACACTCGGGATCACCCAATAGGCCTTTGATATGGTCAAGTTGGCGTCCACCAACCGCTTGGACCATGAGCATATACGCATCAAATGAGCGTTTTATCCATGCTCCTTTCAAGTCCACAGCCTCTGGCATTCTTTCCTTTCCTTCCACCACATCCAATAACTTGTATTGGGTAAACATGAGCCTCATACGGAAGCTCCACTGCTCATAATCCTCCCCCATGAACTTCTCAATAGAGAAGACTTTCATAGGATCCACAAATATAGTGGAAGAGGGTAGCACAGGGGTAGTTGGTTGGTGAGTTCCCACTCCACCACCAACTACTCTCCCTTGCTCTCCAGCCTCTCCACTCCCAGCCATTCCATCATTAGCACCTCTGGAGTCCGTCTCAGCCATCAAGAGGCTTTAGGCACGGTGGAATCTTGAA
The DNA here is from genome assembly GCA_947470075.1 of Closterium sp. Yama58-4. Lineage (NCBI taxonomy): Eukaryota > Viridiplantae > Streptophyta > Zygnematophyceae > Desmidiales > Closteriaceae > Closterium > Closterium sp. Yama58-4. The sequence continues at coordinate 224,091 of CANIUD010000304.1, forward strand.
AATCGCTTGAACAGGATTCTGCCAGAAATTTCGCTTTTACGAAAAACGCCGTCTCGGTTAGCACACTTCGAATTAGGACGCGATTCAAACACCAATCGAAAGATCGCGAGCAGAGCTATAAAAAAATGGTCTCATTCGTCAACATTGGTTGAGAATCGATGACGATTCGTTGCTTCAAAGTCGACCACCAGCTCTGATACCACTTGGTGCATAGGATCCGGTCAAATTGAAGACTTACGACGATCTCAAATCTCAACTAAACGCAAATCCGCTCGGTAGGATTGCGCGCGCTTGTCGTAGCTACCATTTGCAAGTTGAATCACTTGATTTCATGGTCTAGGGAGTGAGAACGAATAAAAAACGTATAGCTGCTGCTGCTGCTGCTGCTGCTGCTGCTGCTGCTGCTGCTGCTTTCTAAGCATAGAATCAGGACTTGGGGGGTTTCAAGAGAACCATGTGAGCGAAGGCTCTCCAAATGCTTGGGAAGGATGGTGGGAACCTTCCTAGCATCAAAGATGCAACCCTCATAATGAGGTCCTTAAGGTGTCACATGCAAAATCCAATCCAATTGGATTTTGCCTAGGTGTTGCAACATTTGCAACCCATGCTAGAAACTTCTAGCCACCCCAATCCAAAAGTCAAAGTTGCCTTCCTAACCACCCAACCAAAGATCCCTTTATAGTCATGACCCAATAATCGCCCACTTTAGTTAATATCCCAAATTAAGATAGAATTCCCAAATCTTGTAACTTGGACGATCTTGGTCGGAATAAGGCGATCTTGGTATCGTTGGAAAGCTCTGGATTTCTCCTGCATGATCAAGCATTTAGACTTGGAGAAAAACACAGAGGTGGTAAAATCCAACAGCCATGCATAATGATTTATGCTCATGCAAATGATGCAAGCATGGATTGCACAAGCACACAGCAGGACGTTAGGATGACATGCACTCACACTGACAGCAATTAGTACCATTTTCTTGCTAGTATATTAGATTAGACCTTCTACTTCAACACCACTAGGTTTTAACCTTTCGGATCCACATAATTTGAGAAATTTCAGAGTTCCAATTCCGCTTTGTACCTCCACACAAACGTGCGTACTGGCCAGACTGACCAATGCATTATTTTCACAGTAGAATCATAGTGAATACTATATATTTACCCATTTCCTTTAAATTACACCATTCCCCACCCCCATACCAGGTTTTAACCTTTGGAATCTCTGTACTTTGGCATATGTAGGCATTCCAGTCGTACATGGTACCTGTACGAAAATATAAGTTATATTTTCTATATGTAACAGCCTGTAGGATTTGGTACTGTAGTTATAGCCTTTCTAGTTGGTGGTGCACCATTCTTGCTTTTGCTTGCCTATTTGTACTGTTTGCTCTATAGTGAACAACCTCTTTTGTTGGTCCAAGTCTCTCTCGCTACTCTCGCTTTGGTCAAACCCTAGCCATGACGCCTAAGTTTAATCTACTATCTTGACATGGTATCGAGCTAGTTTTCGATCAATGGGCCCACCAATTTTCGACCCTGTCATGGCGGCCCTCCCTCCCAACGATTTCCTGCTGCGATCGTGCCGTCAATGCGACCGTCGCGTTAAAATCCGCGACGGTCTTGATCGTCAGCGCGATCGACGGGGCGAAGGCGGCGCTCTGCTCGTCGCGCTGCCTCGTCGCCCCGTCGTTCGCGGCCACGCTGCCCCGTCGTCGCTTCGTCGCACCTCCGGTACGGCCCTCTGTCCCGCTCGTCGCGCCCGAGCAATTGTCCCCGCCCACCCTCCCGCCGGTCCTATTGCAGCTGTCGCAGTTGCTGCTGTCGTGCGTGCTCCTGCTGTGGGGGGGTGTCGTGGGCGTGGCGGACAGTGGGGGAGGTGGTGTGACGGGGTGGCCGTTGTGAGCCGCCCGCAGCACTTGCCGTTGCCTTTTCTCGCCCCATACGCGATTGTCGCTGTGGGGGGGAGGGCGAGGGCGTGGCGGGAGGGTACCCGTAGGAACCGGCCGACGCCCTCCTCTCTCCTCTCTCTACTGTCAAATTATATGTTTCATATTATTTAGTTCTAGGTTGTGTAGGGGTGATTCTTAGAGGGTACAACAATTCTCTCGATACTCTTGTACCCCCTCCCCTAACCTAATCGACATACTTTCCTCTCTAGTCTTGACATGGTATAGAGCAGGAAGTTTCCTAGGGCCCACCACGGAAAACGAATTTTTTTTTTCCTGCCCGGAGCGCGCTTCGCGCCTACCCTAGTCGCGCCCCGTGCGCCTGTCCCTAACGGCCCGTCGCGGCCCCTCTCTTAAAGTCCTCTCGCGGCCCCTCGTTGGCCCCTTCGCGACCCCCGCTTACGGCCCCTTAGCGGCCCCCCCCTTTTTCGCGGCCTCGTCGCCCTCCCCCCCCGCGCAGCTTTGCCGCCGCCCTTTCGCGACCTCGTCGCCGCCCCTACGCGGCTTCGTCGTCGCCCCTACGCGGCCTCGTCGCCGCCCATACGCGACTCCGTCGCCGCCCTCCCCTTCGCGGCTCTGTTGCCGCCTCTTCGCGGCTTCGTCGCCGCCCCTCGCCGCCCTTCGCGGCCCCTCCAGGACCCGTCGCGGTCCCCTTCCCTCTCGTCTGCAGCAGCTGTCGCCGCTGAGCCTGCAGCAGCTACCGCCGCTGACCTTCAGCCGCTGCCGCCGCAGAGCATACAGCAGCAGCCGCGGCCGGACCTGCAGTAGCAGCCGCCGCCGAGCCAGCAGCAGCAGCCGCGGTCGGACCTGCAGTAGCAGCCGCCGCCAGACCTGCAGCAGCTGCCGCGGCCCAGCCTACAGCAGCAGCCGCCGCCGGGCCTGCAGCAGCTGCCGCCGCCGAGCCTGCAGCAACAGCCGCGGCAGAGCCTGCAGTCGCAGCCGCCGCCAGACCTACAGCAGCGGCCGCCGCCGACCCTACAGCAGCGGACGCCGCCGACCCTGCAGCAGCTGCCGTCGCCGAGCCAGCAGCAGCAGCCGCCGCCAGACCTGCAGCAGCTGCCGCCGCCGAGCTTGCAGCAGCAGCCGCCGTTCGAGAATACCACAGCAGCCGCCGTCCCTGCAGCAGCGGCCGTTCCCGAGCCTTCAGCAGCTGCCGCCGCCGCCGCCGTCACTGCCACGGCCCTGCCCTGCTAGAGCCGCACTGCCCTGCCCTACCGCGCTACTGCTGCTGCTGTCACTGCTACTGACACTACTACTGTTCCTCCTACTGCTACTATGGCTAGCCCTCCTGTGCTAGCCTTCGATGCTGAGGGCCGCCCAGTGAAGTTTGACACCTGGCTAGATGACCTGCACCTCTTCCTACAGCTCACTGCCAAGGAGGACATTTCACTGTACGATCACGCCCTAGGCCATGCTACTGCCCCTGACACTACTGCTGACAGCACTCTGCGCTCCCAGTGGCAGACCCGTGACGCGCACGCTCGCTTCGCTATTCGCAACTCCCTACCGCTAGATGAGCGCGAGCACTTCGGCCAGTGCAAGACTGCTAAGGAACTGTACACAGCCGTAGTTGCTCGTTACTCCTCACCTGCGTCTGCCGCACTAGGCCGCCTCTCACTCCCCTATCTGTTCCCCGACCTGGCCTCCTTTCACACTGTTGCTGACCTCATCACCCACCTCAAGACTAGTGAGGCCCGCTTTCGCGCTGCTATGCCTGCCGAGTTCCTTGCTAGCAACCCCCCCCCGCTCTGGCTCACTCTCTACCACATTGTCACCCGCCTCCCTGACTCTCTGCGCACAGTCAGGGATTCCTTTCTAGCTCGCTCCCCTACTGAGCTCACCATTGCCCTCCTCGAGAAGGACCTACTTGCAGCTGAGGCGAGCATCGTCGCCGTAGGTGCCTCTCGTGGCGAGCCCCGCACCCCCTTCTTTGAGGGGTGTTCCCCTTCCCCCCTTCTCCCCTCTGTCGCCTCTGCTTCTGCTGTCGACCTCCTTGGTGCTGAGAAGGTCGGGACCGCGTCTGCTCCGAGCGGGCGCCGCAGGACCAAAGGAGGCAAGGGTGGAGGAGGCGGCCGGGGAGGCGGGGGTGGAGGCGGTGGGAGTGGAGGAGGGGCTGGAGAGACTAGTGGCGGCAGTGGGGGTAGTGACGGCAGCGGCGGAGGCGGTGGCAGGGGCGGGGGCGGCAGCGGGGGCGGCGGTGGTCGTGGCAGCGGCAGGGGAGGGGGTGGTCGAGGAGGTGGCAGCGGCGGTGGTGGTCGTGGAGGCGCTGGCGGTGGTCCGAGCCAGCAGCACACTCCGTCGCTCCAGGAGGCCCGTGAGTGGTATGCGCAGCGTGGGGGGGCGGGTGGCCTTAGCTGCACGTACGTCATCCGCACTGGTGACCGCGCTGGTCAGACGTGTGGGAAGCCGCACCCCACGCCGCGCTGTTTCGCGCGCCTTGACGACGCTTGGCGCACTCAGTTCCCTGACGGCAATGAGCTGCCCCGCTGGTTTGATCTGGAGAAGAAGGGTGTTGATATCTGGGCTTTAGACTTTGATGCTATTCTCACTGCCATGTATGCTATGTTTACTAGTGGAGAGGGTGCTCAGTACTTGCGTGTTCCGCCCGACCCGGGCATTCTCACCAGTGAGGCTGCTGCTCTAGGTGCTAGTGCGTCTGCAGCTCCAGGTGCTCGCGTGTCTGCCACCTCAGGTGACGGTGAGGCTGTCGCTCTAGGTGCTGGTGAGTCTGTCTCCCCTGGTACTGAGTCGACTGCGGCACTGCACACCTTCACACTGGACTCAGGTGCTTCTCGCTGTTTCTTTCGAGATCGCACTGCCCTTGAGCCACTCGCTCGGCCAGTTGCTGTCTCCCTCGCTGACCCCTCTGGGGGTCCGGTCATTGCGACCTCCTCCACTGTTCTTCCCTGTCCTGCGGTCCCGTCTGGCACACTGTCTGGTCTCTACCTTTCCTCGTTCTCTAAGAACTTGGTGGCGGGTAGTGCGCTCCAGGACGGGGGTGTTCACCAGTTCACCCCTGCCTACGAGCGCGTGACACACTGCACGTGTGCTCGGACGGGCCGTCACCTGGCTACCTTCACTTGGCAGCCGGGGTCGGACCTGTACACACTGACCACTGAGTCCCCTCAGGTAGCTGCGTCTGCGTCTACGTCTGGTCAGCTGTCCGCCCCCTGCTCGTGTCGCTCTCTGGCGCATGAGACTGTCCTCTGGCACCACCGCCTTGGTCACCCGTCTGTGCAGCGCCTTCGGGCCATGCACAAACGGGACCTTGTTGCTGGTCTTCCCAGGGTTCTCCCTCCCCTTCCACCCTCGCCTGCTCCTCCCTGTCTTCCTTGTGTCGAGGGGCGGCAGCGCGCCGCTCCTCACTCCTCCTCCTTTCCCCCGACGACTGCTCCCTTGCAGACGCTCCACATGGACGTGTGGGGCCCAGCCCGCGTCCGTGGTCAGGGTCAGGAGAGGTACTTCCTGATTGTTGTTGACGACTTCTCGCGCTACACCACGGTCTTCCCCTTGCGCACCAAGGGTGACGTCCCTGATGTCTTGATCCCTTGGATCCGCAGATCTCGTCTCCAGCTCAGTGAGCGTTTCCGCTCCGACTTCCCTGTCCTACGTCTGCACTCTGACAGAGGTGGGGAGTTTTCCTCTGGCCTCTTGGAGGAACTCTGTCAGCAGGAGGGCATTGAGCAGTCGTTCACGCTTCCGGCCTCTCCACAGCAGAACGGGGTTGCTGAGCGCCGCATTGGCTTGGTCATGGAGGTCGCTCGTACCTCCTTGGTTCATGCGGCTGCCCCCCACTTTCTGTGGCCGTTTGCAGTCCGATACGCTGCGCATCAGCTCAACCTCTGGCCCCGTGTCTCCTTACCGGAGACTTCTCCGACACTGCGTTGGACGGGAGAGGCTGGCGATGCGTCGCGTTTTCGGGTCTGGGGATCCCAAGCTTTTGTTCGCGACACGTCCGCTGTGTCTTCCTTGGCTTTGTCCCGGACGCGCCTGGTTGGCAGTTCTACCACGCCACCTCGCGTCGTGTCCTGGCCTCTCAGGACGTCACTTTTGACGAGTCCGTCCCCTACTACCGCCTCTTCCCCTACCGCACTGCCCCGCTCCCCCCCCGCCTCTCTTCCTCGCTCCAGGTGCTGAGGTACCAGACCCCCTCCCCCCTCAGGGTGCCGCTCCCTCAGGTGTGTCCCAGGTAGACCCGGGTGAGCCTGTCGAGGTAGCTGTCGACTCTCGTCCTGCTAGGGGTGCTGAGCCTGGGGGTGCTGAGCCTGGGGGTGCTGTGTCTGGGGGTGCTGAGCCTGGGAGTACTGAGTCTGGAGGTGCGGAGCCTGGGGGTGCTGAGCTTGGAGGTGCGGAGCCTGGAGGTGCGGAGCCTGGAGGTGCTGAGCCTGGGGGTGCTGAGTCTGGGGGTGCTGACCCTGAGCGTGCTACACCTGGAGGAGCCCTCTCCTCCCCACAGCTGCAGGAGAGGTACCTACAGTACTGCCGCCTCCGGAGAGGTGCTACTGGAGCTCGTACCGGTACTTTCCCTCCTGCCCAGGAGCTCCCCCCCATTCAGCAGATCTGAGAGTGGTACACGCGGCGCTGCAGTCTTCGGAGTGGTGCTCCTGGTGCTGCGGACCCTGGGGTTGGCGCTGCTACTGGTGCTGAGGACTCGGGCGTTGGAGCTGCTGCTGGTGCTGAGGACCCGGGCGTTGGAGCTGCTGCTGGTGCTGCGGACCCGAGTGGTGGCGCTGCTGCTGGTGCTGAGGACCCGGGCGTTGGAGCTGCTGCTGGAGCTGAGGTCCCAGACAGTGGAGCTGCTGCTGGTGCTGAGGACCCGGGCGTTGGAGCTGCTCCTGGTGCTGAGGACCCGGGCGGTGGAGCTGCTGCTGGTGCTGAGGACCCGAGCGGTGGAGCTGCTGCTGGTGCTGAGGACCTCGCCGCTGGTATCTCTGCTGGTTCTGGAGACGCTGCGCGGCCACGACCGTACTTCGTACCACTTCTTCAGCAGGTTCTTGGTCAGGCTCCTCCTCCTTGTCCTCCTCCCTCCGTGGAGTGTCCTCCGCCTGTCCAGCCGCAGTCACAGTTACCGCCTGCCTCGCCTCTCCCTGCTCCCTCTCTTTTTACACTGGTCCCACATGAGGTCTTACAGAGCGTCGTGAGCCTGAGTCTCGTCCTGCGTCGCTTGTTCGTACTGCTCGCACTGGTCGTCGTGTCCCACGTGAGCGTCCACCTCCTGTCCCTGGCACTCACTACATGACTCTGCGTCCCTCTACTGCTCCTCAGCGTGTCCCTCTGCCGTCTCCTCCTGCGTCCTCTCTACCTACTCTTCCTGACCCGGAGTCTGACTCCCGTCGTGCTGCCAGTCCCACTGTCACGCGTCTCCTAGCTACTGTTGTCACTGACCCTACCTTTGAGTCCTCTGCTGCGTCTGCTCTGGTCGCTGAGTTGGTTGACTTTGCTGCCCGCTGTCGTCTAGACTACGCCGCTAGCCTTGTTGCTGAGTCTGAGTCTGTCTGTCCTCCGTCCGTCGGGGGTGAGTGTGCTCTTGGCACGGACGTCCTTGAGGACAGGCAGGAGGAGTTCCAGTGCTTTGCTGCTGCTTTGCCCCGTCTCGTGTCCATGCTAGTTGCCCCTGAGGGAGACCCAGATGCACCAGACATCCCGACCCCGCGCTCTTACGCTGAGGCGATGGCGGGTCCCTACTCCTCTCAGTGGCAGACAGCCATGGACGCAGAGATGGCTTCCTGGAAGTCCACAGGCACCTACGTCGACGAGGTTCCCCCACCTGGGGCGAACATCGTCAGTGGCATGTGGATTTTCAGGGTGAAGCGGCCGCCGGGTTCTCCTCCTGTCTTCAAGGCGCGCTACGTTGCTCGAGGCTTCAGTCAGCGAGAGGGAGTAGACTTCTTCCAGACCTTCTCCCCCACCCCGAAGATGACCACTCTTCGGGTGCTGCTACACGTTGCCGCTCAGCGCGACTACGAGCTTCACTCACTTGACTTCAGCACTGCTTTCTTACAGGGCAGCCTGCACGAGGAGATCTGGCTACGTCGCCCACCTGGCTTCACTGGGTCGGTTCCTCCTGGTACCCAGTGGAGGCTCCAGCGGCCGGTCTACGGTCTCCGCCAGGCACCACGTGAGTGGCACGACACACTGAGGACGACACTTGCGGCTCTTGGGTTCGCTCCCTCTACTGCTGACCCGTCACTGTTTCTACGCACTGACACCTCGCTGCCGCCGTTCTACATCCTCGTGTACGTCAACGACTTGGTCTTTGCCACTGCTGACACCGCGGCACTTGCCCACGTGAAGTCGGAGCTGCAGAGGAGACACACGTGCACAGACCTGGGTGAACTGACGAGCTATCTTGGCTTGCGGATCACCCGGGACAGAGCACGGCGCACCATCACCTTGACTCAGTCACACATGGTGCAGCAGATCCTCCAGCGCTTCCGCTTCACGTACTCCTCGCCTCAGTCCACTCCTCTGCCTACCGGTCACTCGCTCTCAGCTCTGCCTTCGGATGAGTCCGTAGAGCCGAGTGGCCCGTATCCAGAGCTTGTGGGCTGCCTCATGTACCTGATGACCTGCACTCGACCTGACCTGGCATACCCTCTTAGCATCCTTGCACGCTATGTCGCTCCTGGCCGTCACAGGAAGGAGCACATGGATGCCGCTAAGAGGGTGTTGCGCTACTTGTGCAGTACGTCGGGCATGGGGCTAGTGCTTGGAGGGCGGGACCGAGTTGTACTCACAGGACACTCAGACGCTTCTTGGGCGGACGATCAGGCTACTCAGCGGTCGTCTCAGGGTTACACCTTCAGCCTTGGCTCTGGCTCAGTTTCTTGGCGTTCCACACGCTCTTCTTCTGTTCTCAGCTCCAGTTGTGAGGCTGAGATCTACGCCACAGCCATGGCTGCCCAGGAGCTACGCTGGCTGACCTACCTGCTGACCGACCTGGGAGAGCGGCCTCGTTCTCCTCCAGTGCTGTACGTCGACAACAAGGCTGCCATTGCCTTGTGTGAGGAGCACAGACTGGAGCACAGAACGAAGCACATCGCCCTGCGGTACTTCCTTGCTCGAGAGCTGCAGCAGCGCGGTCAGCTTTGTCTGCGTTACGTGGCCACTGAGGCCAACACTGCTGATGTGTTCACCAAGGCGCTTCAGCCTTGTGACCATCAGCGCTTCTGCACTCTGCTAGGCCTTGTGCCTACTGGACCTCACTTGCTTACTTCTTGACCCTGCTTGTACTGTGATCACTATATATATATATATGTATATATATATATATATATATACCTGCATGTTTACCCTTGCTAGGTTGTGATCACTGTATCTCTTGTTTTGTTATAAACCTGCATGTGAACTGGCCTTGTGGCCACCTGCTTGTGCTCAGACTGTGTGGTGTCCTTGAGATCCACCCTGAGCTTTGTCTTGCTTGCTTTTCTGCTTGACTGGTCTTGTGACCACTGTTAGGTTTGGCTATCCCCCCTACTTCACCTATGGGGGTGTGTCAAATTATATGTTTCATATTATTTAGTTCTAGGTTGTGTAGGGGTGATTCTTAGAGGGTACAACAATTCTCTCGATACTCTTGTACCCCCTCCCCTAACCTAATCGACATACTTTCCTCTCTAGTCTTGACATCTACCTGCAGCGCCCGGCGCTGTGGGGGATGGGGGGGAGTGTGAGGGAGTGGCCAGAGAGATTTTGCCGCGCCAACAGCCGTCCCCCCTCCTCTCTCTCTCACTGCTGCACGTGCAGCTGTGGGGGGGAGGGTGAGAGAGGGTGGCGGAAGTGAGCCAGGCATCTGCTGCTGCCGCCTGCTGCTTTCGTGACACTTCCAGCTGCCGCCCCTGCCGCCACCTGCCCTTGCTTCTGCTGCCTGCTGCTATGGCCTGCAGGTGCTGCCGTCGAGCCGCTGCTGTCCTGCTGCTTGCTCCTGTTTCTGCTTCTGCCTTGGCTGAGGGTTTGATGCAGCTGAATCTGCCACCACTGTACTGGTTGCGACTGCACTTGCTTGCTGCTGCAATTTCCGCTGCGCACTCTTGGTGTACCCCATCAGGGGGCATTTACTGCATATTCCTATCCTACTGGCAGTTATGGGGGAGTGTCCGAAAATATATGTTATATTTTCTATATGTAACAGCCTGTAGGATTTGGTACTGTAGTTATAGCCTTTCTAGTTGGTGGTGCACCATTCTTGCTTTTGCTTGCCTATTTGTACTGTTTGCTCTATAGTGAACAACCTCTTTGTTGGTCCAAGTCTCTCTCGTTACTCTCGCTTTGGTCAAACCCTAGCCATGACGCCTAAGTTTAATCTACTATCTTGACAGTACCTGCACTACGGGCACGCATATCGACCATACTGACAAGCGCACTACGTATGTTTGAAGAGATGCAATTAGTACCATTTTCTTGCCAGTCTACTAGATTAGGCCTTCTACTTCAACACCACTAGGTTTTAACCTTTCGGATCCACATATTCTGGGAGATTTCAGAGTTTCAGCTCCGCCTTGTACCTACACACAAGCGTACATACTGGCCGAACCGACCAACGCATTATTTTCACTGTAGAAATACAGTGAATACCATAAATTTACCCATTTCCTTTATATTGCACCATTCCCCACCCCCATACCAGGTTTTAACCTTTGGAGTCTTTGTAATTTGGCGTATGTATGCATTCCAGTCGTACGTGGTACCTGCACTACGGGCACGCATGTCGATCATACTGACAAGCGCACTATGTATGTTTGTAGAGATGCAATTAGTACCATTTTCTTGCCAGTCTACTAGATTAGGCCTTCTATTTCGACATCACTAGGTTTTAACCTTTCGGATCCACATAATTTGGGAGATTTCAGAGTTCCAGCTCCGCCTTGTACCTACACACAAGCGTGCATACTGGCCGAACCGACCAACGCATTATTCCCACAGTAGAAACATAGTGAATACTATATATTTTCCCATCTCCTTTAAATTACACCATTCCCCACCCCCATACCAGGTTTTAACCTTTGGAATCTATGTAATTTGGCATATGTAGGCAATCCAGTCGAACATGGTACCTGCATTACGGGCACGCATATCGACATACTGACAAGCGCACTACATATGTTTGAAGAGATGCAATTAGTACCATTTTCTTGCCAGTCTACTAGATTAGGCCTTCTACTTCAACACCACTAGGTTTTAACCTTTCGGATCCACATAATTTGGGAGATTTCAGAGTTCTAGCTCCTCCATGTACCTACACACAAGCGTGCATACTGGCCGAACCGACCAACGCATTATTCTCACAGTAGATACATAGTGAATACTATATATTTACCCATTTCCTATAAATTACACCATTCCCCACCCCCATACCAGGTTTTAACCTTTGGAATCTATGTAATTTGGCATATGTAGGCATTCCAGTCGTACAATGTACCTGCACTACAGGCACGCATATCGATCATACTAACAAGCGCACTACGTATGTTTGAAGAGATGCAATTAGTACCATTTTCTTGCCAGTCTACTAGATTAGGCCTTCTACTTCAACACCACTAGGTTTTAACACTTCGGATCAACATAATTTGGGAGATTTCAGAGTATCAACTCCGCCTTGTACCTACACACAAGCGTACATACTGGCCGAACCGACCAAAGCATAATTTTCACTGTAGAAAAACAGTAAATGCCATATACTTACCCATTTCCTTTAAATTACACCATTCCCCACCCCCATACCAGGTTTTAACCTTTGGAATCTATGTAATTTGGCATATGTATGCATTCCAGTCGTACATGGTACCTGCACTACGGGCACGCATGTCGACCGTATTGACAAGCGCATTATGTATGTTTATAGAGATGCAATTAGTACCATTTTCTTGCCAGTCTACTAGATTAGGCCTTCTACTTCAACACCACTAGAATTTAACCTTTCGGATCCACATAATTTGGGAGATTTCAGAGTTCCAACTCCGCTTTGTACCTCCACACAAGGGTGTGTACTGGCCAAGCCGACCAGCGCATTATTTTCACTGTAGAAAAACAGTGAATACCATATATTTTCCCATTTCCTTTAGATTACACAGTTCCCCACCCCCATACCAGGTTTTAACCTTTTGGGATCTATGTAATTTGGCATATGTAGGCATTCTAGTAGTACATGGTACCTGCACTATGGGCACGCATGTCGACCATACTGACTAGCGCACTACGTGTGTTTGTAGAGATGCAATTAGTACCATTTTCTTGCCAGTCTACTAGATTAGGCCTTCTACTTCAACACCACTAGGTTTTAACCTTTCGGATCCACATAATTTGGGAGATTTCAGAGTTCCAGTTCTGCCTTGTACCTACACACAAGCGTGCATACTGGCCGAACCGACCAACGCATTATTCTTATAGTAGAAACATAGTAAATTCTATCTATTTTTCCCTCTCCTTTAAATTACACCATTCCCCACCCCCATACCAGGTTTTAACCTTTGGAATCTATGTAATTTGGCATATGTAGGCATTCCAGTCGTACATGGTACCTGCACTACGGGCACGCATATCGACCATACTGACAAGCGCACTATGTATGTTTGAAGAGATGCAATTAGTACCATTTTCTTGCCAGTCTACTAGATTAGGCCTTCTTTTTCAACATCACTTGGTTTTAACCTTTCGGATCCACATAATTTGGGAGATTTCAGAGTTCCAGCTCCGCCTTGTACCTACACACAAGCGTGCATACTGGCCGAACCGACCAACGCATTATTCTTACAATAAAATCATAGTGAATACTATATGTTTTCCCATTTCCTCTAAATTACACCATTCCCCACCCCCATACCAGGTTTTAACCTTTGGAATCTATGTAATTTGGCATATGTAGGCATTCCAGTCGTACATGGTACCTGCACTACGGGCACGCATATCGACCATACTGACAAGCGCACTACGCATGTTTAAAGAGATGCAATTAGTACGATTTTCTTGCTAGTCTACTAGATTAGGCCTTCTACTTCAACACCACTAGGTTTTAATCTTTTGGATCCACATAATTTGGGAGATTTCAGAGTTCCAGCTCCGCCTTGTACCTACACACAAGCGTGCATACTGGCCGAACCGACCAACGCATTATTCTTACAGTAGAAACATAGTGAATACTATATATTTTCCCATCTCCTTTAAATTACACCATTCTCCATCCCCATACCAGGTGTTAACCTTTGGAATCTATGTAATTTGGCATATGTAGGCATTCCAGTCGTACATGGTACCTGCACTACGGGCACGCATATCGACCATACTGACAAGCGCACTACGTATGTTTGAAGAGATGCAATTAGTACCATTTTCTTGCCAGTCTACTAGATTAGGCCTTCTACTTCAACACCACTAGGTTTTAACCTTTCGGATCCACATAATTTGGGAGATTTCAGAGTTCCAGCTCCGCCTTGTACCTACACACAAGCGTGCATACTGGCCGAACCGACCAACGCATTATTCTCACAGTAGAATCATAGTGAATACTATATATTTACCCATTTCCTATAAATTACACCATTCCCCACCCCCATATCATGTTTTAACCTTTGGAATTTCTGTAATTTGGCATATGTAGGCAATCCAGTCGTACATGGTACCTGCACTACGGGCACGCATGTCGACCATACTGACAAGCGCATTATGTATGTTTATAGAGATGCAATTAGTACCATTTTCTTGCTAGTCTACTAGATTAGGCCTTCTACTTCAACACCACTAGGTTTTAACCTTTCGGATCCACATAATTTGGGAGATTTCAGAGTTTCAGCTCCGCCTTGTACCTACACACAAGCGTACATACTGGCCGAACCGACCAACGCATTATTTTCACTGTAGAAAAACAGTGAATACCATATATTTACCCATTTCCTTTAAATTACACCATTCCCCACCCCCATACCAGGTTTTAACCTTTGGAATCTATGTAATTTGACGTATATATGCATTCTAGTCATACATGGTACCTGCACTACGGACACGCATGTCGACCATACTGACAAGCGCACTATGTATGTTTGTAGAGATGCAATTAGTACCATTTTCTTGCCAGTCTACTAGATTAGGTCTTCTATTTCAACATCACTAGGTTTTAACCTTTCGGATCCACATAATTTGGGAGATTTCAGAGTTCCAGCTCCGCCTTGTACCTACACACAAGCGTGCATACTGGCCGAACCGACCAACGCATTATTCTTACAGTAGAATCATAGTGAATACTATGTATTTTCCCATCTCCTTTAAATTACACCATTCCCCACCCCCATACCAGGTTTTAACCTTTGGAATCTATGTAATTTGGCATATGTAGGCATTCCAATCGTACATGGTACCTGCACTACGGGCACGCATATCGACCATACTGACAAGCGCACTACGTATGTTTGAAGAGATGCAATTAGTACCATTTTCTTGCCACACCAATGTGCCTGGTATTGACAGCAGACGAATACGTTAAGTGAACTTGCTGTTTGTGATGAGAGCCTGGCCAGCTGAAGGTGATCTGGGTGGCTCGATATTGCTTAACATCATTGCTGGAAATGGTGGATTCCAGATTAGTTGATATGACTTCTCATTTCCTCTGAAGCTGGTACCCAGGGTCGACAAATGTGACCTCAACATGTCTTCATGATGAACGTGACACGTAATAACCTTAAGATTTCAAACTATTACAGCCATTTACGGTTTCTGCACGAGAAATAAGCGTCAAGAGGAGCGTCAACTCCCCAGGTGTAAGAGGAATACCAATCTTACCGTGTGGACGGATGACTGGAAAATAAGATTAAACTTGTGCATTCTCATATCCACCTGCATGCAGATGAAGCAATGAAGAAATCTGACTGATGGGAAGGCGAAAAGAGATTTAGAAAAGGAATACAAGCAGATTTAATCGAATAGCAGTAAAAAAGCTGCCTTGTGAAACCTTCCAGCCAGATTAACACGCTTCCGTGTAACATTCACGAGGACCTGCATTTTTTTACGGGTGAGACATAAGAGTAGAATGACCAGATGGTCTGCGACTGACAGCCACACGTACACTTGGCAGCGTGGACGTTCTTAGGAAAATAAGCTACGCTCTCGCTCTTGTCTGTTCCTCGACCTGAACTGCCATTATGAAGTTTCGTATGAATGAG
The DNA here is from genome assembly GCA_947470075.1 of Closterium sp. Yama58-4. Taxonomy (NCBI): domain Eukaryota; kingdom Viridiplantae; phylum Streptophyta; class Zygnematophyceae; order Desmidiales; family Closteriaceae; genus Closterium; species Closterium sp. Yama58-4. The sequence continues at coordinate 239,187 of CANIUD010000304.1, forward strand.
TGCTATGATCGATGGCTTCTGGCACAGATCACGCTGTGTGTAATGCGTGAAAGGCAGTCACAGCAGCAAAATTCGAATTTAGGGAAACAGACTTGCCACCCCAGCCCAGCCCCCTGCCAGTCATGCAGCAACCAACTCGAGGGAGATTTGGTTTGGGGAAAATATGTCAATGGTAACTTACATGGGGCACTAAAACGCGTACGGTAACGATTTCAACGCGTTTGGTAACTCGCTTAACGCGTTTGGTAACCTGCTTAACACGTTTGGTAACTCGTTTAACACATTTGGTAACTCTAGCAGCCCATCACGCGAATGGTAACTACATGAAATTCCCACCGAAATTGAGCCTTTTTCTGGTTTTTCCCGCTCGCGTCAGAATAAATTGACAAATCCTGAAGCAGAAAATTCTGACACACTCTCCGAAATTCTGACACAAAGTTCCGAAATTCTGACACACTTTCCGAAATCCTGACACACTTTAAGGTTGTCAGGCAAATTACAAAAACGTAAGTTTTGTGAAAACAGCTTTTCTTACATAAATGTTTCTGGCGCACTTTCCGCAAACTGTTTGTACTTTATTCTATCGTGCAGCCGGGGCAAACAAATCTATATCCCTTTCAGATGGCAAATAAATTTGAGAGCAACATGTCAGAGGTCCACTGGGGATCCCCGATGATCCTAGGGAAGGGTTACAGGCACGTCGGCCTGGGGGGTTATGGGCGCACTCACCCGCTATATAAACAAGCCCTTTTATCCCAGTGGTTAGTGGCTGGGATTCTGACATGTTATCAGAGCGAAGGTCTCGGGTTCGAATCCCGGTGTGTGCACTTCGGGCATCCCAGTGCGGGGGGGTGTCAGAGGTCCACTGGGGATCCCCGATGATCCTAGGGAAGGGTTACAGGCACGTCGGCCTGGGGGGTTATGGGCGCACTCACCCGCTATATAAACAAGCCCTTTTATCCCAGTGGTTAGTGGCTGGGATTCTGACATGGTATCAGAGCGAAGGTCTCGGGTTCGATTCCCGGTGTGTGCACTTCGGGCATCCCAGTGCGGGGGGGTGTCAGAGGTCCACTGGGGATCCCCGATGATCCTAGGGAAGGGTTACAGGCACGTCGGCCTGGGGGGTTATGGGCGCACTCACCCGCTATATAAACAAGCCCTTTTATCCCAGTGGTTAGTGACTGGGATTCTGACACAACAACCTTAAACTTCTTGCGACCAGGCGTTTATGGATCTTTATATAAAAAAAATGAAAGATGTAATTTTTAAAGGGTTTATTTTTTCCACATGAAAAAATCTTCCAACTTTGCAGTATTAAAAAAAAAAAAAATTTCCCTATGTCCTTTCGGGAATAGTTTTTTTTTTATCGTTTTGCAAGTTCGCAATCATGCTATCAAAATATGATGTTATCCATTTTTGTACGAGCTACATAATTATATATAAATTCTGAACTTTTCGGTCCGTGGTAATAGAACAAACGGGGTCCTTAATTTTCGTGGCGGGACGCGTTCAAGAAAGATAATGATGTGCGTAAAAGCTCTCAAACTCGATAAATTCCTTATTTTCAGGAAGATTTCGGCGGGAATTTCATGTAGTTACCATTCGCGTGATGGGCTGCTAGTGTAGAGTTACCAAATGTGTTAAGCGAGTTACCAAACGTGTTAAGCGAGTTACCAAACGCGTTAAGCGAGTTACCAAATGCGTTGAAATCGTTACCGTACGCGTTAAAGTGCCCCATGTAAGTTACCATTGACATATTTTCCCTTTGGTTTGCGAAGGGCTTCGTTTAGGAAATACTGTAGTCCGCATATATTTCTTACAGCGTAACTTTTTCAAGTTCTGAAAAATTCATACTACAACTTCAAGTTGAAAGCTACGGTAGCATATTATCAATTCTTCATTGATAGCAGCTCATCTATCACATTGAGATGCTGGCAAAGTCTCAATATAAAACCGGTTGGCAATGAGATTATGATATCACCTATCCACCATCCATATTATTATTGCTGCCCTCACACTCAGCAAACCCTTCCCCACAAGCGAGGCTGATTGCCGTGTTACAGCTTTTGCAGGTATCTGTTCTGTTTGATGTCATTTGGATAAACATTATGCCCTACAATTGCTCACTCATTCGTGAAGTATTGCAGTCGAGGTGATTACTCCATACTACTTGAAGACACAGTAAGGGAGACACGGCAACTTGTGGCCTCAAAATCAATCCTAAACCACCATTGCAGCAGCAGCAGCAGCAGATGTACCGCAACTGCTGCTTGTGGTGGTGCTGCTAGTGGTGGCGGCATCTCCTTGATTGCCATGCAGTACTGTTATACTGCCACCTGCCCCTGCTGTGGCATATTGGCCTCCCTCCCTAGTTTTTCTCAAGGACTCACTATCAGTAGGATTCCAGTCTGCCTTGTGGAACAAAAAGATCTTTGAGCATTGGCTCCCTGCTGAGGCCAAATGTCCCTCCCGAGTTCCTGGTGCATGCAATAGTGCCGCCAGCCAAGGCTACTCAAAGACATTCCGAAAGACATCTACACGCAATTGTCGAGAGAATCAGGCAAGGTTGGATTGACTATCGAGAGTTTGGTACAAAATAACACAACCCTAAAGTGTTATCCCCTATAACATCTACCCCACTACAGCCTACCAATATATATCACACATATATATCATTTGACACACCCCCATAGGCAAAGTGGGGGAGAGCAACGGGTCACAAGACCAGTCAAGAGAAGCAAAACAAGCTCAGGGTGGATCACAACGTCACCACACATTCTGAGCACAAGCAAATGGCCACAAGGCCAGTTCACATGCAGAGATATATATGAAGCAATGACAGTACAGTGATGGCTACCTAGCAAGAGCCAGCATACAGGTATATATGTATATAGATCACAGTACAAGCAAAGACTACAGCAAGTGTGGAAGCGTAGGCACAAGGCCTAACAGAGTACAAAAGCGCTGATGATCACCAGACGGAAGTGCCTTGGTGAATATATCAGCAGTGTTGGCCCGAGTGGCCACGTAACGAAGACAAAGCTGGCCTCGCTGCTGCAACTCTCGAGCCAGGAAGTAACGCAGAGCAATGTGCTTCGTTCTATGCTCCAGTCTGTGCTCCTCACACAAGGCAATGGCGGCCTTGTTGTCAACGTACAGCACTGGAGGAGAACGAGGCTGCTCTCCCAAGTCAGTCAGCAGGTAGGTGAGCCAGCGTAACTCCTGTGCAGCCATGGCGGTGGCGTAGATCTCAGCCTCACAACTGGAGCCGAGAACTGAAGACGAGCGTGTAGAACGCCACGAAACTGAACCAGAGCCAAGGCTGAAGGTGTAACCCTGTGACGACCGCTGAGTAGCCAGGTCGTCAACCCAAGAAGCGTCTGAGTGCCCAGTGAGGACAACTGGGCTCGTCCCTCCAAGCACTAGCCCCATGCCTGATGTGCTGCACAAGTAGCGCAGTACCCTCTTAGCAGCAGCCATGTGCTCAGGTCGGTGTCGACCAGGAGCCACGTAGCGAGCGAGGAGACCAAGAGGGTACGCGAGGTCAGGTCGAGTGCAAGTCATCAGGTACATGAGGCAGCCGACTAGCTCTGGGTAAGGACCACTCGGCTCTACGGACTCGTCCGAAGGTGGAGCTGAGAGCGTGTGACCTGTAGCCAGAGGAGTGGCCTGTGCTGAAGACCAGGTGAAGCCGAAGCGCTGAAGGACCTGCTGCACCATGTGTGACTGAGTCAAGGTGATGGTGCGGCGTGCTCTGTCCCGGGTGATCTGCAAGCCAAGGTAGCTGCGCAGCTCACCCAAGTCAGTGCACGTGTGTCTCTTCTGCAGCTCCAACTTCACGTGGGCGAGAGCCTCAGTGTCAGCAGTGGCAAAAACCAAGTCGTCGACGTACACGAGGATGTAGAACGGCGGCAGTGAAGTGTCGGTGCGCAGAAACAGCGACGGGTCAGCAGTAGAAGGCGCAAACCCAAGAGCCGCAAGCGTAGTCCTCAGTGTGTCGTGCCACTCACGTGGCGCCTGGCGGAGACCGTAGACCGGCCGCCGGAGGCTCCACTGGGTGCCAGGAGGGAACGACCCAGTGAAGCCCGGGGGGCGGCGCAGCCAGATCTCCTCGTGCAGGCTGCCCTGTAAGAAAGCAGTGCTGAAGTCAAGAGAGTGAAGCTCGTAGTCACGGTGAGCAGCAACGTGCAGCAGCACCCGAAGAGTGGTCATCTTCGGGGTGGGGGAGAAGGTCTGGAAGAAGTCAACTCCCTCTCGCTGACTGAAGCCTCGAGCCACGTAACGCGCCTTGAAGACAGGCGGAGAACCCGGCGGCCGCTTCACCCTGAAAATCCACATGCCACTGACGATGTTCGCCCCAGGTGGGGGAACCTCGTCGACATAGGTGCCTGTGGACTTCCAGGAAGCCATCTCTGCGTCCATGGCTGCCTGCCACTGAGAGGAGTAGGGACTCTCTATCGCCTCTGCGTAAGAGCGCGGAGTCGGGATGTCTGGTGCATCCGGGTCTCCCTCAGGGGCAAGTAGCGAGGACACAAGATGAGGTAAAGCAGCAGCAAGACACTGGAACTCCTCCTGCCTGTCCTCAAGGACGTCCGTGCTAAGAGCACACTCACCCTCGACGGACGGAGGACAGACAGACGCAGACTCAGCAACAAGACTGGCGGCGTAGTCTAGACGACAGGCAGCAGCAAAGTCAACAAGCTCAGCGACAAGAGCAGACGCAGCAGTAGACTCAAACGACGGGTCAGTGACAACAGTGGCTAGCAGACGTGTGACAGTAGGGTGCTCAGCATGAAACCGGTCAGACTCAGGGTCTGGAACGTCAGGTAGAGAGGACGCAGGAGGAGACGGCAGAGGAACAGGCTGCAGAGCAGAGGAAGGACGACGAACTACGAGGTGTGCGCGGGGGACAGCCGGCTGACGCGAACGAGGAACACGACGACCGGTACGACCAGGACGAGCAGGCGAGACAGGACGCGACACAGGCTCACGACGCTCAGCAGGACTACCAGTCTGCTCAGTGTAAGGAGAAGGAGCAGGCAGCGGTGAGCCAGGCTGTAACGGAAGACCAGTAGACGACGGGAGAGTAAGAACCTGACGAAGAACAGAGTCAGACGGCGGCAGAGACGACGGAGACGGCGGAGCGAAGAACAGTCGTGTCGGCGCAGCTGCATCAGTACCGGCAGCTCCAGCAGCTCCAGTGCCTCCAGCAGCTCCAGTACCTCCAGTAGCTCCAGTACCTCCAGCAGCTCCAGAAGCTCCAGTCCCAGAGCCGACACCTCCAGTCCCAGGGTCTCCACCCTCTGTGTCTCCAGCAGTAGCACCCCCAGAACCAGCACCTCCAGTCCCAGGGTCTCCAGCCTCAGTGTCTCCAGCAGCAGCACCCCCAGAGCCAGCACCTCCAGTCCCAGGGTCTCCAGCCTCAGTGTCTCCAGTACGAGCACCTCCAGAACCAGCGACTCCAGCACCTCCAGTAGACAAAGGTCCAGCACCACTCCTAGCTCCAGCAGCGCGACGCTGACGGTGACCGTACCAGTCCTGCAGCTGCTGTGGGGTGAGAGGCACCCGTGGACGAAGGCGGCTACTCCAAGGAGACCGCGCAACAGCAGACTCAGAACCCTCAGCGCCAGCACCCCCAACTGCTCCAGAACCTCCAGCGTCAGCACCTCCAGGCTCCACACGCGTAGGCTCAGTACCCGCAGACTCGGCACCCGCAAGCTCAGCACCTCCAGGCTCCTCACGCGCAGGCACAGCACCCTCAGACTCGACACCCCCAAGCTCAGCACCTCCAGGCTCCTCACGCGCAGGCACGGCACCCCCAGACTCCGCACCCCCAGGCTCAGCACCTCTAGGCGCCTCTCGCTCAGGCTCCGCACTCCCAGGCTCAGCACCCCCAGAGACAGCACCCCGAGTAGGACCACCTCCAGCAGGACCTGAGTCACCAGTGACCTCAACAGGCGCAGGTACCGGGGGGTCTACCTGAGAAACACCTGAAGGAGCAGGACCTGGCGCGGGGAGGGGGTCTACCTGGGGAGGACCTGGAGCGAGAAAGAGCGGCGGGGGGGGGCGAGAGGCAGTGCGGTAGGGAAAGAGACGGTAGAAGGGAACAGACTCGTCAAAGGTGACGTCCTGAGACGCAAAGACACGGCGCGAGGTGGGCTCGTAAAACTGCCAGCCAGGCGCGTCAGGAGGAAAACCAAGGAAGACGCAGGGAATGGCGCGAGCAGAGAGCTTGTCCGCGGTGAGATCGCGGACAAAGGCACGAGCACCCCAGACCCGGAAACGCGACGCATCGCCAACCTCCCCCGTCCACAGTAGTGTGGGCGAGGTCTCCGGCAAGGAGACACGGGGCCAGAGGTTGAGCTGATGCGCGGCGTACCGGACCGCGAACGGCCACAGAAAATGGGGAGCCGCCGCATGGATCATGGAGGTACGAGCGACCTCCATGACTAAGCCAATGCGGCGCTCAGCAACCCCATTCTGCTGCGGAGAGGCCGGAAGCGCGAACGACTGGGTGATGCCGTGCTCCGCACAGAAGGCTGCCAAGAGGTCAGAGGAGAACTCACCACCTCTGTCAGAGTGCAGACGCAGGACAGGAAAGTCCCGCTCGAACCGCTCGCGGAGCTGGAGACGCACAGCGCGGATCCAGGGGATCAAAACAGCAGGGACGTCTCCCTTGCTGCGCAAGGGGAAGACCGTGGTGTAACGCGTGTAGTCGTCGACAACCAGCAGAAAGTACCGCTCACGGCCCTGTCCCTGGACGCAGGCTGGGCCCCACACGTCCAGGTGAAGCGTCTGCAGGGGAGCCTCTGTGGGAGGAAACGAGGAGGAGTGAGGAGCGGCGCGCTGCCGCCCCTCGACGCAGGGAATGCAGGGCGGCGCAGGCGAGGGAGGGAGGGCAGGCAGAGACCTGGGAAGCCCAGAGACCAGAGAGCGAGAGTGCATGCTACGAAGGCGAGGCAGGGAGGGGTGACCAAGGCGGTGGTGCCACAGGAGCGTGTCGTGCGACAGGCGGCGGCACTCACACTGGGTAGCTACCTGAGCAGACGCGTACAGCTGCGGAGACAAAGGAGCGGAGCGTGAAACAGTGGTGAGGGTGTACAGACTGGACCCCGGCTCACGAGTGAACGTGGCTAGGTGGCGGCCAGTCTTGGAGCACGTGCAGATCGCCACACGCTGCCCTCCAGGAGTCCAGGTGTCAACCCAGTGATCCTGGAGGACGGCGTTGCTCACCAGGTTCGTAGAGAACGAGGGAACGTGGAGACCTGACAGCTCACCAGACGGGACCGCCGGGCACGGGAGCACAGTCGTGGCTCGTGCAAGCACTGGGCCCCCAGAGGGGTCAGCCAGGGAGACAGGGACAGGTGCAGGGAGGGGAGTGACGGTGGTGCTATCGCGAAAGAAACAGCGGGAAGCACCAGAGTCAAGTGTAAACGTGTGCAAGGCCTGAGCCGACTCAGTACCAAGGGGAGCAGACTCACTAGCACCTAGGGCTGCAGCCCTTATACCGGGGTCAATACCAGGGTCAGGCGGCACACACAAGTAGCAGTCACCCTCAGCACTAACAGTCAATGCATACATGGCAGCAAGAATAACATCATAGTCCAGATCAAAGATAGGCACATCACGCCTAAGCAGCTCTGCCCAGTTGGGGAACTCAGTAGCATCAGGATACTTGGTACGCCAGGCGTCACTAAGCCTAGCAAAACAACGATACTCAGTGTGAAAACCGTTGCAGGGGCGACCCTTGCGGGGGCCAGTACGAATGACATAGGGGCAGCGGTCAGAACCCCGAGACGCCCCACGCCCAGCATACCAGTCATTGAGCTGCTGGGAGGTGAGGGGAGGAAGCTGCTGCTGCTGCTGTGGCTGCTGCTGCTGCTGCTGCTGCTGGCCACCCTTCTGGCCAGATCCACCCCCACTCCCACCTCCACCGCCACTGCCGCTGCCTCCTCCCCCACCACCGCCGCCGCCGCCTCCACCGCCCCCGGTCCTGCCGCCACCCCACCCACCGCCTCCACCCCCACGGCCACCCCCACCACCTCCACCACCCCCGCCGCCTCCACCACCGCTCCCTCCACCGCCACCTCCGCCACCCCTGCCACCCTTGCCGCCCCTGCCACCACCACGCTTCCCACCAGGAGCGGAAGCCGCTGCGACCTTCTCCGCACCGAGGAAGTCGACAGCAGTAGCAGCAGAGGCGTAGGAGGGGTCAAGAGGGGAGGGGGAGCACCCCTCAAAGAGGGGAGTGCGGGGAGTGCCACGAGCAGCACCGACAGCGAGGATGTTCTTCTCTGCTGCGACCAGCTGCTGCTCGAAGTCGTCCAGAGTGATAGTTGGAGGATCCTTGGCAAGGAAGTAATCTCTGACAGAGCGAAGAGTGTCAGGGAGGCGGGTGACGAGGATGTAGAGGGTGAAGTACAGCGGGGGGCGGTTCGTGGCGAGGAACTCGTCGGTAAGAGCGGCTCGAAAGCGGGCGTCACTAGCGCGGAGGTGAGTGATAAGGTCGGCAGCAGTGTGAAACGAGGCTAAGTCTGGGAACAGGTAAGGCAGGATGAGACTACCAACGGTGGCTGTGGCCGGGGCGGAATAGCGGGCAACGACAGCATCATACAGCGTCTGAGCAGTCTTAAGCTGGTTGAAATGCGCGCGCTCAGAGATCGGTAGGTGATTGCGAATAACAAGGCGCGCGACTGCATCGCGGAGCTCCCACTGTGCTCGTTCAGGGGCAGGAGCAGTCTCAGCGGGAGTAGGGACAGTGCCGGTCACATAGGCTAGCAGTGACACTCCGTCTGCGACGTCAGTCATAAGGTAAAGGCGCAGGTCACTAAGCCAGGTGTCAAACTCGATGGGGCGGCCGTCAGACTCAAAGGCGAGAACAGTAAGGGTCGCCATGGTTGCAGCGCAGGCAAAAGTAGCAGGCTCAGGCAGCAGGCTCAGGCAGCAGGCAAAGGCTGCAGGCTCAGGCAGCAGGCTCAGGCAGCAGGCAACTGTAGCAGGTAAGGAAACACGCAGATCAGTGACAGGCCGCGCGCAGGCTGGCGGGGCGCGACGAGAGCTGCGCGGGCGGTGCGCGGGCCGCGTGCGGACTGCGCGCGGGCTGCGCGGGCTGCGCGCGGGCTGCGCAGGCTCAGTGCGGGCCGCGCGGGCTAGGCGCGGGCTGCGCGCGGGCTGCACGGACGGTGCGCAGGGCAGCTGCGGGCCGCGCGGGCGCAGGGCGGGCTGTACAAGCGACCTACGGGGCGCGACGCGGCTGGCAGCAGCTGTGCGCGGTAAAAAAAAGGCGTGCGCGCGCAGCCGAGGCGCGCGCGGGCAGCAGGCTAGGCAGACACGTATGTATGGCAGGTAGGCAGGCCGTTGGGGAGGTAACTTAGTACATGGTGGGCCCTTAAGCTTAGGTCTAGGAACCTGCTCTAGATGCCATGTCGAGAGAATCAGGCAAGGTTGGATTGACTATCGAGAGTTTGGTACAAAATAACACAACCCTAAAGTGTTATCCCCTATAACATCTACCCCACTACAGCCTACCTATATGTATCACACATATATATCATTTGACAGCAATGCACAATAAGACGCAACTAGTAGCACAAATGCAACTTACGGTATTTTATATAATCTCATCAGGCATAAACCATTCAGTACTCCACCCATACACTATGTACCACACGCGTTGTGTGTGAGTGAAGGCAGCATTGCGGCACCTTTGCCGTTGTGCGACTGATCTCATACCCAACCAAACAGGTGGAAGCGACTCAGAGCATGAGTCGGCTGGGCGGGGGCAGGTTGGGCAGGGAGGCAGTGGTGTTGGGGGAGAGCACATGCGGCGCCACCACCATAGACGGCCCCACTGACCCCACTCGTCCCACATGCACGGGAACCAGCCGACCGCCGCCATCCACCTGCGCTACCAACTCCCACTGCTGACGTGTCATGACAACTGACTCCCGCTCGCCTTTCTTCTTCCCGCCCGCCTCTCCCCTCCTCTCCCTGCTGTCACTCCCATCCACCTTCTGCTTCTCTGCTTCCTCCTTCATCCCACCCTTCCCTGCTTCTGTCCTCGTTCCGTCCTCATTTGAAGCAGTCTCGTTATTGAGCGCCACGGACAGCATGGACTGGCCAACGCCCTCCACCCGCAATTCCACCTGTAGAGGAATGCGAACAACCCGGCCAGCAGAAGCACTGGCCTTTACCAGCTGGAACACGCGGGGCAAACCGTCAGAGGCACCACCACCACCCTTCCCCCCCTTCCCCTTGCCCTGCTGCGCCAGCATCTCCCCCAGCGCGCCCTGCAGCGCCTCCCCCAGCGCCGTCAGCCGCCCATCAGATCGATTCACTGCTGGGAACGGCCATGGCCTGGGGGGGCCTGTGTGCGACGCCAGAGGCAGCGCCGCCGCGAGGGAAGAAAGGGCGCTGCCTCTTGCTGCCGCTGCTGACGTGGATCGCGGCCTCGCTGACGTCAGCTCCACTGCGCCTGCTGCTATCCGTTTGACTCTGAGCTTGGCGGGCGCAAGAGCGGTCGCGGTACTAGTGGCGGCGGCGGTATTCCCGAGGTCGTCAGTTGCACCCGCCCCAGAAACCGCCTCCACCAGTCCGATGCTGGCGACGTCGCGAGCGGGGGGGAGCGGGGAGAGCGGCACGCTGGCGGCGACGATGGCGGAGGGGCGCACCACGCGGAGCGACACGAGCTCGCGCGGCAGGGGGGACGCGGACAAGGGCGCGCGGGACGGGGAGGACCAGGAAAGCGCGGCGGCTTTGAGCTTTTTCGCGAGGCCGAGGAGCGCGGAAGAGGCGGCGGAGGCGGAGAGGGAGTGCGGGGAGAGAGGGGGGAGGGGGAGCTGCAGCGGGCGCGCCAAGGCGACTGCTTGCGCGCCGTGCACGGTGACGGCGGCGCCTGACGCGAGCACGACCTTCCTCACCTCGCCCGCATCCACGTCGTGCTGGCGGAGAGGAGAGATGGGAGAGGGGGAAAAGGAGCGGAGAGCGGTGAGAAGGGAGAAGGGTGCGCGGCGAGCGGGGAGTGGAAAAATGGAAGCATCGCACAAGGGCAAGGACACTGGGGAACAATGAGACATTCGGACGACGGATGGGAGAGGGGAAGGGAAGGACTGGGGTGACCCGCAAACGCTGCAGCGCAACTCACGGGCATGGCGAGGCGCACTTGCTCCGCGTCCTGCACCCACATCTCCATTGGCCCTTCCACCGTCACCGGCGGCAGCGACCCGGCTGCCGCTGACGTCAGCACCGACCCTGAAACTGATTGTAGGAGCGAGTTGCCTCGCAGCGCAAGATAACCCCCGTCCGCAGAAGCATGGGCTCCTGTTTTTCTTGCGTCTCCGTTTTTACTCTCCTCGGAAGCACCGATTGCTTGTTTCTCTTCTGCTTCTCCCGTCGATTCGTCGGTACTAGCAGCGTCGGGTGCGGCGAGAGGCGGCAAGTGGGGAAGGAGGTACTCGGGAGGGCTCAGCTGCTCCGCAAGGGAAAAAGATTTCCGCTGCGCGCCGAGCTGCACCTCAAAGTCGTACTGCAGCACGCGCTGCCACGTGGCGTCCTCCAAATCCACTCTGCTGACGCGAGTCATGGACGTCGGCCAGCGGTTTTCGATGCTAACGTGACGGGTGAAGTCCTGCGAGGAGGAGAGAGGAGGGAGCGAAGTAGCAAAGCCTCAGGCGATTAGCAAGTTTTAACTGAAACGACCCAACGACGAACCCGCGGCTCGCAGCTTGTAAACGTCGACTCGTTATGGTGATAACATTACTGCACTGTCAGTCCCTCGTCTGTTCAGTCGTGCTACACGCTTCCCAATGTTCCTACCTTCAAAGCCTCTTGGATTGATGATCCAATAGTAGGAGACGGTTCTTGAGTGACGGATGCAGCGATGGACGCTGAGAAAACGCCGATTATGGCGGCGAGAAACAAGAGACGCCGTCCGACTGACAGCGCTACTCTTACATCCATCGCCATGCTCTGCTGATTCAAGCGGTTCAGGAAGTTGCGAGTTCAACGCTACAACGTGAGGGCACAGCTAGAAAACCTTCTAACAACTGATTTCTGGTGAAGTCGGAAGTTTGTGGTGCGCCTGATAAATAGTCGAGGAGACCGCACAATCTACGTTATACGAGCTCGAAATAGGCAGTAAGACGAAGTCACCTAAGCTGGTACAGTTTCGACTTTTATGAAGAACTAGGAGGCGTGGAGCTCACGGGATCAGTTTATCAGCAGTTACGCTGCAGCTGAGCCGAGCCGACGCGGCAACCCAAAGCAGAACCGATTTTCTCACAATTTCGCTCCATTCTCCTTCCCCAATCCAGCCAGGCTGGTCGTCCGCGACTGGCGGTGAGGGTTCTGCATTCTGGAATGTTCGATCCTTGTGCGCTGGTGGTAGGGATTGCACGACGAATAGGGCAGAAGGAATTCAGGCGAAGGTGCTGGAAGGCACTTGTGATTTGTCAGTCTGGGTTCGACATGCGGAACGCGACGCTGCGACGCGACACGATGTGTCAGGGGGAGTTACGGCTGCCAAAGGTCACCTAATATCCATCGAACGTCTGTCATTCTAACAATTGTTGTTGACCTGGTTGATTGCTGAAGATCGACGGCTACTACGACGACAGCACATAGGGGTACTGTAATGCTGGTCAATGAGGATCGAGTATTCGTGTCATGGGTTGCTTACTTTCCCACGAATCAGCGGAAGGCTGCTGAATCCAGCCCATCATTTAGCATACGCACACAAAATATTAACGGAAAAGACCATGTATTAGTAGATAAATGATATACAAAGGACATGACACAAGCCAACACAAAAGCTAGAGCACACAACAACAATAATTCTATACACTATGTACACAATCCACTGGAAAAGAGATAGGTACAAGACAGCCTTGGTCGTTTGACCTTTAACCATTACGAGACGCTTATCGGAGCATGGCCAACTCCCCCAGCACCACGCTGTTGTGACCTCTCTTTGTAAGAACTAGTCTGGAGCTGAAAGGCGGATGGGCGGGACACATCAAAGAGCTGAAGCGTAGTAGGTGTCTTCCGGGGCAGAGAATCAGCCACCTCTGGAGCAGAAGTGAGACTGAGCACTGTCAAGGGCTTGGAAGAAGCAGGGTCTGAAGACACATTGATCCCTAACATCAGCCCCTCACAATCCCCCTTGAAACCAGTCTCTCCTTGCAGCCCGGCTTCCTTACGAGCCGCCTCCTTTGTTGATACACTCTCAGCTCTCTCCTTGACAGCAAGAGGCACGTGGAGGGGAGACGTGGCCAGCATGGCTGTTGGCCGAAGCACTCGGCTGCTGCCCGCTGGACTGCTGGAATGGCCGCTAGAGAAGGGAGGCTGCCAGCTGCACCCCAGGTTCAGCGGAGGAGGAGGATAAGGAGGCCACATGTACATGAAGGATGGGTCCGGGAAGGAGTGGTAGGTGGGTGGGTAGAAGCCGTGAGGAGGGGAGAAAGGCGGAGGAAACTGCTTCACAGGCACTGCCTCTGCTTGCGCAGCAGCAGCTGCTGCCAGTCCAGCCTCATTCGATGCACCACCTTCCTCCTCCACCTTACCCTTATTACGCCCACTACCAGGAGCCATGGTTTCAGATAACCTAGAGGCACCAGCGACAAATTTGGAAGGCAGACTCTCTTTATGTACACTGCCTTCCACCCCCATGCCCCCCTCGTTCTCCACCTTAACCTTCTTCTCAGCGCCCTGTACATCTGCATCAACATCCGCATTGGCAGCAGCAACCGCGTGCGCGCGCTGCCTCCTCTCCTCCTCCATGCGCAGCAGCATCTCGTACCCCATCCTGTGCCTCACAGCCGGGTCCATCATCATCATCGCCGGATACACTGCATCTGGACGGGCCGCGGGCCAAGCAGGATGCGGAGGCCAGGTGCGGCCTCCTGCGGGGTACCCACTGGCTCCCCATGGGTCAGCAAGGCCCGGGATGCGCCAGGGACGACTGACGTCAGCAGGGGGGAACAACACGTCCGCGGGAGTATGTACAGTGGGATTCGCGGGAGTGAGCGATGGGAGGGACATCGGACGGCTGAGGGAGCGCGGGAAGTGGGTATCCCCGGCGGCAGGCACGACGGGATAGGAGTGCGACCGGTTCAGGTCCAGCAGGGACGCGTGCTGCGCGTAAGCAGGCGGCGGTGACGCCGTGACTGACGGTATCGTGACTGACGGCGGCTTGACGGAGGCGTGATTGGACGGAATCTTGGGCGACGACGCGGACGAGGGGGGGTTATGCGCGTGGCTGGGTGGATCGTGCGTGGGAGCGGCACGCGCGCTGCACTTGGCGTCTTCAGGCGCGAGGGGGAGGGTGGGCGTGCTCACGGAGCGAGTCATATCCATCCTCTCCTCCAAAATCTGCGAGCCGAGCAACCGCGGGAAGAAAGCATCGTCAGCACGTAGGGGAAAGCGATGATCAGCGTGGGAAGCCGAAGACGGGAAACGACAACGAAACGGGAACGACAACGAAAGAGGGCGGAACGGCGAGCGGCGAGCGGCGAGGGAAAACGGGGAAATTACGGGCGACTTACAGAGTCGGTGTTGATGTCGAAGAGGCTGGAGCGGCGCTTGCGCTTGTTGAGGTTGTTCTGGCGGTTGAAGTACTTCTGCGCGTGCGACGCCACCTGCGTGGGCGTGCGCGTCACCACGAAGCTCCGCGCGATGCCCCGCCAGTCGCCCTTCCCCAGCTTGCACAACCCCACCAGGAACAGCCGGTGCTCCTCCTCCGTCCATGGGATTCCTGCTCACATCAAAAGACACACACCCATTTTATCACCCTTACAGTCCAAACTAGTGCTTAGCGGCTCTGATTACCATGAGGCATGCAAGAATTTTCGCGCAAATTTGGCGGCGTGTAATGGTAGCACAGCTTACCCTTCTTCCTTTCCTTGGCAGCGTGGCTGGAACCATTGCCTCCTCCTGCGCCTTTACCGCTTCCGCCGCCGTGACTCTCGGGGCCAGTATCGGACGCATAGCCGTCGCTCGCTGCGGGTGTCTGCGACCCCACGTCTCCCCCTTCGGCGTTTAGTGGGCTAAGATGGTCCTTTGTGCCGCTAGGACGCGCCTCCCATGTGCTGCCATTGTCACCGCTCTCCTCCATCCAAGAAACTCTCTTGTCTGAAAAGGGAGCCTAACCCCTATGCTTATCTATCTGCAACCTGACGGGGCTAAATCTGATGCGGAGGATCGTGGAGGATCTAAGACTTTCTGACTTTCGAATGAACGACGAATTCACGTCAACCGTCACGTCCGTGTCGGCCGTGTTTGCTAATGGAAGGGAGCGCTGATAAATAAGAGTAAAAAACTTAGTTGCAAAACACCAAGCTAGCGTTCCGAAACGCGGTGTTCACCAATTGGCGTCGCACAAGTGGAGGCAGTCCAAAAGTCCGAGGTAGTTCACCTGCCGTTACCCACGTGATCTAGTTTTAGATGTTCGACGTTTCCAAGACGCCTCGACTCGTTGACTACACAGCACAGACGCTGCAGCTCAATCCACAAAACCGGATCACAGCCACCTGCTGACTGCGTTAATCGGCGCGCAGAGCCACATGGCGACTTGCTGACCGAGTAATGGTTACAGGAGGTAGTTGGCTGAATGCAAGAAATGCCAGGCGAAAGGGCGAAGAAGAAGCAGCGAGCAGAAGCAGCTGAAGCGAGAAAAGCTTGGGAAATGAGCGGAGGAGAGGCGCCCAGGGAGGGAGCGGAAATGAGGGTCCGTGGGGTGGGAGTGAGTTGAGGAGGTGAGGAGGAGGTGAGGGGGTGACGGGGCGACAGCGGGCTGTGTCCATGGCTGGAAGGCTGGGCCGGGCAGATTCAACTCAACGGCCGATTCGAGGCATTCTTTTCGCTGGCCCCGCTGCCTGCAGTCTGCTCGGTTTGTCTGGTTTTGGGCCTCGCGCTCGCTTGCATGCTCAGTGCCCAACGCTCCCCTTGGTTCGGCCAGGGGAAGAGCAGAGAATCTTTGGTGAGGTGCAGCAGCAAGAGGCCTCACGCGGCTTGCTCACGTGCACACTCTGTGAGCCGGTTTGGCGGGCAGGCTGCTTTTCCTGGATCAGTGGGTTTCGGCGAAACGATTGGTGTTCTCGGGTAGTAAAAAATATCGTGCGCTGGCGAGATCGCCAGATTCGATGTTCTGGTTCGCTGGAAGAGTCGCGAGGTTCCAGCCGAAGAAATTCCTCCAAGCATCCAGGAACCAAACAAAACTTCTGACTTCCATGACTTTGGGCGGGCTACGTGTTACCAAAGCTTCTCCACTAAGGAGCGACTTCTGTAGAAGGATAATTGGGGCGCAAAGGTTGACGTTGAATGATTGTGGTAACGATATAGTTGTTATATTTCCTTGGATGATGCTTGCAAACCCAAAAGCTCTTTCATTACCTCAGTTGTATAACTGAGCTGCTGAGCACTTTTTCACTGTACACATTTTTCACCCCCTCTCACCCCTTCAAAAGACCACTAACAAGTGCCAATGCTACTGGGTGATACCCTGCTTTTGCTGCTTCAAACACCCTTTCAGCCATGTCCTTGGCACCGCCCTTAATCAGCGCAGTGTAGAGCGGGCGCAGGTACTTCATGCGCCCCACAGACATGAGGGTTGCCTCCACCTGGGGGTGAAACTGCGTTGCTCCTGACTGTGCTGCCACTGTGAGGAACCCCACACTGATCTCCGTGTTCTTGCTCTGATTGAAGGGCACAACGTGGGAGTGGTGGTGTGGGATAGGAAAGTTGAATGTAAAGAGCGTAAAGAATCTGAATGTAACAAAGAAGCGGTGGATCGCAAAGACGAGATGCACAGCAATCAGGGCATTAAAAGAGGACATTGGAGAAAGGGAGAGGGAGGAAAGAAGGGACAGAAAAAGGGAGACAGGAAAGTGAAAGGAAGCATGAACTGGTACCTTTGAGAAGCCAAACTCTTCGTCCAATCGCACGAGCGTTTCAACGGGCAGAGTTCTGGGCAGACCAGCAAGAAAGATCTGCCACTCATCAGGACCCCAGTCACTCGCATCCGCCCGCCCAAACTTTGAGTGCGGATCCTCAACAAACCCACTCGCCGCCCGCTGCACAGCCGCCAGCCTGGCAGACTGCGGCACGATACTCTCCGCTTCGACCGGCATTCCTTGTCCTCTCACCCACTCCTCCACGTCCACCCAGCTGTCGCCGCCCTTCTCCATCACCTGAGGCAGCTCTGCTTGCAGAAACTCAAGGAAAATGGCCGTGGTGATAGACTGGAAAGCGAACTTGCTGATGTACTTGGTGATAAACGCGTCAAACGCGGCCCGCCCCACCGCTTTCTCCAGACGCGTGAGGAAGAAAAACCCCTTCTCGTATGGCACCTCGGAAAACACCTCGTCCGGATCGATCTCATCCAGGCCGTCCGTGCCCAGATCCAGCTGCGTGAATCGACGGCTGGATGATCCTGTTTCGGAGGTGAAGCGTGAAAGACCCTTCTGCAGGTCTAACCAGCCCATAGCCGCGTCTAATTTCGCCTTCTCCTCCCCCTCCGTTGCTTCGAGAATCCTCCGCTCCGCATACACCGTCCACCCCTCGTTCAGCCAGAAGGAGGAGTAATCCGCGTTGGTAACCAGGTTACCAGTCCAGCTGTGCGCCAGCTCGTGAGCCACCACGCTGACCAATGAGCGGTCGCCAGCTAGCAGCGTGGGCGTGAGGAAGGTGCAGCGAGGGTTCTCCATGCCACCGTAGGGGAAGGCAGGCGGCATGAGCAGCAGGTTGAAGTCGCCCCACCCGTACGGGCCAAAGAGGGCCTCTGCTGCCTTGATCTTGTCCTCTGTCTCACTGAACTCGTATGCTGCTGCCTCCACCTGTGACGGCTCTGTGGGAGGGGGAAGAGTGCAGAGGGGGGCGGGAGAGGGGGGGGGCGCGGGGACGGCAGGAGGGGGCAGAGGGGAGGAGAGAGACATGGGCGAGTTGTCTGGTGCACAAGAAGCTGCTCGGCAACGCACTAATCATCCGCATCACCATCGCCATCACCATCACCTTACCGGCATACACCTTCACGCGCGGGCTCAGTGTCTTGGAGGCGATGTCCCCAACAGCGAGCGCAAAGAGGTACGGCGGGATGGGCTGCTGCATCCCAAACACCTCCTCCACGCGGCCGGCATCTGCTGTCTGCTCCGTGGCCACGTGCTGCGCGCTCATCACCGCATGGAGGCCTGCCGGGATGTTCACTCGCGCTGCGGTGGATGTTCACACGTGGAGGGGAGACGGTGGGAAGGAGGACGAGGTAAGCATGGAAAGCGCGGGGAAGGGGTGAATGGCAGGGGAAAACGGGCCGACTGACATGGCAACAGCGTTCAACAAGCCGGCATGGGCAAAGGGAAGGCATGCATGGGAGAAAGCATGAACCGAATCTGATCACTCAAAGCCTTGGCAAGTGGAAGAGCTGACTGCGGTGAGATGCCTTGTGACGTGTGCAACACGCAGAGAATCAATGCAAGAGCAGCCTGTGAATCAGACCACTCAGAGCCTTGGCAGGAAAAGGGGCTGACCGTGGTACTTGATGCGCGCTTGCGGCGTGTCCTGGCAGGGGAAGACAGAGCGGGCGTGGATGGCCTGGCACTGTGTGAACACGTACGGGTGCTGCCCTCCTGCTGTCTGTGCTGGTGTTAACCACTGCAGCGCTGAGGCATTGAGGCCTGTGTGGTAGCCTGCAGGGGAGGAGCGGGGAAGGGGAGAGGAGACACTAAGCTGCGTGTTGCAGCGTAGAGGCGTACGGGTGCTGCACCCCCTGCCGTCTGCGCTGGTGTCAGCCACTGCAGCGCTGAGGCATTGGGGCCCGTGTGGTAGCCTGCAGGGGAAGGGGAGGAAAGAAAGGGGAGGTGGAGGGGTTGGAGAGAGTGGTAGGGCGTGTTGACGCACGAGGCTGGCACGGTGCACAAGGCCAATTGGGCAGCGCAGCACAGGACAATTGGACAGCACACACCAATCCGGCAGCACAGAAGGTGAAGAGGCAGGAACATGATACACTCGCATGAACACGGTGACAGAGGGAACATAATATGTGTGTGATGACTCACGGATGGTGACCTCATTGGAGTGCAGGGAGAGCTGGAGCAGCGATCCGCGCACGTGATGTGGTGGATGCAGCTGGAATGGTACTGCAGGACGCCATGCCATGCCATGCCACATGCCACATGCCACATGCCAAGACGCATAGTGATACCATGCCATATGGTGAATACATGCCGTCATGATATCACGCCGTATGGGTGATGTCATGCCATCACGGTGTGACATGATGCGATGACACGCCATGGCGATGACAGAAACGTCGCGAATTACGATGTAAGAGAGGAGGGCGATGGGGTGTGCTACAGCGACGAACGAAGCGCGCAGACTTGCTAAGGCGAGTGCGACAAAGTGGAAGATGGAGAGACGGCAGCAGACGAACGGGCTCGTTATCGGGCGAGAGGCGGCGGAGGGAGGAAACGGGAGCACGACATGTCAGCAGCAGCGGCAGCACGCACACGGAAAACAGCTGCAACGCGAGAAGCTTGCACGGGGATCCTCACCGTCGTTTCCGGCAGCGTCGGTGGCGCCGAGAATAGTAAGATCCCGCGAGTCCAGGCTCAGCGTCCCCGTGGCCTGCAGGCAGTCGCTCAGAGGCGGGGAAACGGAAGCTAAGGACACGACGGCGAGTTTGACGAGTCGAAACGGGAAATCTAAATGATATAAAAAAAACTGTTACTGAATTCGCAGGACGGCCCGTGAGCCGCGAGGCTCGGAATTCGCGAGGCGCGGGATGGAGCTAACCCGTGACTTACGGGTTTGTCTAGCACTAATCGAGCCGTTCCGGAGATCTGCTTGTTGTCGAAATCGACGGTCAGATTGAAGTCGACGAAGGTGGTGAGCGGCTCGCCGGCCTGCGTGTTGGAGTGCGGGTCGATGGGCGCCATGGGGAGCAGACAGAGCAGCGAGGTGACGCAGAGAAAGGCGGCATATGGCGGACAGTGCAGCATGAGAAGGGAAATTGAATATGGGTGCGTGTTGTTGGGAATCAGGCAGCCTTGGGATTTGAATGTTGCTCAAATGGGGAACGACTGAAAGGATGCAGCATTGAGGCCTTGCATGAAAACACTTCGTCGTGAGATTACAGAAACGGTTTATTCTAATTGGAGCTTACAACAACGTGTACGGGGGCAAACAGCCAGGGTTGCATTGCATCATCGAAGCACGTGCTGCGTGTTCGTTGGGGAAGGTTGACGTTGAGTGTATCGTCCTTACAAAGTGGGCCACGGGGTTGTCATAAAACCGAGCCATCCAGCGAAACTTAAGTGACCAATCAGGTGACCCTCAACGACTCATAGCGACGGTCACAGAAAGGGGTTACCGTTTTTCCTCAACCGTAAAGTGATCGCATTGCTATCGCAGTAACCTGACGTGTCCAGCGGAAAGGCCCTAGGCTGCTGCTGACCCATCGCCAAGCCACGCTATGGCCTGTGCTAACGGCATGTTCGAGGTGAGGCATCAACGCGCACTGCACACCTTTCTTCTTCCATGCATTTCACCCGCCACACCTCGCGTTCCATCCGCTTTCCCATCAAATCGCAGTGCGTGCACTAAGCACAGCTACGGCTTCCTCTCTTGTTGCCTCGCCTCGCCAGCACCACACACACACCTCACGCCCACCTCCGCCCCGTACTCTCTTTTCCGCTTCG
Source organism: Closterium sp. Yama58-4 (assembly GCA_947470075.1). NCBI lineage: Eukaryota > Viridiplantae > Streptophyta > Zygnematophyceae > Desmidiales > Closteriaceae > Closterium > Closterium sp. Yama58-4. Next base: position 259,871 of record CANIUD010000304.1, read on the forward strand.
CCATGACTCGTGTGCTGCGCCAATAGGACAAGTCGACTTGACCACTGTGTGCTTCCGCTCCGCCTGTCCTTCAACCCCTGCGCTCATTCGATCGTCCGATCCACCTCCAGTCGCATCCGCCTCCCCCTGTCCGTTCACCTGCTCGTCCTCGTCGCAGTGTGCTTCGATGAACCACCATCGAGGTAGCGAGCAGCGCGCGCACACATGTAATCCACCCATTTCGCTCGTCGACCCTCGCCCGCGCTGCATTTGAAGTCAAATCGCATCCCGATAGGCACACGATCGTACCCCGACCGTGCGGGAAGGTCCTACTGACGGCGATCTCACCAGCATCCTTCGCGATGCACGTGCGTCCCCTTAACTCCTTCTCTCACCTTCCCTCTTACTTATTTTCAGTATCTCTCTTGAATCGTCCGTGCAACTCGTCGCTAGTTTTTTCGTTCGTTCCTTTCCTTAGAATGCACAAACTTCCCCAATTCGTTTCATTTCGCCTCTAATCCAGTCTCGGTGTACGACAGGTCGCCTAATTCGTTACCTTGTGCTCCTGTTCGTGCTGCTGTGTTACCGTCCTTTCTCCATACATACAATAACCAGCACGCAATCGAGACATGGGCGGCGCGGCAGTAGTCGAGCCGGCTCGGCGGGTCCCACTGCTGGGAAACAGGAACAAGCGCAAGGCACGCGCTGCAGCAGCGGGTGATTATAAGCCGAATTTAGAACGACCCGTGGACGAGAGCGAGGAGAGGGAGGTCGTGATTCTTCCAGCGTCGTTCAGCCGCGAGCTCGCTCGGCCTCCTCTTCTACGCCCACCGGAGGTCGCGGGTTCGATTCCCTTCGACGCCACTGTAGCCCGGGGGAACGGCGGCATGGCGGAAGGCGCGGGCGGAAGCGCTGGTGGATGTAGGCTGATGTACGGAGTAGTAGGCGGGGAGATGGTGTCGGCGGAAGAGGGTGCGGGCGGGGGGAGCGCGCAGTGGGGCGCAGGGGGAGGGGACGAGGCGGAGGGGGGCGAAGGGGGGGAGCATGAGAGCACGGCGGCTAAGAAGCTCCAGAAGGCTGATAGAGAGAAGATGCGGCGGGATCGACTCAACGACCAATTCATGGAACTCGCGAGTGTCCTCGGTAATGGATTACTCTCTTAACGCGTCCTATTCGTTAATCTTCAAGTCACGGTCTTGAAAGTTACCACCACTTTGGTTCTTCAAGTGATTCTCATGAGTTTATCTCGTTTTTCTCCTGCCTTCCATCTGCAGATCCTGACCGTCCGAAGAACGACAAGGCGACGATTCTGAGCGACGGGCTGACAATGCTTCGCGAGCTGCGCGCGAACGTGAACCGTCTGCGCGCCGAGCACAGCGCGCTCGTGGACGAATCGAAAGAGGTGAGGCGAGGCGAGGTGGAGGGGTTGGCAGCGGGTTAGGCATGCCAGACGAGCCGCTAGATATGATCGCTTCCTTAATTCCTTCCGTTTGAAACTTCCGTCCTGTCCGTCGTGCGCCACGTGTCCCATCTTCTTCTTGCCCCCGTCCCTTCCGCCCATGCCATCCTTGCGCGCCCCGCAGCTGGCGGCGGAGAAGTCGGAGCTGCGGCAGGAGAAGGGCGCGCTGAAGGGCGAGGTGGACGCGCTCAAGGGGCAGCTGCACCACCGCATGTCCGCGCTCCTGCCCTGGGCCACTGCGCCTCCCTCCGCCACTGCGCCCGCCGCCGCCACTGCGCACCCTTCCGCCACTGCGCCCCCCGCCACCCCCGCCGCCCCTGCTCCCACCGCTTCCGCTGCGCCTCCTCCAGCCGTCCGTGTTCCTGCTGCCGCCCCTATTCCTGCTGGTGCGCCTTCTGGTGCTGCCCCGCCCTCCCGCCCTCCTTTTGCTGCCCCCGCGCCTGCGTCCGCTCCCGCTCCATCCGCCACTCCCGCTTCCTCCCCTCCCCCCGCCGTTGCCGATGCTGCTTCCGCGCCTTCCATGCAATTTCACCCGCAGTTTCGCCCTCAGATGCTGACGTCACCGCTGCACATGCAGCAAGGGGTGCAAGCTATGAGCCAGCCTGGCATGCTGACGTCAGCCATGAGCCAGCCTGGAATGGTTCAGCCCGCCATGCACATGCCACCTTCACCACATCACCCCGCATCCATGCCCATGCACATGCCCTTACGCATGCCTACTGCCAACGCTGCTCCCATACCCATTCCGCAGCCCCATGCGCCCATGGCGCAGGCCCACGCGCCCATGGCGCAGGCGCAGACGTGCATGAGAGGCGCGGACGGCGCAGCGGTCATGGGGGGAGCAGGGGGCATGGGGGGAAGCGGGTCGGAGCAGGCAATGAGCCCCCCCGTGTCCGTGCTCTCCTCCTCCGCGCCCACTCCGCGCGCCTCCTCCGCAGCCGCGTCGTCAGCAGCAGCGGGGGGGGAGAGCCGCGTTGGGGGAGAGCCGCGGGAGAGCAACGATGGCGCTGGGCAGAGAGGCAGGCAGCAGCAGCAGCAGGGAGGGCAGCAGGGGGGAGAGAAGGGTGGGCAGGATGGGGATGCAGCGGCGGGTGGCAGCTCCCTGGTGAACGTAAGCCGTGGAGGGGGTGAGGCTGCTGTAGTGGCGGTGAAGCAAGAGGACGGCGATGCTAACGCTGCTGACAGCAGGGCCTCACAGGCTCAGCAACAGCAACAACAGCCACAGCAGCAGCAGCAACAGCAGCAACAGCAACAGCAACAGCAGCAACAGCAACAGCAGCAGCAGCAACAGCAACAACAGCAGCAACAGCAACAGCAGCAGCAGCAGCAGCAACAGCAACAGCAGCAACAGCAGCAGCAACAGCAGCAGCAAGCAGCGTCACAGGAGGCACTAACCCGACCGCCAGCAGCACAGCCCTTACAGCCGCCAGCCACTCTCCCTACCCCACCACCCCCCCTGCCTCCCCACTCCTTCCCACCTCAAGCCTGGCCGCCTGGAGCCTTTCCCATGCCTGTTCCCATGCCCTTCCAAGCCTCCATGCCAGGCTCGGTGCCATCCGCACCTGCAGGCATGCAGGGCTGGATTGCCGTGCCTGCTGGTGCCTTCCCATACGCCTTCCCTCCTACCGCCCCGCTCTCACTCCCGCCTGGGAATGATGGCAAAAGCACCGGAAGCTCTGTGCAGCAGCAGCCGCAGCAGCCGCCGCAGCAGCAAATGATGGTGGCAGCTTATCTGCCAGGTCAGCTTCCATTCCAGGTCAGCGCCAGCTCAGCAGGTCAGGGTCAAGGAGAGCAACAGGGCAAGGGACAGGCGGGGCAAGCGGGGCAGGAAGGGCAGGGCGTGGCACAGCAAGCAGCGCAGGGACAGCAGGCAGCACAGGCGCAGCAAGCAGGGCAAGCGCAGCAGATGATGCAGATGCAGCAGTACATGGCACAGGCACAGGCGCAGGCACAGGCGCAGGCACAGGCACAGCAAGCAGCGCAGGTCCATCAGATGGGACAGACAGGGCAAATGAACCAGGTGCCTCAGATGGCTCACATGCAGCCGTTCATGGGCGCCCCTGGGATGGCCATGGCGCTCCCCCCGCCCCCCCCTGGGCAGATGTACGTTACTGCTCCCTTCCTTATCCCCGCCCCCACCCCCCCGCAACAGCAGCAGCCACAGGGGCAACAGCAGCAGCAACAGGGACAGCAGCAGCAGGTGCAGCAGCAGCAGCAGCAGCAGCTGCAGCAGCAGCAGGGGCAGCAAACCATGCCCCCAGCATCCTCATCAGGCACGGTGGTGAGTGGTAACAGGTCGGAAGGCAGTGGTGGTGGTGCTGCGGGGGGCGCTGCCGTTACTCCTGCAACTCCATCGCCATACAGCCAGCACGTCACCATGCTACCGCCCCACCCTGCTAATTCTGCTGGTGCTGCCGGTGCTACTGGTGGTCCTGGTGTTGCTGCTGCTGGTGCTGGTGGTGTGCCGCTTCCGCACATGGCCTACAGCAGTGGTGGGTTCTACATGCCTGTGAGTGCCCCGGCGCAGACTGGCACTGCCGGCAGTCAACAGGTGGCAGCTCCTATGCCCTCCCAGCAGCATTTCATGCAACACATGCAGCAGCAGCAGCAGATGCAGCAGCAGCAGCAACAGCAGCAGCAGCAGCAGCAACAACAGCAGCAGCAACAACAACTGCACCTGCAGCAGCAACAGCAACAACAGCAACAGCAGCAGCAACAGCAACAGCAACAACAGCAACAGCAGCAGCAACAGCAACAGCAACAACAGCAGCAGCAGCAGCAACAGCAGTGGCAGCAGCATCCGCTGCCCCCATAACGTCCTTCCATGCCTTAGCCTCATATGGTGCTGCTCCCCCTCTCTACCTGCCCACACCGCTACAGCCACAGCAGCTACAGACACAATCACTGCAGCCACAGCCGCCACAGCCCCAGCAGCAACTGCAATCCCAGCCGCAGCAGCTGCCGCAGCTTCAGCAGCATCCACAGCGGGCGGTGCAGCACATACCCCAAGCCCAACAAGGGGCAAATACACAAATACCCCCGGCCCAATACAGCCACTTGCAGCAACTGCCTGGGCAGGGCAGCAGTGCAGGGGGCGGAGGGGGGCCAGCAGAGAGAGGGAGTGGGGGAGGGGGAGGGGGAAGCGCAGCAGCGGGGGAGAGTGCAGGAGGGGCAGGGGGAGCAGGAGGGGCGGGGAGTGCAGCAGGGGCAGGGAGTATGCCTCACTGGCTGTGGGCTGCAAGCCACAGACCAGCTTGACTTGTTGCCAATCAGCTGCTTATTGCTGGATTGTATATGGTTCCATGAGCTGTGCACACCTAAGAAATATGGCACAAGCACTGATGTTTAATGCTAGCAATTCAAAATAATAAGCTGCCAATCTTAACTGCATGTTTTTCAAGGGGAACAAACATACGGGGCCACAGGGAACACACACACATACACAACACAGAGGATACACTTAGGGTACACAAGAACACACACGGTGCAGCATGACGCTCACCGGTGCAGAGCAAGAGTCGCACAGGTGCAGATGTAAGACATATATGTGAGTGTCCACTGTACACTAATGAATGAATCATGTACCGCAGTGATACATGGAATCATCCATAGCCACTGCTGAGCAATTCATTGTGTTGCAAGTGGTCATAAAGCTTGCGAATCCCCCATCGTAACCGTGTAACACAAGTGAGGCATGGAATCGAATCTTTGCCACTTGGGCCGGCAGCCTCGCCACATGTACCTGCACTCATGTATCCCTTGTTTATTTGGCGAAATTGTTCCGGAGCCCTTGCATGCCGGTAGCTATACTCATCTGCTTGCGCTCATCTTCAACTCCCCTCCGGCCTCCTCCTCCCCTCCACCACCTTCCTCCCCGACCCCATCCCCCCCTTCCATGTCGTTAATCCTCACCACCCCATCCCCTGCTGCTGCTCCCGGCGCATGCTTAGAACCACCACCCCACCCACCCATCCACCCACCCATCCATCTTTTCACTCGTCCTCCCACGCTTGCCCAACCGCCCTTCTCCCGTCCCTCTCCCAACCCCTCACTGCCCTCCCTGCTGCTGGTTCCTGACGCCAATCCCTCTCCCTGCTCCTCCTCCACCCCATACCCCTCTCTCTCGCCCCCTTCCCTGCTCCCCCCTTCCCTGCCCTCTGCTTCCCCTTCTGTCGTCCCTCCCACTGCTGCAGGTGGAGAGGGGAGAGAGGAACCTGAGGAGGAATCAGAAGAGGCGGACGAGGAGGAGGAGGACGGAGAAGAAGAGGATCCGGTGGCCAATCCAGTGAGGACACGTGGCAGCCACACGTCAGCAGCCAGGGCTTCTTCTAGCTGCTCCACGCGCTCCCTTAACCGCCTCGCCTCCTCCTCCAGCTGCCTGTCCCTCTCGTGCAGCGCCTGCCACGCACATGCCAGTGGGGTTGGTACGGCGGTGCAGGTATGTGGATGTGGGTGGGTGGGTGAGAATGTGGGTGTGCAAATGAACAAGAGAGAGTGAGGGAGAGGGCGAGGGAGAGGGTGAGAGGCGCAGACCACCATGAAGCAGAGAGCAACAGCCAGTACATCAGAGTCACAGCAGCCCAGCCTGCTGCCATCAACCAGCAAAACAATCACACTTCTCCCTTCCTCCCTTCCTCTCATCTCTCGCCTCTTCCCCATGACCCGTCCCTGGCATCTCCTCTATCCCCGTGCGTCAGCCCCCCTCCCCTTCCTGCCTCACCTCGCGCTCCTGCTTCAGCTTGGCCTCCTTGCGCGCGTTCGACCGCGCGCTCCTAGCTGCCTCGATGAACACCACGCCCCCCGCCACCTGCACCCATGCACGTGCAAGTGCATATTCGTGTGCATGTGCATGAATGAAGTGAGGAGGGGGATGCAGAGGAATAAGGCGCTCCTAGCTGCCTCGATGAACACCACGCCCCCCGCCACCTGCACCCACCCATGGAAGTGTGTGCATACATGCCCGAATGTGCATGAATGAGCGAGCACGGGCGAGCAGGCGCGTGCATGAGGAAAATTAAGGCACTGCTAGCCTAGCCGCCTCAATGAACACCACGCCCCCCCCCCACCTGCACCCTCCCCACCCGTGCGAGCATAGCATGCATATCCGTGTGCATGAATGAACAAGTGCAAGGGGAGAAGAAACGTGCATGCAGAGGAATAAGGGGCTCCTAGCTGCCTCCCCCACAGCCACCTTCCCCCACAACCCACTCACAGCGAAGACGATCAGTTCCCCCACCACCTCGCTGGCCGTGTTGACGGCCTTCTCCTCGTTCAACCGCTTGATGTGCCCCGCGGGGGCCTGCCCATACAGCCGCCGTTGTAGCCGCACCGTGAACCGGTGATAGCCCTGCCAGAGGGGATTGGGGGGGGAAGGTGGAGGAAAAAGGGGAAGGGTGTGGGCAGAGGGGGCAGGGATGGTTGGGAAGGAGGGGCGGTGAGTTCTGATCCTCCAGCCAGCTCTGCCCGTACAGCCGCCGCTGCAAGCGCACCGTGAACCGGTGATAGCCCTGGGGGCCATTGGTGGGGGGAAGTGAGGGGGGAGGGGGGAAAGCGGGGGAATGGGGGAAGGGAGGGGAGAGGGAGGGATGGCTGGAGGAGTGACGAGAGGAGGGACGCGGGAAGCAAAAGGCGGTACTGGGAACGAGAATGCGAGGGGCGCGCAATGCGAGTGGCGCGCAATGCGAGTGGCGCCCCTGCGCGCACCCACCTGCGCCAGTTGGCGATGAATGCACCGAATTTGTGGTAGAAATGCGCACACCCTATGCGCGGAACCGCGCTCTCTGTGCGCCAAAGCTGCGCGCGCACCCTATGCGTGCCCCCCTGCCCGTGGACCCCCCTGCGCGCGGAACCCCTGCGCGCGCACGCACCTGCGCCCAGTTGGCGATGGAGGCGCGGAACTTGGGGTGGCTGGCGGCGCGGCGCTTGATGGCCTTGGCGAGCGGCTTGCTGAGCGTCTTCAGCACCAGATCGCCCAGCTTGCCCAGGGGCAGCGCCATGCGCGCGCGCACTCTCCGCTACTGCTAGCTGGGGCTTTGTTCCAGCACTGTCGTTTCTACTTGCTGCTGGCAGATGAGCCTAGATCCCAAACACTGCTGCTCGGTGTCAGATCAGCGGCTTGCTGAGCGTCGTCAGCACCAGATCGCCCAGCTTGCCCAGGGGCAGCGCCATGCGCGCGCGGAGTGGGAAACTACTGAAATTAGTATAATTGATGTAACGTGATAATGTGAAGAATATAAGAGGAATGTGAAACAATGGAGTGTATAACGAAGGGTTGCGACGTGGCGGGTCAGGGAGCTATCGGGGTTCACGTCAGCAAGGCGCTACAGTGGCAGATGCTGGCGTCAGCGGCCTCCTAGAGTAATAAATAGCGCTGTGGGCTGATCCACGTGGGCTGATCCACGTGGGCTGATCGACGTGGGCTAATCACAGCCCTGCTAAGGTGATACGCGGCGCAGCGGGCAAAGGTGCGACCTTGGAACCGGATTAGCGACGGCGACAGTGGATCGCATGGCTCGGCGCGCTGCAGGAGGGCCATAGACGGCCGATGGGATGAAACATTCTCCTTCTCGCCTCTCCTTTTTCTGGAAACAGTCGCAATATCGCGTTCTGGGGGTGTTGGACTGGGTTTGCGCTCAAATTCAGGGGTCCAGTGCGGTGTATTGCGGTACCGCTATCACCGGCAGCGCCTCGAGATCTCCGGATCACGGTGAGTGGCGTGAAAGAATATGATGTTAGTCGGTCAGTCATACGCACGCCGTGATGCAGGCACGCTACTGGTGTCAGTTCTAGCTTCTAGCTGTACAGAAGAGCGATAAGCATGAGGTAAGAATTATCTACAGGCGTTGCGGGCAACAGGCGTAGTATACAGTAGTAGATCCGTAAGTTACGAGTGGTTGTGGTGATGGTGGAAGTATGGCTCACGCTGTGCGTACGGACTTCACCAGACTTGAGAAGACTCCTGAGGGGAGGGTGATGGCGCATCAAGGGATGGAATGGGTGGGGTGGAGCGGATGCAGCGGGAGGCCCAGATTTGGGATGGGGCGATACAGAGAAGTTGGTTATCTGTACAAGTAAACGAGACGCTTCTGTAAGAAATAAACTATTTGGCTTGTGTTACCATAGCTGCAAATAACGGCAGGACAATATATTATGAAACCAACATGTAACCCACATGTTAGTAATAACTTATGAGGCATCGCTGTCAGGAAGCTTGCCGCAGTCGAAGAGCGCATGGTCGAGGAAATGCGAGGGCGAGAAGAGATGTGGCAGCACCACTTTATCCCGCGCAAAGCACACCAACTCCTGGGGTAACTGCAGCAACCACCCTATGCCAAACGATCGCACAGTCAGCTGTGCCACCCTCCTCCCTCTCAACCTCTCATACTCCCTCAACGCTCCACACACCTTCTCACTCCCCACCCTCCTCCGCACACTCGTCCCGTCCTCCCCTCCCCCCACTCCATCGCTCCCCTTCCGGTCCTCCCCATCTGGTACGGAAGCCTCCCACAGGCACCGAGCCAAGACCACAGCATCTTCCAAAGCTGTGCATGCGCCTTGGCCGAGGTTCGGAGTCATGGGGTGGGCGGCATCGCCGGCCAGAGTGACGGCGCCTCGTCCCCATGTGCCCAGAGGGGGGGGCATCGACCAGCGGTCTGTGATGGTGCCGACCACGATGCTGGCGGCCGGCGTGGCGTGAATAAGACGCTCGATGCAACCCTGCCAGCCTTGCACGTAGGAGAGAGCCTCCTCCTTGGCTGCTGCTGATCCTGGTGGGGGAAGTGCGCATGGCATGGGGGAAAGGGGATGCGGATGGAGAAGAGGGGAAGAGGGAGAATGGTTGATGTCAAGAGAGGCGTAGGGAGAATGGCGATGAGATGCAAAGCTGGCGCAGGGCATATGGCGCAGGGCGTATGGCACAAGGCACAGGGCGAATGGCGTGCCAACTGGAGAGGCACAGGGAAGGGAGCAGACAAAGTAAGACCTTGATTTACCTCTGGGCGGCAAAGGCGAGGGCGGAGCATTGTAGCAGGTGAACCAGTAGACGCGCGTGGGCGTGAGAGGGTACATACCCACTCGCACCCCCCTCCCCCACACCATCCCCACCCTCCCCCTCCCCTCCACACTCCCTCCCACGTCGCCACCCTCCGCATCACCCCCACTGTCAGCAGCAACGGCAGAATCTGCAGATTCTGCTGGATCTAGTTCCGCCACCCCACGTGCCGCCCGGTATCCGGCGTAGTTGGTGGGCGGCAGGCCAAGCAAAGAAGCAACAGCTGATGCATTCCCGTCACACCCTATCAGCGCCTTGGCTTCGATAGTGGCACCGTTGGATAGAGTCACGGTTACTGGGGAGGCAGTGGCGGTGGGTTCTGGCATGTGGGTGATTGTGGTGGCGAATCGGATGGTGCCAGGTGGCAGTTGGGCGGCCATGCAGGAGAGCAGGTGCGCGCGGGTGACCCCCCTCACCTCGTGATCTGGCCTGCATGCCATCCATCCATCCAAGTCAATGCATCACGTGCCATACCCCATTCATGCCATACCCCATCCATGCCAAGCCCCAATCCATGCCATGCCAGCCCCCATGTCATTTCATATGCCACCGCCATTCCACGACACCACATCAACCACAACATTGCTTCCATAACAGCATTGCATTCCCATGCCACCATCACCCACACCATCGCACACAGTATGGACGGAAGGCGGGGAGGGTGGACGGGTATATGAGCGGGGGCATATTACAGGTACGTGAAGATTTTTCACATAGAGATTTTTTTTTTTTTTGCAGAAAGCTTACTTCGGATACCGAATTTACAAATCAGCAAGGAGTTTGTTTGCACTACCCACCCAACATTGCAGTCTGCAAAGTCAAAGGAGCGCAGAGTCGTGCCGTCCGCTGCTGCGATGTCAATGCTGGTGGGGATGAGCAGTGGCGTCGGGGGTGGCGTGGGGGGTTGGCAGGGGGAGTAACGTGCGCAGTGATGCAGTGAGCAGTATCAAGGAGCATGCGACGTCACATTGTCCTGTATGGCAGCAGATACTCCACACTGGATGCATGAGACGGGCAGGACAGATACAACAACCTTTTCCCCCCTCCCCACCCACCACCCCCCTCCCCTTTCCCCCAGGTTGCTCTTCCTTCCTCCCCTTCCCTTTTCCCCTGGTGCGCCCCGCTCACCCTTCCAGCCGCACGTAGTGGGCGCGCAGCAGACCCGCCACCCCCAGCGCGTCCAGAGCGCGCCAAGCGTTGCCCCACAGGCTCAGCGCCGTTCCTGATTGGCCGAGAGCCGGCGCGCGCTCCACCACTGCGACGTCAATGCCCACTCTGGCGCGCGCGCGGGGAAAGGCGGGGACGGGCGGGGAGGGAGAAAATGGGGAGCGGGAGGGGGAAAAGAGAGGAGAGAATGGGCAATAGGGAAGGAGCGGGGAAAGTTGGGTGGCGCAGATGCGGGGAGCCGCGCGCTAGAGCACTGCCACGCGCGCTTGCCGTGGTGTTGGGGAGGAATCACCAGAATGCTGAGAAGGGAGGGATGGAGGTGGGTCTGTGGAAGAGAGAGAGGCGTGTGACTGTACCGGTGTAAAGCGAGAGCCGTGGCTAATCCCGCGACGCCAGCGCCCGCTATAAGCACATCGACGCTCTCCCTAGCAGCCGAGTCGGACTGCTGTGCTGCCAGCGCGCCGCGCTCCGCTGCTGCGCGCACGCGGAGCGATGAGTGTCGATCTCGAGGGGAGCTGTGAAGCGCGATTCGCGGCGGTGATTCGGTTAAATTAACATGACGAGAGGCACGGCGTGAGGCGCAGCGAGAGGAATGGCGAGAGAAGGCGCGAGCATTTTGATGCGGGAAAGAAGGAGACGGGGCGATTGAAGCGACCGGCCTCAGCGAGAGAGGCAAGTTGCTGTGCTGACGTGGAGCGTTAATAACATTGGTTCGCGAATCGACCCGCAAGAGGCGGCAGGGTTGACGAATCGCGTAGTGGACGGGTGATAGCGACCCCATCGCTCCAGCTTTTGCCAGTAAATCTGCTATTGCCACAACTATGCACAGAATGGTGGGGTATTCTCGTCTTGGTCGAGACATTCGAGATCGAATTCGTCGCGAACCACACACATGCCTCCCCGAATTTCGGCAATTTCGCCACATCGCCACAGCAACCATCCACCAACCAACTTCAAAAGATTTTGCCGCGACCCCACCCACATACCCCTATCTCCCAGGTATCCAATCAGGGCATCTGTCAGCCATAGCAGTCATTCCCAAGGGAAGTAATCTGAGCCACAGGAATAACGTTCCCATGAGTGCGATGAGAGCTGTATCTTCTCTATTACCTCCGTGCTCGTCCTCTGCGCTGTAGCCGAGTCGTCGCGCCTGAAATGAGGAGTCTTGGGTTGCTCGGCGCTTCGTTCCCAATGTGCGATTCCCCGCGCCTCGGGTGAGGAGGCCAATGCTGTCGGCAGCATCGCGTTTGTCGCTTAGGCGTCAGCACCGTCTCATACGCTCGCTCGTAGGCCGATCAGCGGTACATTCCAGCGCTCGTAGGCCGATCAGCGGTACATTCCAGCGCTCGTAGGCCCATCAGCGGTACATTCCAGCGCTCGTAGGCCCATCAGCGGTACATTCCAGCGCGATTTCGACTTCGCGTTGTTGATATTCGATTGACTCGAAAGTCACCTCCTTTATACACGCTCTTCAGCCATCCGCGGTAGATTCGATTTCGCGCGGTTCTTTCCGTCAACAAGTTCTCGACTCGTTGTTCTCCTGGCGCCGCCTTTCGCATCCGACTAGATCGTGCTCTTCATAATCGACAGCGTCAATCCGAGCGCCGCTTTCTTGAGGCGCCTTAAAACTCCGCGCCGTCGTGCCTGCTCTCGTCAGCTTGATCTCGCATCTGCTCACCGGCGCATCTCGAGTTTCTTCACCGGTTCGCACCTCGCGGCGCGCGCGCGATCCCATGTGGCCGTGGGGGAGGCATCGGCGCGGGGCGGGGTACGAGAGCGTGCAGCACGAAGACCCCTCGCCCACCTTCCGCTCGCGCTACCTCCAGCAGCGCGCGCGCAAGTCCGCGCGCGCGCCGGGCGCTGGCGGCGTGCTGCGGTGCTGCTCTTGCGCGACGGTTGTGCTTGTAACGGTGATCGGCGCGTCGCTGCTGCTGTGGCTGGTCGGTGTGAACCCGTTCAGGTGCGTGCGACCGATGGGGAGTGTGACGACGAACGAGATGTATGCGAGGCAGCTATGAATCGTGCATGTGTCGCATGCCCCGCATACCCCGCATGCCCCGCATGCCCCTCATGCCCCGCATGCCCCTCATGCCCCGCATGCCCCGCATGCTCCTCATGCCCCGCATGCCCCGCATGCCCCTCATGTCTCTCTCTTACTCCTGTCCCGCTCCCTTTTCCGCTCTTTCCGCTCTCGTCCCTCCCTAAATGTGCTCCCCAATCCCCCTTCCCCGTTCCCCCTCCCCCATCTCTCCTCCCCATCTCCGCCAGCCATGCAAGCACCCTGGTGTCCCGCATCAAGGGCGCGCAAGGGGCAGGGGGCGCGCAAGGGGAAGGCGGAGAGGGGCTGACGGGGGAGGGGGAGTGGAACAGCGGCGGAGCGAAAGCGGGGGAGTGGATGGGGGAGGCGGGGGAGGGAGGCGCAGGGCAGCAGAAATGGGGCGAATGGGGAGCAGAAGGGGAGGTGAAACAGCCGGGTCAGACCCCGCCTGCACCAGATCTACCCGGATTCTTGAATACCCGCCCGATTCCCGACCCTGATTTCCCCACGGACGCAAGGGGTTTCGAAGGCAAAGGCTCAGGGCTGACGCATGGGGAGGAGGAGGACGGGGAGGGGGAGAGTGGTGGGGAGTATGACACAGAGACAGGAGTGCGGAAGGGGAAAGGGAAGGGGAAAGCGAAAGGGAAGGGGAAGGGGAAGGGGAAGAGGAAACCGAGGTATGGGGGAGGTCCGGATGATTGGGAGGAGGTGCACGAGAAGCTGATTACCGAAGCAGATACCATTGCAGGCGAGGCTAGGCTCGCTGCTAATGAGGCTGAAATGGCTGCTGCCACTGTGGGGGAAGGTGGTGGGGGGAAGGCTGGGGGGAGGGGTAAGGTGGGGGGGCTGACGCGGAGGCGGTATGAGCCTGGGGAGGAGGAGGACGGGGTGGAGTTGAGGGGGGCAGGGGGGAAGATGAGTCGGAGGAAGAAGGAAGGGAAGCGGGTGGGGGAGGGGGGCGGGTGGGGGAAGAAGAAGAGGAAGAGGAGGGAGGAGGATTATGAGGAGGAGGGGAGGGACGATGGTGAGTTGGCTATGGTTGACTGCCGTCCCCTGTCTGCCCTGCTCCGCCCTGCTCCGCCCTGCTCTGCTCTTCTCTGCTCTGCTCCCATTGCCCTTCCCGTTTTCCTGCACCTCTGTCTTCTTCTCGCATTACTCCTCACCAGTCTCACTTCAGTCACTTCCATTCTCTCTCTTTTTCTCATACGCCCTGGCCCTCCCTTTCCTCCCTCGTGTTCCCTCTCTTCACCCCTCTCCCTCTCCACTCCACCCTCCCCCACTCCTCCCGCCTTTCCCATGTGTCCGTCCTGCGGTGTGCTTGCAGAGGACGAGGAGGAGGATGGGGTGGACGAGGAGGCGAGGGAGGAGGAGGAGGAGGAGCGGGAGGAGGAGGCCGAGATGGAAACGGACGGCCCAGATGACACCGACGACGACAGTGACAGCACCACCACCTCCCCCCGGGGTGGAGGGGGGGGCATGCGGGGGCGCAGTAGCGTGCTGGCCCGGCGCATCCCCGGCACGGGGGTGCGGGGGGAGGAGCAGGTGGGGCGCGTGCGGAGACAGCTGGCGTGTCTGGCGGGCAGGGAGGGCGGGCGGTGGGCGCTCAACACGACCCCGAGATGGTTGCCGTGGGATCTTACTGCCTCACGCCACCACCACTCAGCCCGCCACCCCAACCACCGCTCCTGCGACCAACTCTGGGCCAAAGAGTGAGTGGGGCAGCTGGCATGCCTAGCAGTCGGGGGACGCCTCGTGCCCCCTGCTGCCCTTCCAGCACACCGCCTTCTGCCATGCAGCACTGGTGTTCCAACCCAGCCGCTTCAAAAATCTCATCCTTGCCCTCATATCGCCCCTCTCCCCCTCCCACCCACCCCCGCCCGCCACCCAACAACTCGCGTGATACAGGGAGGGCGGGGTGTACGGAGCAGCAGCAGAGAAAGCCAGGAGGCGGGGGGATGCAACGCGGTGGCGAGTGCGGCGAGCAGCGCTGTACGAGTGGCAGTCGGGGGACGCCTCGTGCCCCCTGCTGCCCTTCCAGCGCACTGCCTTCTGCCGGGCTGTGCGCGGGCGCAACGTGGTGGTGGTGGGGGACGCTGGGGCGCTGGACCTGCATGATGCGCTGCTCAACCACCTCGTCACGGCCCACACCCGCCGCATTGCTGAACCTCTGGGAGATGCCTGGTGGGTGCCTGCTGAGTGATTTGTGCTTACTGAGTCATGCCTAGTACTGGGTGGGTGGAGGTGCTTGCTTGTTGGACAGTTGGATTGTGGGACTGTTGGACTGTTGGACTGTGGGACTGTTGGACTGTGGGACTGTTGGACTGTGGGACTGTTGGACTGTGGGACTGTTGGACTGTGGGACTGTTGGACTGTGGGACTGTTGGACTGTGGGACTGTTGGACTGTGGGACTGTTGGACTGTGGGACTGTTGGACTGTGGGACTGTTGGACTGTGGGACTGTTGGACTGTGGGACTGTTGGACTGTGGGACTGTTGGACTGTGGGACTGTTGGACTGTGGGACTGTTGGACTGTGGGACTGTTGGACTGTGGGACTGTTGGACTGTGGGACTGTTGGACTGTGGGACTGTTGGACTGTGGGACTGTTGGACTGTGGGACTGTTGGACTGTGGGACTGTTGGACTGTGGGACTGTTGGACTGTGGGACTGTTGGACTGTGGGACTGTTGGACTGTGGGACTGTTGGACTGTGGGACTGTTGGACTGTGGGACTGTTGGACTGTGGGACTGTTGGACTGTGGGACTGTTGGACTGTGGGACTGTTGGACTGTGGGACTGTTGGACTGTGGGACTGTTGGACTGTGGGACTGTTGGACTGTGGGACTGTTGGACTGTGGGACTGTTGGACTGTGGGACTGTTGGACTGTGGGACTGTTGGACTGTGGGACTGTTGGACTGTGGGACTGTTGGACTGTGGGACTGTTGGACTGTGGGACTGTTGGACTGTGGGACTGTTGGACTGTGGGACTGTTGGACTGTGGGACTGTTGGACTGTGGGACTGTTGGACTGTGGGACTGTTGGACTGTGGGACTGTTGGACTGTGGGACTGTTGGACTGTGGGACTGTTGGACTGTGGGACTGTTGGACTGTGGGACTGTTGGACTGTGGGACTGTTGAACAGTCGTCACGGCCCACACCCGCCGCATTGCCGAGCCTCTTGGGGATGCCTGGTGGGTACCAGTGGGGGATGAGTGCTTGGTGCTGGGATTGGTGCTTGCGGGGTGATTCCTAGTGATGGGTGGTGGATGGTGGGTGTTTGCATTGCGAATGGCAACGTGGTGGTGGTGGGGAATGCGGGCGCGTTGGACCTGCATGATTAATGCTCGCTATCCCCAACTGTCCCCTTTCTCTTCTTCCCTCCCTCCGTCCCAGGGCCAATGCAACGGAGGGCGTGTGCGACGAGGCAGGGCACCCCCTCTGCACTTCTGATTACTGCCTGCTATCCCCGTTTTCCCCATCACCCGCTTCTCACTTTCCTTTCCCCCTCTCCCCCTCCAGGGCCAATGCCACAGAGGGCGCCTGCTACGAGGCAGGGCACCCTCTCTGCACAGACGTGCGCCTCTCGCTCTCCTCTCCCTCCTCCTCCTCTGCCTCCTCCGCCCGCTCCTCCCGCCTCCCCTCCTCCCACTCCCACACGCGCACTCGCTCCCGCACCTCCCCTTACACCGGCGCCCACAGCACCACACCCAGGAGGGGCAGGCAGGGAGGTATGAGCACCCAGCGGCAACAGCAGCAGCGGGAGGCGAGGGAGGTGGAGGAGGAGGAGGAGGAGGAGGAGCAGGAGGAGCTCGGGGGGGAGAGTGGGCAGGCATCTGCTGCGGTACGGGGGAGGGCCGGAGGAGAGCGAGGTAGGGGAGCTGAGCAGAGGGGGGATGGGGGACGAGGAAGAAGAGGGCGGGGCGGGGTCAGCAGGGTTCAACATGCGGGTGGTGCTGAACCCGTTCCTGTCGCCAGACACGGGGCGAGTGTCTGCTGTCAACAACCGCTGGGTGAAGAAGCTGAGGCGCTGGCGCACTGGCATTCTGATCCTCTCCCGCACCGCGCGATACAAGAGCAGTGAGTTGGCAGTCGGGCCATGACACCCTTTGCTTAAAACCTCTATGCCACGCTGCCCCTTTGCCCGCTCTGCATGTACACTGTTCTTCTCCTCCCCTTATCCTCCCTGCCCCAACCAGAGCGCACGTTACTAAGGGAGCTACGAGCAACGCTCAAGGCAGTGAGGCAGCGGCACCCCAACCTGCTCATCCTCTGGCGCAACTCCCCTGCACCTCATGAGGACTGTGACGATGCCACGCTGCCCCTCCGCCGCCGCCCCCTCGCCTCCTCGTCCCGCCACCGCGAGATGAACGAGATCGTCAAGCCGCTGCTCGAGGTAAGGGTGGGATTCGGCTGATGGGTGGGTGGTGCCTTGATTGTGTATGGATGTTGAGGCTGCCACTTCTTCCCCTAACACCCATCCTACTACAACCCCTCCCCTCCTCACACCCTCTCACCCGTTCATCACACAATCCACAGGAGCACAGAGTGGTGTATATGGATGTGGATGCGGCCACCTCACTGCTCTTCAACCACCTCCTCTTCCTCAACCGCCTCTCGCCCCTCGACTCCCTCCCCTCCCTGCCCGCCCTGCCCGCCCTGCCCCATGTGTGCGTGCAGGAGTACGGAGTGGTTTACATGGATGTTGACGCGGCCACCTCCCTGCGTCCCGACGGGCACCATGTGAGGAGGGACGGGTCAGTGGACTGCCAGCGCTACTGCATGCCCGGCCCGCTGGACCAGTGGGTGCTCCTGCTCTTCAACCACCTCCTCCTCCTCAACCGCCACACCCCCCTGCCCTCCCACAGCCCCACCCAATCCCATTTCGCCGCTGCTGCTGCCTCTGCCCCGCCTGCTGGTTTGGGTGGGGGAGATAGTGGGGAGGGGAGTGGGAAGGCGGATGGAGGTGGGAGTGCTGGTGTGGATGCAAAGGGGACGGACGGGGGTTCGGTGGCAGGGGGTAAAGGGGGAAGCAGCTCTGAGAGTGGTGGTGCTGGTGGTGCTGGGGTTGGTGGTGCTGGTGGTGCTGGCGGTGCTGGTGGTGCTGGTGGTGCTGGTGCCAGTGATGGCGGTGATGGTGCTGGGGTGGGTGGTTCTGGCAGTGGCGAGAGAGGGGAAGGTGGAGAAGACAGGGCGGGCAGTGGGAGTGAAGGGAAGGAGGGTGTGGAGGGGAGAGGGGAGGGCGAGGAGGTGAAAGTAGGGGAGCGTTCAGGAGTTGATGGGGCGGAGGGAGGAGACGGTGCAGGGAAGAGGGGTGGAGAGGGCGAGGGTGGGGAAGGTGAGGGGGAGAGGGTAGGAGAGACGGGAGAGAGTGAGGAAGGCGGTGAGGTGAGAAGTAGGGGAGGCAGTAGGGGAGGCGAGACTGAGGGGGAAGAGAGCGGGTTGGGGGGGAAGAAGGTAGATGAGGGGACGTTTGAGAGGGGGGAGGAGGAGGGTGGAGGGGAGGAAGGTGGAGAAGAGGAGGAGGGAGGTGAGGGAGGAGGAAAGAGTGGAGGGGACGAGGATTTGGGGGGGAAGAAGGTGGATGAGGGGACGTTTGAGAGGGGGGAGGAGGAGCGTGAGGGTGAGGAGGAGGGGGAGAGTGAGGGAGGAGGAAAGAGCCGAGGGGATGGGGGATTGGGAGGAGAGAAGGTGGATGAAGGAACGTTTGAAAGAAAAGAGGAGGAGGGCGAGGGTGAGGGTGAGGGTGAGGGTGAAAGGGAGACTGAGAGGAGAGGGGAGAGCGGAGGGGAAGACGAGCTGGGAGGGGCAAAGGTGGATGAGGGGACGTTCGAAAACGAAGGTGAGGGTGAAGGCGAAGGTGAAGGGGAGTTGGGCGGAGGTAAGGTGGATGAGGGAACGTTTGAGAGAAAAGAGGAGGAGAGCGAAGGAGAGGGGGAGGATGGGGATGATAGCAGGGGGAAGGGGGATGGAGAGCTTGGTGGGGCTAAGGTATCAGACGGCACGTTTGAGAGGCAGGAGGAGGGCGGACAGGAGGAGGGTGGACAGGAGGGAGGAGACGGAGAGAGGGGGGGAGAAGGCGGGACGAGGAGTGGGGAGTTGGGCGGAGTGGAGGTGGGGGGTGGGACGTTTGAGCGGAGTGGGGAGGGAGGGGAAGGGGAACAGCCTGCAGGAGAGGGTGAGGCGGTGGCAGGTGGTGGTGGTGAGGAGCAGAAGGACGGGGAGGGGCAGAGCGCAGGAGGCGGAGGAGAGGGGAGCGAGGCAGAAGCGAAAGCAGCGGCAGAAGAGAGTGAAGGTGGGCAGCAAGGGTGCAAGTGAGTGAGCGGACATGGATGCTGTCTCTTGTGAGAGCTCATTCCCACACCCACACTCTCCTCTCCCCACCCCTCTCTGGTGGCTGATGAGGTACGGGCATTGCTTGACAGACGAAGGTCGACTTTATATCCTTCCGTCCCCCTTCCCCCGCTCACCCTCTCCTCTGTCTGCCGTTCCTCTGGACCGCACCTGCTGCCATCAGAGACCATGGTAGATCACATTCCCGGCAGCATGGTGAGCGGCAGGGCAGCAGTGGAGGCAGTTGACCGAGCACCATCATCTCCCTTATGCCCCCGTTTCCCTTCTCCTGTCTCCCCATGGCCGCACCAGAGCCCATGATGGATCATATTCCCAGCAGCATGGTGAAGAGCAGGGCTGCGGTGGAGGCAGTGCATAGAGCGCTAGAGTTTGTGGTGAGGGAATAAAGAGTCCCCCCCATCCCTCCCCTATCTTTCTTCCCGCTCTGTACCTGCCATCAGAGCCCATGATGGATCATATTCCCGGCAGCATGGTAAAAGGGAGAGCGGCAGTGGAGGCAGTGCATCGAGCGCTGGAGTGTGTTGTGAAGGACGGGCGGTGGAAGGCGAATGAGGAGATGCGGGTGCTGCCGTGGAACCGCAACCCCAACAGCGACCCACAGCTTCCTCATTACGGCACCTGTGACCTGCTGCATGAGACCGAGTGAGTCGATGGGTGGAATTGTGTGTAAGTGATGAGTCGCCTCACGAGTGGAGCCGCAACCCCAACAGCGACCCCCAGCTTCCTCATTACGGCACGTGTGACATACTGCATGAGACCGAGTGAGGTGATGGCTGGCCTGTGTGGTGATGGCTGGCCTTCCCATCCCACGATGGCATGTGCAACGTGCTGCACGAGACCGAGTGAGTTGAGTGGCTTGAGACGGTGTGGTGGGTCGTATGGACCGAGTGGGGTGTTGAGTTAACTACAGACCCACAGCTGCCCCCATTATGGCACATGAAACCGAGTGAGTTGATGGCTGGAGTGTGTGGTGAGTTGGATGGATCAAGTGAGTTGATTGGCCGGCCACGTGTGACATCCTGCACATGGTGCCTCTTACTCCACCCCGCTTCATCCCATCAACTCACCCCCTCTCCGCCTCTCTCATTCCCAAACCCAGAGCGGGAGGGGTGATGGGCGATGTAGCGGACGAGATAATGCGCACCAACGGCAGCCCGGTGGACTGGAAGGTGCGCCCAGAGCTGCTGTTTGACTGGAAGGAGAGCCGGCTTCCTCACCCCATCCCATACCCCTCCATCCCTACCTTGCCCCCTATCCTTCCAACCACAGAGCTGGGGGTGTGATGGGTGACGTGGCAGACGAGATAGTGCGAACAAATGGCAGCCCGGCGGATTGGAAAGTGCGGCCAGAGCTGCTGTGGGACTGGAAGCCGGCCACGGGGAGGGGGTGTCCGCCCTACGTGCCGTTCACACGGGAGAAGCTGTGCCGCCTGCTGGCCCGGCGCAACGTGGTCATGGTGGGGGATGGGACCCAGCTGTTGCTGCACGACGTGTTTCTCAACAACATGTACTCTCTGCAAGCAGTGGACCAGATGGGCAATCTGGAGGATGCCTGGTGAGTTCCTTGGGAGAAGTCGCCAGAGTCACTCTAGTGCAGCTGCTGCTACCGATCTCCAATGCACTCAGCTGCTGCTGCACGACGTGGTTCTCAACAACATGTACTCGCTTCAATCTGTGGACCAGATGGGCAATCTGGAAGACGCGTAGTGAGTGCCTTAGAGGAATCGCAAACGTCTCCCCTCAGAGCCCCCTTCTCAGGTTCACCCCCTTCTCAGGTTCGCCCCCTTCTCAGGTTCGTCCCCTTCTCAGGTTCGTCCCCTTCTCAGGTTCGTCCCCTTCTCAGGTTCGCCCCCTTCTCAGGTTCGTCCCCTTCGTAGGTTCGTCCCCTTCTCAGGTTCGTCCCCTTCTTAGGTTCGCCCCCTTCTCAGGTTCGTCCCCTTCTCAGGTTCGTCTCCTTCTCAGGTTCGTCCCCTTCTCAGGTTCGCCCCCTTCTCAGGTTCGTCCCCTTCTCAGGTTCGTCCCCTTCTTAGGTTCGTCCCCTTCTCAGGTTCGTCCCCTTCTCAGGTTCGTCCCCTTCTCAGGTTCGTCCCCTTCTCAGGTTCGTCCCCTTCTCAGGTTCGTCCCCTTCTCAGGTTGGTCCCCTTCTCAGGTTCGTCCCCTTCTTAGGTTCGTCCCCTTCTCAGGTTCGTCCCCTTCTCAGGTTCGTCCCCTTCTCAGGTCCGTCCCCTTCTTAGGTTCGTCCCCTTCTCAGGTTCGTCCCCTTCTCAGGTTCGTCCCCTTCTCAGGTTCGTCCCCTTCTCAGGTTCGTCCCCTTCTCAGGTTCGTCCCCTTCTCAGGTTCGTCCCCTTCTCAGGTTCGTCCCCTTCTTAGGTTCGTCCCCTTCTCAGGTTCGTCCCCTTCTCAGGTTCGTCCCCTTCTTAGGTTCGTCCCCTTCTTAGGTTCGTCCTGCAACCCTTGTGCTCTGTGCTTATCCCTATACAGGGAGCGAGACGGCGAGCCAGACTGTGCGGACGAGGGTCACACGCTCTGCTCCGACATCTCACCAGGAGCCACTTTCACCATGCGCGTGGTGCACAACAACCTGCTGTCCGCCCACCTGCCTCAACCCCTAGCTCCCTGTCTGTCCTGCACCCCATGTGCCCCGTGCTCCGCACACGTCCTACAGGGAGCGAGAGGGTGAACCAGACTGCGCAGACAAGGGCCACACGCTCTGCTCGGACATCGCACCCCAGGGCAGCACCTTCACCATGTGCGTGGTGCACAACAACCTGCTGTCCGTTCACCTGCCTCTAATCACTGGTCCCCTTTGTCCTGCACTCTGCCCTGCACCTGATTCCACAGGGAACGTGAAGGCGAGCCGGATTGTGCGGACGAGGGCCACATGCTCTGCTCCGACGTCTCACCAGGAGCCACCTTCACCTTGCGAGTGGTGCACAACAACCTGCTGTCCGCGGACCTACCAGGCGGTGGCAAGTACAACAAGCGGTGGATCAAGCGTGCCTGCTCGCTTGGAACAATCAACCTGCTGTCCGCCCACCCCCTGACACCCCTCCCTGTGCCCCACACCCGTCCCACAGGGAGCGAGAGGGCGAGCCAGACTGTGCGGACGAGGGCCACACGCTCTGCTCCAACATCTCACCAGGAGCCACTTTCACCATGCGCGTGGTGCACAACAACCTGCTGTCCGCGGACCTACCTGGGGGCGGCAAGTACAACAAGCGGTGGATCAAACGCCTGCAGGGGTGGAACACGTCTGTGGTGATCATCAACAAGGGCGCCCAGCTGCGGCCCAGTGCGTGTGCGTTCTCTCGTGTGCACCCACCATGTGCCCTCCCCATGTGCTCCCCATGTGCTCCCCATGTGCTCCCCATGTGCTCCCCATGTGCTCCCCATGCCCCATGTGCACCCACCATGTGCCCTCCCCATATGCTCTTCATGAGTGCTTTATCTATTCAACATGCCTCTGCTCACGTGGAACGCGTCTGTGGTGTTTCTAAGGGCATGGGTCTAAGGGCATGGGTCTAAGGGCGTGGGCCTAAGGGCGTGGGTCTAAGAGCGTGGGTCTAAGGGCGTGGGTCTAAGGGCGTGGGTCTAAGGGCGTGGGTCTAAGGGCGTGGGTCTAAGGGCGTGGGTCTAAGAGCGTGGGTCTAAGAGCGTGGGTCTAAGAGCGTGGGTCTAAGAGCGTGGGTCTAAGGGCGTGGGTCTAAGGGCGTGGGTCTAAGGGCGTGGGTCTAAGGGCGTGGGTCTAAGAGCGTGGGTCTAAGGGCGTGGGTCTAAGGGCGTGGGTCTAAGAGCGTGGGTCTAAGAGCGTGGGTCTAAGAGCGTGGGTCTAAGAGCGTGGGTCTAAGAGCGTGGGTCTAAGGGCGTGGGTCTAAGGGCGTGGGTCTAAGGGCGTGGGTCTAAGGGCGTGGGTCTAAGAGCGTGGGTCTAAGAGCGTGGGTCTAAGAGCGTGGGTCTAAGGGCGTGGGTCTAAGGGCGTGGGTCTAAGAGCGTGGGTCTAAGAGCGTGGGTCTAAGAGCGTGGGTCTAAGAGCGTGGGTCTAAGAGCGTGGGTCTAAGAGCGTGGGTCTAAGGGCGTGGGTCTAAGAGCGTGGGTCTAAGAGCGTGGGTCTAAGAGCGTGGGTCTAAGAGAGGGGGGTCTGAAGGGAGGTTTAAGAAGGGAGGTCTAAGAAGGGGGGTCTAAGAAGGGGGGTCTAAGAAGGGAGGTTTAAAAAGGGAGGTCTAAGAAGGGGGGTCTAAGAAGGGAGGTCTAAGAAGGGGGGTCTAAGAAGGGGGGTCTAAGAAGGGAGGTCTAAGAAGGGAGGTCTAAGAAGGGAGGTCTAAGAAGGGAGGTCTAAGAAGGGAGGTCTAAGAAGGGAGGTCTAAGAAGGGAGGTTTAAGAAGGGAGTTCTAAGAAGGGAGGTCTAAGAAGGGAGGTCTAAGAAGGGAGGTCTAAGAAGGGAGGTCTAAGAAGGGAGGTCTAAGAAGGGAGGTCTAAGAAGGGGGGTCTAAGAAGGGGGGTCTAAGAAGAGAGGTTTAAAAAGGGAGGTCTAAGAAGGGGGGTCTAATAAGGGGGGTCTAAGAAGGGAGGTCTAAGAAAGGAGGTCTAAGAAGGGAGGTCTAATAAGGGAGGTCTAAGAAGGGGGGTCTAAGAATGAGGGTCTAAGAAGGAGGGTCTAAGAAGGGGGGTCTAAGAAGGGGGGTCTAAGAAGGGGGGTCTAAGAAGGGAGGTCTAAGAAGGGGGGTCTAATAAGGGGGGTCTAAGAAGGGAGGTCTAAGAAGGGGGGTCTAAGAAGGGAGGTCTAAGAAGGGGGGTCTAAGAAGCGGGGTCTAAGAAGGGGGGTCTAAGAAGGGGGTCTAAGAAGGGAGTTCTTAGAAGGGGGGTCTTAGAAGGGGGGTCTAAGAAGGGGGGTCTAAGAAGGGGGGGTCTAAGAAGGGGGGTCTAAGACGGGAGGTCTACGAAGGGAGGTCTAAGAAGGGGGGTCTGCGAAGGGGGGTCTAAGAAGGGGGGTCTAAGAAGGGAGGTCTAAGAAGGGGGGTCTAAGAAGGGGGTCTAAGAAGGGAGGTCTAAGAAGGGGGGTCTAAGAAGGGGGGTCTAAGAAGGGGGTCTAAGAAGGGGGGTCTAAGAAGGGGGGTCTAAGAAGGGAGGTCTAAGAAGTGGGGTCTATGAAGGGGGGTTTAAGAAGGGGGTCTAAGAAGGGGGGTCTAAGAAGGGAGGTCTAAGAAGGGGGGTCTAAGAAGGGGGTCTAAGAAGGGAGGTCTAAGAAGGGGGGTCTAAGAAGGGGGGTCTAAGAAGGGGGTCTAAGAAGGGGGGTCTAAGAAGGGGGGTCTAAGAAGGGAGGTCTAAGAAGTGGGGTCTATGAAGGGGGGTCTAAGAAGGGGGTCTAAGAAGGGGGGTCTAAGAAGGGGGGTCTAAGAAAGGGGGGTCTAAGAAGGGGGGTCTAAGAAGGGGGGTCTAAGAAGGGGGGTCAGGGTCTAAGAAGGCCGTGCCTTTCTTCACCCACTGCCCCCACACCCCCCTGCCCTGCCCCCCCTTTCCCATCCCCAGCCAAGCGGTACATTGAGAGTCTAAGAGACACGATGCAGCTGCTGCGGCAGCTTGCTCCAGATGTGCTGGTGGTGTTCCGCAGCACGTGGCGCGGCCATGTGGACTGTGGGCGCGCGGAGGGCCCTCTCAAGGAGGTACCGGGCAAGGGCGGCGCCACCCTGCCGTGGGACTTTGCGCTCGAGCAGAACGCTGCTGCGCGTGCCATCATGAAGGTGGGTGCTGTGAGGTGCACTGTGTGTTTTCAGTCGACTCGAACAAGCCATGTGGACTGCAGGCATGCTGAGGTCCTTTTCAAGGCCCTTGTGTACTACGTGCCTCCAGTGGGTACCCAACCCCAGTCTGCCCCATCCCTCCATCCCCCACCTCCAGGAGTACGGCGGGGTATACCTAGACATAGACACGCCGCTCTCCATGCGCCCGGACGGCCATCTGCGCAAGCTGAGTGGCGTCATCGACTGCTACATGTACTGCGTGCCGGGGCCGCTCGATACCAAATCCACACACCCCTATCTACCCATCTCCCCTCTCCCCTCCAGGAATACGGTGGCATATACCTGGACATCGACACGCCGCTCTCCATGCGGCCGGACGGCCATCTGCGCAAGCTGAGTGGCGCCATCGACTGCTACATGTACTGCGTGCCGGGGCCGCTCGATATCTTCATGCGCTCGCTGCTCAACATGCTGCTCGTGCTCAAGCAACATGAATCCTTGTCGTGACAGGGTTACCCTAGTAACAGAATGCAGCACGAGTCCGTGTCATGACAGGCTAGCAGCACGAGTGACGATGACGAGGCATCATCATGGCATGATCGCCTGCCATTGCTCGCTGCTCAACACAAGTCCTTGTCACGACACTAGTGTCCCTAGTGAAGCACGAAACTTGAGTTACCGTACAAGCAGATTGATTCTCTCTCGTGCCTCTAGCATTTACAACCCTTGAAGCACACAGAGCTTAACATACGTGAAGAGTGCGATGCTGGGGAAATTAAGGTGTGGAACAGTGATGACTACAGCAGCACAACCTGCTTTGGGAGGTACATAGGGAGCAGGGCAAGGGCAAAAGGGAGCAGGGCAAGGGCAAAAGGGAGCAGGGCAAGGGCAAAAGGGAGCAGGGCAAGGGCAAAAGGGAGCAGGGCAAGGGCAAAAGGGAGCAGGGCAAGGGCAAAAGGGAGCAGGGCAAGGGCAAAAGGGAGCAGGGCAAGGGCAAAAGGGAGCAGGGCAAGGGCAAAAGGGAGCAGGGCAAGGGCAAAAGGGAGCAGGGCAAGGGCAAAAGGGAGCAGGGCAAGGGCAAAAGGGAGCAGGGCAAGGGCAAAAGGGAGCAGGGCAAGGGCAAAAGGGAGCAGGGCAAGGGCAAAAGGGAGCAGGGCAAGGGCAAAAGGGAGCAGGGCAAGGGCAAAAGGGAGCAGGGCAAGGGCAAAAGGGAGCAGGGCAAGGGCAAAAGGGAGCAGGGCAAGGGCAAAAGGGAGCAGGGCAAAGGAACATAGGGAGCTAAAACAGTGGACTTCTGGAGCCAGGATTAGGGCAAAAGTAAATGATTGGAGACGCGGGGTATCGATCCCCGTACCTATCGCATGCAAAGCGATCGCTCTACCATGTGAGCTACACCCCCGTGCCAACTGAACAGCTGTTATTTAAAGAGGAATAATTAATTCTCGAGCAGCCACTAGTGTCAGCGATCTTGCCGATCGTACTCACGATGTCGCTGCTTCGCGCCCACAGACCGTCGCTCCTCCTCCTGCTCCTTCTCTCCCTCGTCGCCGCGTCCGCGATCGCAGCGTCGTCGCACGACGGGTGGGGCGACGCCGACGACGACGCAGATGACGACGAATTCGACGGCCACGATGCATCCGCCGCGCCCGGCGGCGCGGGCGCGAGATCGAGCGCGGATCTCGCGCCAACTCCCCCTCCGCGGGGCGCGAGGCGGAAGGGCACGGCGATCCCGGCGGCGCTGGCGGTGGAACGAAGCTTCGATCCGGCCGACAGCAATAGCTTCTTACCGGGGGGGCTTGTAATGATGCAAGGCGTCTTGCACGGCGCCGACACCACTGTAGGCGTCGCACCCCTCATGCCCCTTGCGCCCTTCCCGCGGATCCACCTCTTTCCTGCCCTAATCGTCGCGCTTTCCACCCCGTCCGCCTCATTCATCCGCTCCGCTCCTTTGATCCGCTCCGCCCCTTCCATTCCCACCCTCCCCGTCCACTTCCCCGGTCCCCCCTCACCTGCGCGCGCGTGGGCAGTGGGTGGAAGCGACGGTGATCTGGCATCCGCTGACGGCGGGCGAGGCGGGCGCGCTCAAGGCGCTGGTGGCGGCGGACGGGGACTACCGCGTGCGCCTTGCGCCCAACCCCTTCTCCGCCGCTCCCCCGCCCCAGGGCCACGTCATCGCATGGGGCCGCGCGGTGAGCCTTGGGGGGACGCCGTGGGGCTGGCAGGGGGTTGCGCGGGGAAGCGATGGGGGGGCAGTGAGGCATGGGTGGGGGGGACCGGGGAGAAAGGAGGAAGGGCTTGGGGGAAGGTTGCTTAGAGAGTGTCTGGGTGACCATGGGGCAGTGCGGCATTTGGTGAGTCTGACCGTGGTCTACATGTGTGTCCTTTTCACCATCAAACCCCCCTTGCTTTACTCCCTGCAGACTTCCTCCCCCCCTTGTCCTACAGTCTCCTGCTCTCCGCCATGCTCACTGCTTCCCACCCCCATCCACCGTGCAGCATACCCGCCGTCTCATTCCGTACCCTGTTTTCCCCCTCGCTTTACACTCACTCATTTGCTCTCGCCATGCTCACTGTTTCCCACTCCCATCCACCGTGCCGCCGTCTCAATTCCGTATTCCCCTTCCCTTGCCTTTCCTGCCACCCTTGCCATCCCCTGTAACCCCTCTCAACCCCTGCGTTTGCCTATCAGCGCTGCCTTGCTGCAGCTGGCTTTCGCGACTCGCTGCACCTCCTCTTTGTGAGACCCGCTTCCGATTCTTGAGACCAGCTGGCGTTCCTGATTCGTGAGACCAGCTGGCGTTCCTGATTCTCATTCTTCCCATGCATGCCATTGCCATTGCTGATTCCTTGTTCCCAACTCTGATTCTCCTTGCATGCCATTCCTTCCCGGCGTCATCATGCAATGCAAGTCATCATGCCTTCATGCCCAGCCTTTCAACCTACACTTGCAATCCCTTAACCGCATGTCTCGAACCTCTAACATGCTGTTATCTCGGCATGGCATGTGGAGGATGCGGGCGGCACGTTGATATCAGCCCACGTGAAAGTACAAGCTACCCAGCACCTCCCAATCTCACATCCCCGGACATTACAAGCATGGCTATCGATGCTGTTCCCCCCGCATGGCATGTGCAGGATGCGGGTGGCAGGCTGATATCAGCGCATGTGAAAGCGCAAGCGGGGTGCACCCCAGCCTCCACTGCCGCTCTCGATGTCGATGTGAGGGTTAATGCGAATTTGGCACACATGCCCCACATGCCTCACCATGAGCCCGTGTGTTATGGCACACATTCATCCGAACCCATCCCATCCATCTCAATCCCATGTCATCACATGCCATGCACCACCCTTGAGGCAGTGATGATGGCGGTGCCTCTCATCGTACCCAACTGTGTGCCCATGCCCCATGCCCTTACCCTCCCATGCTCCCATGCTCCCATGCTCCCATGCCCTTACCCTCCCATGCCCCCATGCCCTTACCCTCCCATTCTCCCTTGCTTCCGTCCCGTACGCCCATCACATGCCATGCCACCAACCAGGCGGTGATGGCGGTGCCTCTTATCGTACTCAACTCTGACGTCACCATTCATGCCAGCACCATCGCCCAACGGTGCGCCCATGCATGCATGTCCATCAGCATACGTCAGCATCCGTACCTGCACTGTTGCGGATGGATTCATTTTGAGAATTCTCAAAAGTAACAGCATGCCTCTCAACGTGCAGTGCTCCACTTAACGTCTCCATCCATACCTGCACCATTGCTGATGGGTCCATGCGAACAGCATGCACGCATGCCTCACATCGTACACTGCTCCACTTTAGCGTCCCCATCCATGCCTGACAGTGTATCCTTTGCCCCATGCATGCGTCCAGTGCACGCATACCCCCACCATGCCAATGCATCCCTGTCTGCATCAATGCTCCATGGGTACATCTATACATGCATGCGTTTACACATAACCCCCACCAACCACTTAACACCTCCAACCTCATTCCTCTCTTTCGCTCTTCCATCCCCGTCCCCTCCTCCTGTCCCTTCCTGTCCGTCTGCAGCCTGCCTGTGCGCAGGGCCCCAATGGGGGGGGGCGCGGTGGGCGCAGGGGGAGCAGCAGGGGGGGGCATGGGCGGAGAGGAGGACCCTATGGCGCCCCCAGTGCCGCCCAAGACCTTCTGGCAGAAATATGTGAGGCTCAGGGGGGTGGGGTGCGGTGAGGTGGGGTTGGGATGGGTTTGGGATGGGTGGTTGGGATGGGTGGGGCTGGGATGGGCGTTATTGCACCATGGCACTTGGCATGTGGGCGGAGAGGAGGACCCAATGGCTCCCCCCCCAGTGCCGCCCAAGACGTTCTGGCAGAAATATGTGAGGCGCGGGGGGGTGGAGTGGGGTGCGGTGGCATGGGGTTGGCATTGGCATGTGCGGCTACATGGGGTTGTCATGGGCGTGATTAAAACATGGCGCTTGGCACGGCGCATGGCACATTCATGCCCCTCTCTCCTGTCCCTCCCGCAACCCTCTCCCTTCCCCGTCTCGTTCCTTGCTATTTCGTCAGGCTACATCGCACCTATACTCTCCCATCCCCCTTCCCTGCTTCCGTCTCTTTCCTTCTGGTGCTCACTACCATTACCACACTTTTGCTGGGTCCTCACTTGGACACCCACTTCCTTCCTCCGCCCGTCTCACTCCATCACCAATGCGGCTTGCAGCGGATTGCTTAGTTCCGCCTGATGTGCCCTCTCTCTGCTTAGTGGCGCCTCCCACTCACACCGTAACCCCTGTCTCTTGTCCCCCCGTCAATGCCAGTGGGTGTTCATCTGAACCTCACTGCTCTCGCTGGTCACTCACCTTTTGTATACATTTTCCCCACCCATGACCCATCTCCCTCCCCTCCCTGTGCCCATGACACCAGTGGGTGTTCATCACAGCCCTCGCTTGCTCCTTATCTCCCATTCCCTACCCTGCGCCTCCCCTTGCTCCTTCTGTCCCCGATGCCAGTGGGTGTTCATCATGGCAGGGGGCTTGCGCGATCTCAACGTTCTCACGGCCCTCGCTGGCCCCGATGCCCCTTGCTCACACCATGACGCTTGTCTCTCATCTCCCCTCATCCCCTCCCTGCGCCCATACCACCAGTGGGTGTTCATCATGGCGGGCGGTCTGCTTGTTCTCAACGTCCTCACTCCCTAATTCATGCCTCGTTTGCTCTCCCCTCCCTGTGCCCATAACCCTAGTGGGTATTCATCATGGCGGGGGGCTTGCTCGTGCTCAACGTCCTCACAGCCCTCGCTGGTCACTCACCTTTTGTATACATTGTCTCCACCCATGACCCAACTCCCCCATTCCCTGTGCCCATACCACCAGTGGGTATTCATCATGGCGGGGGGCTTGCTCGTGCTCAACGTCCTCACAGCCCTCGCTGGCCCCGATGCTCCTCCAGCCGCTCAAGGGGGAAGTGCTGGGGGAGGGGGAGGAGTGCGGCGTGGGGGAGGGGGAGGGGGAGGGGGGGGTAGACGGGCGTAGGCCAGTATTGGGAGGAACAAACAAGACTCAGGGGTGCGCAGCTGCAGTTTTGCTTATGGGAGCCCCACCCCCACTCTCCCATGGGAGTTATGCTGCTGTGGGATTCGCTCTCCTTGGCTCTCCTGGGCTCCTTCCTCCCCCTCTTCATCCCACCCCCTGTGGTGCACATGCAGTTCACAACAGGGTTTGAGGAGATGGAGATAGAGAAGTGGAAGGGGAGGGTACCGTGCTGGGCAAGCCACTGTTGGGAGCTCAAGGGAGTGTACGAGTGGTGCTGCCAGGCCTCTACACGGATGCACACATGGTGGTGCATGGAGTGAATATAATCATGGTGCCGCCTGACATTTTACTATACCTTCAATAACGCAGGACGCAGAAAAAAGACGAGCATCAAGTAACTGGAGAGGATTGTGAAACAAGCATCAAGGTAATGGATTGATGGTGTTTTTAGCATTGTATTATGCATCTCATATCCTGCAAAAAGAAGGATTCAATTTACGCACGTTTAAAATTCGCATAAGGCTTGATTAATCTCGTATGTGTTTTGAGCAGGATCAGTTGCAATGGCAGGTGTATTAATGAGTATGGTAGACAGCGAAGTAATAAACAGTTAACGCTTTACTTTGCACTCGTTTATGTTTTATCTACAAAAATTCCAAAGCGGGGATATCCCTCCCAGATGATTGGCTTGGCATGACAACCAGCTCAAATTTGAACTGATTGGTCTGACACATACGTCGCGGCTCGGGCCATGTCACCCACACAATGGGAACTCGAAGCTGCATAGTGGTAACAAACCATACTACGGTCAACTTCATTGATACTCAAATTATGCCTGACGCGGTTTGCAAGCGTACTCAACCAACAATTTCGCATTATAGTCAGTACAAATACTTGTTTTAACATTATAAGCACAATATTGAAACAAAGTCGCCACCAGCAGGTCCGCACATACCCAACCAAAAAGGAAACATACTAAAACGCTTGGATAACCAAGAAATAATCTGGTAATGTCAACCCTAAATACGGGATGTCGCCTAGTGTTTAGGTTTATATGCGGAGCTTGCTACCCGAAAGGCAATAAAAAAACAGCCCTCCTACTGAAAGGCATCCATTAGGGATGGCATCAACCCTTAAAACCTTGTCGCATTATGTCGTCGACCCTATTCCATTAAGTTATTCCTCATCTGCATTTTTTCCTATGGGCTTTTTATCTTAACGAAATTCGCGCTTTATAAAAATTTTATTTGTAAAGGGTTGAGTATTCAATGCTTTTTTCTCTATTGTAAGGTAGCACCTCCACATAATATTGTCTAGTTAAGTTCGGTTATCGCGTTCCGTTTCTATGACATGTCGGAGGTTTTTTTGGCCTGAAAAGTGTGATTGAAAATCGAGAACCAATCAGCGATGAGAAATCGAAGTTGAGTACGCTTGCAAACCGCGTCAGGCATAATTTGAGTATCAATGAAGTTGGCCGAACCATACTATCCATCCACATCATGCCAATGACGGATCATCCACTTTATATAGTTGTGCTCAGCCGTCAGATCATCCGACATCCCATGTAACATATCTCTCAGGCATAATTTCGCACACAGCGGTTTTGCCCGCGAAAATCTGCCTATGTCTCACGACTGACTCGCACCACTTTCAATCGCTCGCCTTCGGCACAGACCGTCAGCGGAGTTACCCGCGCAACTCGTCAGCGAACTTTGCAGCGCCTTGCGCATCGGGCTTACCGAAATGAGGGGAAACCCCCCCCCCCACCCCTTCGCCTTGGGCGGACGGGAGGGCACTTCACGGGGCGACTCGACTTCCCGCTCCTTGCCGCTCAGCTGGTTCCCTTCCGCCTTTCTCTCACCACCCACAGCCTCATCGAATCTCACCTGGCCCCACCTGATCTCACCTTTTTCACCTTGCTGAAACGCTCCTCACCGTACCGGACCTCCCTGTCCCAAACCTTGTTGCTCAGTCCACCCCCACTGAATCCCTCCCAGGCTTTCGCCATGCTGTGTCTCAGAGACATGTTCCGTGATTAGGTAACTCGATTGACGGGAATCTATGGCTTCCTCGGTTAGCTGTACCGTGGAGGTCATTTTCGTGGCGTGGCTCTTACCGAAGCACGTAAATCCTAAGGTTAACCATTAGGATAGTAGTAGGAAGTTTTGGAGCCTAGTAAGAAAGCTTAGTCTCACAACTAGGTGCAACTGGATGACCGTCAGGTGCAGAATGGTGGATTCCTATTTTTGTCGCGTCAAGCGTGATTCAGTTTGTTCGTTACGCCAGATCCAAGTTTTAAAGAGATTCTCGTCTCCGTATTACAACAGATTATTCGAGCCTTCCTCGCGATCTCTCGAGTCGCGAGATCCAAGTTCTTCTGATATTCTCACGCTCGCGAGACGAAAGCTCTGAACTTTGTGAAGCCGCGACAAGCTTATCAACGTGAAGCGGCGTCAGATAGTTGCGCACACGATGATGCGACTAGACGCGGCATGATGCGACAAACGTTCCTGAACGTCACGAATCCTTGCCATGACGCCTTGTGCGACTTTACAACTTGACAGTTTGTTCTACGGGAGATCTTCTCTCGGCATCTCGATTAAGTTGTCACTGCCGAGGAGACCGCTTCGCTTCGCTTCGAGATTCCTGAAACCGCTTCGCTTCGCTTCGAGATTCCTGAAACCGCTTCGCTTCGCTTCGAGATTCCTGAAACCGCTTCGCTTCGCTTCGAGATTCCTGAAACCGCTTCGCTTCGGACGCAAAACTCCTGAAACCGTCGACGGTATTACTCGCAGCCTGCTACGCGAAGCTAACGAATGCACCCGACGCTGACGAAGGAGCGCGGAGCGTTGCGGCGGAGAGGATCTGACGGGCGACGCTGACGGAGACATGACGCCGACGAATACGTGACGCTGACGAAGACGTTACGCTGACGAAGACATTACGCTGACGAAGACATGACGCGACGAAGGATCTCGGAGAACAAGTGACGGAATTGAAAGTGATCGCGTGACTTCGGAAGCAGCGCGAAGTGTCCGATGGGTGCGGTGGTGCGGAGCGTTCGATGACGGAGGAGCAGCTTGCGACGCGAGCTCGCGACGGCCGTACGAAGCTCGTGACATCTGTACGAAGCTCGCGACCTCCGTACGAAGCTCGCGACATCCGTACGAAGTCGCGAATGCCCCTGCTCACGACGTTCCTACGCAACATGTGACCCGCAACATGTCCCTGCTCACGACCCGCTACTACTACGGAGACGAGCTGTGGTGAGTTTTATTGAAACTCTCGTTTCATGACGGTTTTTTTTGCTCGTATCATTCAATTTCTATAACAGTTGCTATTATTCTCTCGATCGTGTTTAGTTTCCATTCAAACTGCTCATTTCCGTTTCTGCAAATTTCGGTTTCTGCACATTCATTCACGATGGCGTATCTCGCTCGCTGCGCATTAAACTGTCCGTGCAGGAGTGGTGGCGATATGAGCTTGTCTCATGGCGTTGGTCCATGGCGTCATGGCAGTCCATGGCGTCATGGCAGTCCATGGCGTCATGGCAGTCCATGGCGTCATGGCAGTCCATGGCGTCATGGCAGTCCATGGCGTCATGGCAGTCCATGGCGTCATGGCAGTCCATGGCGTCATGGCAGTCCATGGCGTCATGGCAGTCCATGGCGTCATGGCAGTCCATGGCGTCATGGCGTTGGTCCATCAGCAGCAGCGACTGCAGCAGCAGCGACTGGAGCATCAGCAGCAACAGGAGCGGCCACGACTGGAGCAGCAAGTAAGTTGAGCCCTGACAGAACACCCCCGTTCCTTCCTCCTGATTCGCATCACCTCGTTTTTGAAGGTTGCCATTTCCTGTTGTCTTGGCCGTTTTGCTTAGCATGTTGTTTCTCTTGTTCATGCTGCAACCTCAGTCGCCAGTCCACGACCCTTGGTTCCTTCTCCTTGATTTTCCATTTTGCTGCCACCGTCCCTACCAAGGCCCCTCCCAAGGCCCCTGCCAAGGCCCCTGCCAAGGCCCCTCCCAAGGCCCCTTCGTGCAATCACAGCTCAAACCCTAGGAATCGTGCGTCGACAGGCCGGGCCAGGTCCAGGAAGAGACAAGCAACGCCGCCCAGGCCCTCCATGAGCGAGACGGGGCGTTCGCCGCAGTGCAGCAGGGCGGCACCTGCGAGGCGCGGGCGGTGGGCCAGCAGGAAGGCGGCAAACGCACGCGCTCGGTGCAGGTGCACGCTGGGAGGGGGTAGAGCTGGAGTGGTGGTTTCCTGCAGGCTGCCAGTTTCCCTGTGGCTGGTGGCGTGGAGAGCGGAGGTGGCACGGTGGAGGGAGAGGAAGGCGTAGGCGTTACCAGCGATGCCATGGCACAGCCCCATCTTGCGCAGCAGACCCCGCTGCCATGCCACCTCGCCTGCTGCCACCGCTGCTGCCAGCAGGTGATGCTTGCTCAGGTGTGACTGGTGCAGGGGCGGGGTGGGGCGGGGTGGGGCGGGAGAGGGCATGCAAAGAGAGATGATAACGCTGCCATGCCACACCACCTCGCCCGCTGCCACCGCTGCTGGCAGCAGGTGCAGCCTGTTCGGGTGTGACTGATGCAGTGTAGGGGTAGGAAACGGGGCATGCGCATGGCAGGACAGAGATGGAGAAGCAGTGAGTACAAAGGTGCTGAATGAATGCACAGAGTGGTTGACAGCAGAGCCATTAAGTGGAAGCAGAAAGCAGCGAGTCATGCAATCGTCACACGGTGGAACCAGTAGCAAGCAGTGCACAGCAGGAAGCCCACTGCAGCACCGCAGCTCACATGCACACTGCAAACGAATTCCACAGAAACCACAGATGCCAGCACATGGTGCATGCACAGGCACACGCACAGTCACAGTCACAGTCACAGGCACATACCGTAGCAGCATGGGCAAGCGCCATGGCCACACCAGGAGCCCTCTGGCACCACTGCAGCAATCTCATGCCCACACTGATGTGATGTGATGTGATGGCAGCACACACCTACCTCAGCAAGAGAGACAGCACATACCGTAGCAGCGTGGGCGAGCGCCATGGCCACACCAGGAGCGCCGTGGCACCACTGCACCAGCCTGTCCGCCCCTCCTGCTGCCGCCCTGCCTGCATCCCCCCCAGCCCCACCTCCCCCAGCAGTGGCAGCGGCAGCAGCAAGGCGTTTCTCGTCACTGGAGGGGTAGTTGCCGCTCGGCAGCCTGCCAGCCACCATCCACTCCAATGCAGCAACCGCCTCTCTGCTCCCTTCTTCCCCTGCCTCCCCTCCCCCTTCCGCAGCTGCCTCCCTGCCTTCTTCCACTTCCTCCTTCTCCGCGTCTGCTGCTGCTACCTCGCCCACTCGTCCCACCTGCCCGACCTGCCCCACGTGCCCCGCCCCCAGCAGCAGCGTGTGGGCAATGCCTGCCAGCCCATGCGCTGCCCCCCAGTAGCGCTTGCCGTGCCACGCGAACATGAGGGGGGGAGAGAGAGGGGCGGAGGCTGGTGGTGGTGGGGAGGAGGAGGAGGGGGGAGAGGGGGAGGGTGGAGGAGGGGAGGAGGAGGCTACAGGTGTGCCCCTCGTACTCTCCTTGCGTCGTTTGTGGGGAGAGGAGTGCGGTGAGGATGGGGAGTGAGTGTGAGTGTGAGTGTGAGAGTGAGCGCGAGTGTGGGACTGGGTATGGGAAGAGGGAGAGACAGCCTGGGAGGGGGGATACCACACGTGTGCAAAGTGTCAGAACTTAGGCTTAGAACTGATACATTAGTAGTGAGCTCAAAGCTCTTTAAGTACATCAGGAATGAGCAAGGTATGGATGAGAGGGGAATTAGGGGGCAATCTTAGGGAATCAAGGGTAATCCCAAGGCAAGCTCCAATTGGTGGGTTGGAGATTGCTTGGAGATTACATTTGGGTTTGGTTGGGATGTGGGTGTACACCCAACCAAACACAAAGTGCAAACTACACTAAACTAAACTAGGATATAAAAGTACAAGTACAAATTGTGAGATTGAGGGCTAACACCAACACAAAGAACCGCCCGCCAGCAATGATTGATTCCAAGATTGGGCGGCAAACAGAATCAGGAACAGCAGCCCGCCCCAGATACTGCCGAATGAACAGTGCCGCCCACAGCAAGCCCGCCCGCCCGTACAGCAGCTCGTAGGGAATGCCAGCTGGCGCAATGTCATTGGTCGAGGAGGGGCGCTGGGAGAGCGCAGGAAGTGCGTCAGTGACGAGGTCGAGGAACCTTCGCAGAAACTTCTCGCTGTCGTGCTGGCGGCGCTGCAGGTGGGCCACAACTGCCCCCAGGGCGAAAATTCCGGGCTGCCCGCAAAAGAAAGAATAGTAGCTGGCAGGGGTGGGGGTGCAGGAAAAGGGGAGGGGAGGGGAGGGCAACGAGAAGTGAATCGCTTGAGCCGAGGGCTGTGAGGGAGGCGTCTGTGGGTTGTAACGATGAGGGGTTTGCGGCTAAGAGGGGCGGGAGGTGGGGGAGGGAGGGTCCTCAAAAGAGGTGCTGCAATGAATGAACGGAGAGGGAGGTGAGTGGGGCGACATGCAAGTCAACGTGAACAGCACTCACACGCGGTGCTGACGCTCTGCCAGCTCAGCAGCAGCTCGAGTGATGTCAGCAGCGAGGTCCAGGTCAGCACTGCTGCGAGTGACGTGGAAGGTACGAAGGCACACGAAAGCAGTACCCAACAGGCCCATGTATAGGAAAGGGTCTGTCTTGCTGCCACGTGGAGGCCTGCGGTCCCGCCACGTGGCATGGACCACCTGAGAGAGGTGGAAGGGGGAAGGCGCGAGGTGAGGCACTCGTGGGGTAGTTGTCTTACATCATACCCGCACGCAATTATCATCATGATGAGGCGCCTTGCAGCAAGCCGTTTCGCATATGGAGCACGCACCCAGGCAACCATACCCCAGGGCGCATGACCATGCTGCGCGCGCACATGCACCAACGCGCGCCCATCCACCAGCGCACGACCATGCAGCGCGCGCCCATGCAGCGCGCGCCCATGCATCATGCCCTATTCACCACGCAGCGCCATCGCCGCACCTCATCTTTAAGCGCAAGGCCAGCCCCAAGAAATGCCTCCGCCGAAGGAAGCGCCAATGGCCTCCCGACACGTGTCGCGTCGCGTGCGCCTAATTCACCGCCTAAGCCCCCGCCTTCTGCGCCGGTCTCTTCCGCGCCCCCGATAGTCCCCCATTTGCCGCCCCCTTCTCCTCCTCTTCGTCATCGCGAAAAAGGACTTGCCAGTAGGCTGCAGGAAAGTTGCAGAAAAGTAACTCGGCGGATACTTTGGTTTTGCAACTTCGCAGTGATGGACAACAGTTGCAGAAATGCGAGTCACTGGACAGTTGACAAAAAGTTGCAGGAAAGTTGCAAGAAAGGTGCATTCCAGCAACAGTTCCGCAATTTCGCGTACACTCGTCGGATACATTTCAATCACATGTATGCAGTTTCACGACCTGCCACGTGGCATGCGTACAGTTTGGAGTTCGAAGTGTACGTACGTCGGTACGTTCGCGAAGATATTTTGCCACGTAAGCAAAGATATTTCTGCCAGGTGTCATTCTCAATATGTGAACGCCAGCTTGCCACGTGGACCAATCAGACAAGACTTCGCGTGTGCGAAAATTGAATACTACTGGCCGAGAATTTGTCTGAACAGTACAAGCGGACCATTCGTTTCAAGGATTATTTGTTACAGGTGGGGTTGGAGGTAATCTACAATATTATGGACGTCTGCATACATATGATGTATACACATTTAGTCAACACGAAACACCTAAAACCAACAATCACTAAGCGTCTGGTTCTACATGTAGTCACACAGGGCGAAATCATGCTTCGTTTTAAAGCCTGCAAACACAAAGACGACATAATGTTAGACCTTGGTTAGTCATATGCTTGTTCCCCACCTTAGTGACTTATCACCCAGGGCCTTGACGTAGATAGATAATATTGCCGTCGTTGTGCTTCACAGGGCCTGGATCTTGATACCCCCCTGCATATGAAAATTAACATCTCGTGACTTCCATTAACCCTGCACATGAATATTAAACCTGAAACACGATGACTAAGAACAACAAACATGAAAACGTTATCGTTAAAGCCTACATTCCAGACAACATGGGTTAAAAACGCGCATGGTTCTTATCAGAGGCAGAGAGAGACCTTCGCGCGACTACCACACCTTCTCTCTCATGCAGAGAGCGTAGAGACGATTTGTGTAGTGGGAGGCTGCACAGGAAAACAACAACGAACCTGTTAAAGGTGGCACAGGCGTGCAATTTGAAATGGGAGGAAATAGATCTGCATTCATTATGGGAAGAAATGAACCAAATCGAGAAGAGAAGAAGCCTAAAACGTGAGAAGAAATGAAAGAGTGAGGATAAGAACAGGAGTGATGGGCGTCACATGATTCAGTATGCTTACAAATTTCAGTATGCAGCTGAACGTGTTTAGTACACACACCGGCGCTTTCCGCGCCGAACAAGGCGCTTCCGCAGCCGGGCAACGAGCTTTTCGTCGCTGCGTCCGTAGGTTGACGGGTGCTGAGTCCGCGGCGATTCGCGCGCAGAACGTCTTCCGAGTGAGTTGAGCAAGGCGACGAGCTGTATATGGGACGGGAGGTAGAAAAAAAGGGTAAAGAAATGAAAGGATGAGACGGTAGATCTGGGCAGATGTTGAAGGATTGATACTTCATACACTAGTTTATTAGATACACAACGTAAGACGTACGTTCTACGGTATACGCTTGCTGAGGGGACGGCAGAGACACGAGGTGGGTCGAAATGGAACAATAACCTGAGCAAGATGTGTGAACATCAGCTGGGCAAGTAGCGATTTAGGGAGAGATACACTCGTAGTGTGATGCTTCTAGAGCTCCAATGTGTGATGATGTGTCGTCACGGATGCCGTAGATTTCTGGTTTAGGTTAGACCACACCAGTAATTGGTCATTAAAAAATCGTGAGGATAGCTCAATTCCGGTTACCTGTGGTTCGGAGAAGCCACGTCACTTGCACAGAATCTGAACACTTTGGGTGTGACATGGAACTGTGTGCCAGCTGCCAGTTACGATTCTGGCTTGTTTTTTCGCGAGCCTCGTTTTATTTTGTATCCCAGTTACTGTGCTCGCAACGTTCGACAATGCCCACCTGATTCGGGCTGCAGTGTTCCTCAATCGTACACCAGCACGGGGGACTCAAGAGATTTGGTCGTGACCAGGTGTGCTGTTCGGTGAAGATGATTCGAAAATGATGCAATAAATTCGCGGCTCGGGTAACCCACGTATCCACAATTCGCGCCTCGGGTACCCCACGTATCCAACATGCGCGGCTCGGAAGCCACATGTATCCGAAATTGGTGCATGTTCCATTTTTCACTCAG
Source organism: Closterium sp. Yama58-4 (assembly GCA_947470075.1). Lineage (NCBI taxonomy): Eukaryota > Viridiplantae > Streptophyta > Zygnematophyceae > Desmidiales > Closteriaceae > Closterium > Closterium sp. Yama58-4. Next base: position 299,551 of record CANIUD010000304.1, read on the forward strand.
AGCTTTTCGGATACTTTCTGCAACGTTTCTGCAACTTCCCTGCAACCTTCAGACTTAGATTGTATTCCAACGCAGGGACACCATGCGAAGTTGGGACAATTTCCGTGTTGCATGGCTATTTCTCCTAGTTCAACGTGACCTACAAACGATGCTCTGAAAGTTGCAATTATAAAATAAACACACGAATTTCTTAGCAATGTCAGTACACCGCTCGTCTCAAGTGTCAGTCAGTTGAGTAAGTGCGGCTGAGTGAGTTCATCTGACTCGCATACTCCGCTCGTCACCCGACACATCGAGACTAGCTACTTCTGACGCAAGATTGGGCATGAGATGTTTTCCAGCCTTTCAAACTACGGGGTAACATCTGACGTAGACTTCCATTCGAAAGCAAATAAAAAAATAAAAAAAAACAACAACCAGGTGTCCCAACTTCGGATGGTGTCCCTACGTAGGAATACAATCTTAAACTCGAATTTGAGCCAAAACCTTTTCCGCGATGGTTGTCCTCCCCCCTCTGCCCGCCCTTCCGCATGCTCGTGCAAACGCCCTTCCCCACGTCCTTCCGCCCGCCCTTCCGCCCGCCCTTCCGCCTCGTCCGCGTAGGGCAGCAGGTTGCGGAAGCGGCGGATCATCTAAGACCGCCACGGGAAATATTTCGGCCGGAATTCGCGCCTCTTGCTGTTCCGCCATGTGAAATTCGAAATGGTTGATTATGATCTGAAGTCTCTTCTTTAAAACTTTTATACACGTTTAAAGACTAATGGGACACACGGTCGCGTGGCCTAATGGATAAGGCGCTCGCCTCCGGAGCGGGAGATTGTGGGTTCGAGTCCCACCGTGATCGGTAGAAGTTTTGCATTCCTTCGCTTTTCATTTTTCTCCCTTCTCTTTAGTGATTCCTCAAGCCCGCTTCTCGCATCCCAACCCAAATGTCACGCGTTGCCTCACACTGCATACATCATTTTTCCCCGCCACATGCCTTTCCGCGTCTACGTCGCGCGCCTTCCTCCGCTGCCCCTCACTGCGCGCCAATCGTGCCAATCGCGCCGATCGCGCCGATCGCGCCGATCGCGCCGATCGCGCCGATCGCGCCTCTCGCTCCGCGCGCCATGCGATGGACGCCTCTCGAGCCGCCGGTCCGCGCCAGCCGCCACCTCGGGATTTCCGGTGCAGCGAGCACGCGTCCAGCCACTCAGGGGCTGCCACGTGGGGGCAGCAGCTGCGGAGATGGCTTGCTGACGTCATAGTTACACTGGCCTATGAGCCGCCACAGCCGTCATTGGTCGCCCGCATCTCCCGGCGCGTTTCCCCGATCTCCCCCGCGCACCCGTCGACCGCATGTCCCGCGCCTTCTCAACCCCCCCTTACCGCTTCCCCCAGCGTTCCAGGAGGAGGTTCCGCCGGTGATGAGGGTCGTGGGGAGGCGCAAACCGCGAAGGGCGGACTTCCCCGTCCGCGCGTGTGGCTTCCGCGCCCGCTGCGAGCGGTGGCGGTGGCGCTGCTGGCGGGGGGAGCCGCGGGGTACGGCGCAGTGATGCGCGCGCGGTGGGAGATGTACCAACGCGGATGGCGGAAGCGAAGCAGGTGCGCATATGGGAGTGGGTATGGCAGAAGCACTGAGTTGTGATTTGGGTAGTGAATTGGGGAGTGGTGTGGGGAGTGGTGTGGGGAGTGGTGTGGGGAGTGGTGTGGGGAGTGGTGTGGGGAGTGGTGTGGGGAGTGGTGTGGGGAGTGGTGTGGGGAGTGGTGTGGGGAGTGGTGTGGGGAGTGGTGTGGGGAATGGTGTGGGGAGTGGTGTGGGGAGTGGTGTGGGGAGTGGTGTGGGGAGTGGTGTGGGGAGTGGTGTGGGGAGTGGGGAGTGGGTGGGGAGTGGGTTGGTGGCGGCACTTCCCTCCTTGCCCCATTGCACATCCCCCTTCTGCTTCTCCTCTCTTCCTCCCGTCCCTCTCCCCCGGGGCTGCTGTGGGGAGTGGCATGGCAGGGTGGGTGGCGGTGATAAGCGTGGGGAACATCACCTGGGGAGGCACTGGCAAAACGCCCATGGTCGCATCCACCGCTCTGCACCTCCTCTCACTCCTCAACACCGCCCCGCACTCACAACCGGCCTCACAACTAGCCTCCTCAGCCACCACCACCATCCCCACCTCCTCCTCCCCTACTCCCGCATCTCCCCCCTCTCCCACAACTCCCCCCTCTCCCACAACCGCCAACACCTCCCCCTTCAACTCTTCCTCCCCCACCCCTCCCCCTCGCACCCCTTCCATCCTCATCCTCTCCCGGGTGAGCACCCACCCTCCCCTCCTCGCCACTTGCCCCACCTAACAGCTATTGATATACCACCTTCACCCCCCCTTGCTCCATTCCCCGCTCTTCCTTCCTCACTATTGCCTCCCCCCTCACATTCCTCTCCTCGCCTCCCCCCTCGTTGCCCTTCATTGCCCCCCATCACTCAACTTCTCCCGCCCCACCTGCCACGTGGCTCCAAGGGCTATGCAGGGGGTGACGAGGCGCGCATGCTGCAGCGCCAGCTCAGCGGCCGCCCGGTGATCATTGCAGTGGGGAGGAAGCGCGCTGACGTGGCACGGCGAGTGATTGGCCAGTTTGGGGCGTGGAGTGGATGGGGAGGGGGAGCAGCGGAGGGGGAAAGGCATGAGGGGAGGAGCGAGGAAGGGAGGAAAGGGGAGGGGAGGAAAGAGGAGGGGAGGGGCCATGGGGGGGTGGATGGGGATGGTGCTGTGGGGCCTGTTGCTGCTGTGATCATGGACGATGGCATGCAGGTGTGTCAACATTCACATGACCGGGCATGTACGTTCTACAAAATTCTGCATGCTTCAGCGTTTCCTTTCATGCATTGTTCAACACGCACATTGTTCAGTTTTACACATGTACCCTCCCCGTGCTCCTGTATTCTCCCCTCCTCCCCTCCTCCCCTCCCCTCCTCCCCTCTCTTCCCCTACCAGCACTGGGCGTTGCATCGCGATCTCGACATTGTCATGCTCAGTGCCGTGCCGCCCCATGCACAACTGCAGCCGCATGCACACACACACGGCACTGACCACGCACAAGCGCATGCGCAACCACAAGTGCAAGGGCAGGGGCAAGCAGGGTGCAGCAGTCCATGGGGCAACGGACAGCTGGTGCCACGTGGACCAATGAGAGAGCGGCTTGAGGCGCTGCAACGGGCAGATGTGGTGGTGATTCACAATGCTGACCTGGTAACCTTCGTTGCTGACCAATCAGTTGCATTGATGCCGTAATGATTTTATGCAATGCTGTCTCGTGCGTTTCAGTCGCCTCACAAGCAACATCATGGGTGGCATTGATATGCGGCTCTGACAGCATCCACATCTCATCTGTCCCATGCCCGCAGGCCCCTCCAGCGTGTGTGGCAGAGCTGGCAGCACAGCTGCAGCACCACATGTCACCGCACGCCCTCCTCCTCCACTCCTCCCTCCGCCCCCTCCACCTCCTCTCCCCCTCGCCCTGCCTTTGCGCCTCCTCCCCTCCCCCTCTTTCTCTCCCCACTTCGCCAGACAACCCCTCCACGTTCTCTCCTCCTCCGCATCCTCCGCCTACCTCCCCTGCCCACCTGCCCTCCTCCCCCCCGTGCCATGAGCTCCGTTGCAGCAGAGCCCTGGAAGGCGCCCAGGGCAGGGGGGACGCGCACCTGCTGCTCTGCCATGGGGAAGGGGGGCTGGGGAAGGAGGAGGGGAGGGAGGGGAGGCGGGAGGCGGGGACAGGGTGGTGGCGTGTGAGAGCGTGGCAGGGCGTGATGCCGTGTGTCTCTCTGCCATCGGCTCGCCCGATGCCCTGCAAGCCACGCTGCAGACACAGGTGAGGGCGCTGGAGTGGTGGATGAGTGGCAGTTGGGCGGATATCACATGGGTGTAGAAAAAAACTTGATGGCACTCATCACAGCGGTACTGAACAGCGGTACTGATCACAGCGGTACTGATCACAGCGGTACTGATCACAGCGGTACTGATCACAGTGGCTCCCGTGGGTCCATCACCCCTGCATCTTGCCTCCCCGCCGAATTTCCCCCCTGTGCCGTCTCTCTGCCCTCCATTCCCCCAGCTGCACCTGAGGCGGGTGGTGAGCATTGCCCTGCCCGACCACTCGCCCTTCTCCCTCCAGGTCAGTCGCTCACACTCCCTGCCTCGCTCCTGTCATGCCATCCACTGCTGCCCAGTGCATGCGCGCATGCATGCCCACGTGCCCACATGCATGCATGCCCACGTGCCCACATGCATGCGTGCCCACGTGCCCACGTGCATGCGTGCCCACGTGCCCACATGCATGCGTGCCCACGTGCCCACATGCATGCGTGCCCACGTGCCCACATGCATGCGTGCCCACATGCCCATGTGCATGGTGAAAAAACCCTGCAGCCAATTGGGACAACCTTTCCGCTTCCTTGTGCCCCTCTCCCTTCTCTCCTTCTAATCTTTAATCCCCCCTCTCTTTCTTTTCCCCCTGTCTGCTGTGACCCCTCGGCCAGGAGGTGCGGGCAGTGCAAGAAGCACTCACCCTCCTCTCACATGCACCTGAACCTAGCACGCCCTCCCATGATGCGCAAAACCCGGATGCACACGGGATGAGACGGGGAAATGGAGAAGGCGAGGGTAATGCTGCAGGTGGGCGTGGGCCGTTGCTGATACTGACAGAGAAGGTGAGTGCTTGCTGTGGAGTATCGTCTCTGTTGGGATGCTACTGTTGGGATGCTACTGTTACCCACTGGGTTGATTTGCTCATTTGCTCACCCATGGAAAGTCCTTATTGTCCTGCTTTCTCCCAGCCCCCAATCTCTCTTTCCCCCATTTCGCACTGCCCTCCCACTGGTCTGCAGGACTTTGATAGGGATCCCCATTTTGTCCGCCACCATCTGGCTCCCTTCTCCCCTCTCATCCTTTGTTGCTCCCTCGAGTTTTAGATCAACGTTCACAAATTGAAGGTTTTCATAAACTTATAGACGAACCCTAGTCAACTTTGGCAGAGAGGGTTTGAAGCGTTTCTAATCAAGTGTACAGCATGGACACTTATCTTAAACGTCATAAAGTTTTTGGAGGAAATGTACCCTTGCCCTCCCAGTTTCCGCCTATGTTTGCGGAACGAACCTGACGTTAGTGAAGATGCACGGCGCTTTTCGTAGGTGTGATGTGGCGCTGCGTACGCATTCGAAAGAGAGATGAGCCTTGCGCAATTTCGGTGATGTTGACCACGTCAACCAGCCAAACGCGTTACAGCTGGACTGAACGGGCCCCTCGCTGCCAGTGTCCGAATCCAAACCATTGGATTTTGTCCTCTGCCGCAGCAACAAACAAAATACATGAAACGCATCAACCGTACAGTACTCTGCCTGACCTGCTGGAAGGGTCGTTCATCCCACGTCATCGACACCGACATTCGGTGGCGGCAAGGATGGCTTCCAAAGTCGGGGAGACATCAACGCGGGGAAGTGGAACGCGACGCGGGTCGTACGAAGTGAGGGGCCAGCCGCACGGATGCGAGAATTTCGCAATTCGCGAGCTGCGCATTTCAAATAAATTGGGTTGCGCTGCACGCAAACCCATCCACATTTCTCGTCACTCTTCGCTACCAATCCTCCTGCTCACGTCTCAGCTTACCCGTTGGCAAGTATTTACAGGAACACCATACCCACGCAACGGATCTCCAAGTCTCGCGACACAAGCACACCCCTTCTCCTTTCGTACGCACCTCACGAAAGCACATGGCGTCGGCGTCCAGAGGGAGCATTCTCTCCGAGCTAGGCATAGAGCCCACCACACTCATCTCGCTCGTCTCGCCGCTCCTCTCCATCCCCTGCTGCCTGCTCCTCCGCGCCACCCCCTCCACCTACGCACGCCATGCCATCGGCGCGCTTACCGGGCTGTTTCTCGCGCTCTCTGCTTTCGGTTCTACCATCTGGGCGCACTATGCTGTGCTCCTCACCTTCGCTTATAGCGCAATGTGCTTGTATCGGAAACGATGCGGGATAATCACTCTGCTCGGCACATTCGCTTACCTCATCGTATGGTAAGCCTCAACCATTTCGTCTTTCCGCGTGATTCGAGCCCCGCTTTGCTCTCGCGTCATCCCTTCTGCGCCCTAAAGTTACTAGTGTTGACGAACCCTTCGTCCCTGTTTTTTCCACTCCCTGCCGTTCCCTCCGACATTTCAGCCACGTTGTGTACGATAGCGGCTCGGCGCGCAGAGATCAAGGCATCGACTTCGCGGGAACGCTTATGATGGTGACGCTCAAGCTGACGTCATGCGCGTTCGACTACCAGGACGGCCAATACCTCTCCGACCCTGTCGCCGCCGATTCCGCCGCGAGTGCCGCTGGTAACCGGCGGCCTATCCGCGGTGCGGACCGGCATTTGCGCGACCTTCCTTCGCCGCTTGAATTCGTGGGTTACATGTTCTGCGGCGGGTTACATCTCACAGGACCGTACTTTGAAATGAAACCGTACCTCCAGTGGGCGAGGCACGAGGGTGTGTGGTCACGATCCGAGCGAAAGGCGCCGTTCTTGGTGCCGCTTTTGACGGCGCTGGCGTGGGCCGTACCTTCGGGGCTTCTTCACCTGATGCTTAAACCGCGTATGAACGTCGCGATCACCTCAGACCCTGCTCAGGTCTGGACTGTTTCGTACGTGGCGCGATGGGGGTACGCGATCCTGGCGACGTACGCCGTACGTACGAAGATCTACTACGTGTGGATGGTGGCGGAGGGCAGCATGGTCGCGAGCGGACTGGGGTTCAGCGGATGGGTGCCGCACCGCGCAGCCGCCGCTGCTAGTAACGGCAGCCGCACCAGCAGCAGCGCGCGGGGAGAGAAAGCGGAGCCTAGGGGACGGCGCGGGGGACTGGCGGCGCAGGCGGATTGCGCGGCACTGAGGAAGGTTCTCGGGGAGAGGAGCGCGAACGGTGGTGACGCGGACGTACCTGCACTGACGACTGCGGCGGTCGCAGGAGATGTGATACTATCGGATAGTGACGAAGATGAGAACAGCGCGCCTGTGATCAGAGCGAGTGTGAGAAAGACGAGCAGCAAGTCGAGACCAAGAGTGGCTGTTGCCGCAGCAGTGCCGCAGCTGGAGCAGATCGACTCAGACGAGGAGAGGGAGAGGGAGAGGGAGGGGAAGAGGGAAGGGAGGGAGGAGGAGCGGGAGGGTGAAGCGAAGGAGGCGAGCTGGAAGAGGGCGCGCAACATTGACATCGTGGGCGTGGAGGCAGTGACGGGCATGCACGGCTTCGCCAAGAACTGGAACGTGCGCACCGGCGAATGGCTCCGCACCTGTGAGTCCGCCTCTCCCTCCCCATCTCCCTCCTCCTCCCCTTCTCCCTCACTCTACAGCCTCTCCCCCGTTCGCCACGCATGCCCCGTGCTTTCTGTTTGTATTCTCCTCTCAGCTTACTCACTCTCTCCTTCCCCTCGACACCTGTCCCCCACCCATTGACGTGCAGACATCTATGAGCGCGTGACACCGGAGGGGCAGAAGCCAGGTGTGCTGCCGCTGATACTCACCGTCTGCACCAGCGCCGTCTGGCATGTAAGCCCACCTTCCGCCCTGCTCCCTCTCGCACCTTCTGCTGTTCTTCTCCACTCCAGATTCTAATGCCCCCCTCCCACATTTCATTCAATTTCAGCACTTGCCATGTCTCCGTACCATGCCTGATTCCCACTGTGCCACGCACCTGACAATGCATCTACCCTTCTCCCCTCATGACCCCTTTGTTCTCTGCAGGGCGTGTACATTGGAGACTTCTTCTTCGCTCTCAACATGGCGTGGCTCATCATGGGCTCGCGCATCATCTACCGCTACCAGCGCACCATCCCCGCCTCCTCGCGCCTCCTCTCCCTCACAGTCGCCACGCTGCACTCCCTCTACTCATTCCTCGGCGCCAACTACTCGGCCCAGGGTTTCATTCTCCTCTCCGCCTCACAAACACTTGTGGCGTACCGTGGAATGGGTTGGGTAGGCACGCTGTTGCCTCTCATTCCTGTGGCTCTGTTGCAGTTTGGCAAGCTAAGGGGGGGCAGGAATGTTGAATTGGCATCCACAAGACATTCCAAAGTAGCATGAGTGTAGGGAAGCAAACTTTGCTATGTATAGGTTACTGTAGAAATTTAGAAATCTCAGGTGGTGAGCTCATATGGATTGAAGGGCATGCCTCTACTCTCATGCCTTGCAATCCCCATGAGCTGATCAAACAATCTGTCTGTATGCATGACTACATAATTGATAATTCCAATTCATACTTGAAGTGTAAGACAGCTGCAAGCTACGAAGTATTTCGTGTATTTGGCATTTTGGCCACACCAGCATGACGTGGCCATGCGAGGTCACTGGAGCTGTTGGTCGCCCTGGCCAGCACAGCTGGGCGTGCTTCCATCCAGGCCGTTTCGCTTCTCGGATAATCACAATCCAACGGGTCTCAATGGACACAAACGGCTAGCTGGCAGAATGTGAAACACGGCGCGCGAGCCAACGCCACGGAGCAGAACAGCAAAGCATACCCCCCTCGCGAATCTCCTGCCCTTCCCATCTGTGATTTGAATTCACACAGCCTTTTCTCCATGCTAATCTCACGCATAGCATGCCATGATCACAGCCAGTTCCTGACGAGCAGGAAAATCAAGCTCACGCTGATTAGAGCTAATAGCTAAGAGCTAGCTCCAACTATAACTGGACGAAGCATTCAGGCTGCGTTTCACTGGAGCGTAAGGCCGGAGCAAGAAGGTCGTTGTAAGGCTTAGATTCATAACGGACTTTACAGCTGCTGCAGCCATGTCGCAAATACCCAAGACGATTCTCGTGCCGGTGGATCAGTCGGAAAACAGCGAGCGCGCCGTGCAGTACGCGCTCACGCGCGTGTGCCGCGCGGGCATCGACACGCTGCATCTGCTGCACGTGCAGGACTCCACGCACCTCAGCGTCTCCATCGCCGGCGGTGAGTCACACTCCGCGGCACACGGCTCCGAATCCTACATTTCCCATGAAATCCGTGGAGATTTCCGTATCGGCCAGCTTAGGCTGTCGCAAGTAGCGACGGCAAAAATGCCTCCTTCAATTTCACGCTGATAATCGTTCTGCCAATTCTTAGTCCCTTTGCGTCCTGCGTGTCGCCCGTGGCGCGGCAGACATGGTGGTGCCGCCGGCGGTGGTGGACGAGATGTCGCGGCGCGCGTCGAGCGAGGCGTCCGTTCTCGTGCGCAAGTACCTCGCCGAGGCCGACGCCGCCAAGGTGCGTTGCGCGCGCACCCGCACGCCGCCAAGGTGCGTTGCGCGCACACCCGCACGCCGCCAAGGTATGTTGCGCTGTTGTGTGGCATGCACCATGCTTCTGTTTGCAAGATTCGTTTCTAGCGTGATGGATTGAGATGAACTGAGGTCCACATACGTGGGCGTTTGATGCGCGCATGTGCGGCGAGGTGCAGGTGCCGGCACAAGGATACTACGCGCTGGGGGACGCGCGCGAGGTGATTGTGGCGAGGGCCGCGGCGATCAAGGCGGACCTCATCGTCATGGGCACGCGCGGCATGGGCGCTATTTCGCGGTGAGCGGGGTAATGCGCGGAGGGAAAAGGGGGGGGGAATGTGGGGGGAGGGGGAAAACAAAGGAAGGGGCATAGCATTTGAGCGGATGTGCAAGGGGGTGCGTAAGGTAGCTCGGCAGGAGCGAAGCAGGCGAGAGGTGAGGCAATGTGGCTATTTTACCAACATGAATCAACCGTACCATCCCTCCCGCCCCATATCCCCCTCACTCCCAAGCCTGTCCTTGCACTCCCACCACGTCCTCACACACCCCTCTGTCCACTTTCCTCTCACCTCTCTCCTATCTCCTCCCTCCTCTCTCTCGCCTCTCCCCTTCCCCGCCCACCTTCTCCGCAGAGCGATGCTGGGCAGTGTGAGCGACTACGTGGTGAACCATGCCACGTGCGCCGTGCTCATAGTGCGCCCACCGCCCCCGCCCTCCGCCGACCAGCTGCAGCAGCAGCAGGCGCTGCAGCAGGCGCCTCTGGACCAGCCGTCCCAGCGCGTGCTGCTGCTCGCCGTTGATAACTCCAATGGCAGCCGACTCGCTCTCAGGTGGGCCTCAGGTGCGCCCCAGGTGAGCCTCAGGTGGACCCTGGGTGGAGCCCCGACTCGCTCTCAGGTGAGCCTCAGGTGGGCCCCAGGAGGGCGGTAGTGCTTCATGTGGGGGTGCATGGGCTCTTCCCCATGCCTGGAACGCGTGTTTCTCTCGCATACTCTCAATGTCGCTCGCTCGCCCACGCTCTCTCATGCCCGCAAAGCATTTCACTCCATTTCTCCCCCTCCTACACCTCCCCTTTCTGTCCTTCACCAGGTATGCCTTGGAGGAGTTCTGTCAGGCGGACGACATACTCATTCTGCTCGCCGTGCTGCCCACACCCCCCTGGGCCGCCTATGGCGAATACTACAACCAAGGTCAGCCGCCCACACCTGCACTGCACCCGCCTCTTTGCCTCCCAGGAACGCCTCATTCCCATCCTACCCTGCTCCCCATGCATCCCAGAATCGCTCATGCTCCTCTCCCATGTCCATGCAGCATCACGAATGTCATCCCATATCGCACCCTCATGCTTGTGCATCCCCATATCCTGTATCCACCTGATGCTCAACGTCACACCCACCGTGCATGTTTAACGGCACGGAGCAGAGATGATAGAGCGGTTGGAGCGGGCGGAGCTGCAGGAGGCAGATGCGATGATCACCACCCACCCTCATGCTTTTGCATCCCCCCATGCGTGCATGTGGCGTGGCATGGCACAGAGATGATAGAGCGGTTGGAGCGGGCGGAGCTGCAGGAGGCAGATGCGATGCTGGAGGAGTTTGCTGAGCAAGTGCGCGCCATGCACATCGTCTGCAAGAAGGTGGGGCGGGGGGTCCATAAGGCCTGCAGATTTAATTGGTTCGGTTTATGCAATAGTTGTAATTTTCTCAGTCATTCTATTAGTAAAGGCTGAAAACTGTCACTTCATGTGGCAATCTTCTCTGTGTGCGTGCATGGGTGTGTGCATGTGTGCGTGCATGGGTGCCGCTCGTGCACGTGTGTATGCATGTGTAACTGCATCTGCTCGGCTTGTGTATGCATGTGTAACGCCACGGGCATGCTGTTCAATGCGTGGCATGTGCATGGGGTGAGCACACCAGGAGGTGATACGAGGGGACGTGCGGGAGACCATCTGCTACTCCGCTGAGCAGTTCGGGGCCGACGTGCTGCTCATGGGGTGCAGAGGGCTCTCTGGATTGAAAAAGTCAGTGCTTGTGCTCTCACCCCTCCCATGCTCTCTCTGCCGTTCAGCTCAGCATTATTTTTTCACCATCAGCAGCATTCCCCTCATTCATACACCTGGTCAGGCCAAGTGCCATACTCTCACTGACATCCGCTGCTTCTCCCGGAGCCCGCATTCCTTCCAGTTGCCTTTCTGCATGTGTCATGCCCTTTTTCCTGTCGGTTCATAGCCTGCTGTCTGCTGCTGTTCTTCGCCGCACCTGCGTTGTGCAGGATGCTTCTTGGGAGCGTCAGCGACTACTGTGCTCACCATGCGGTAGGAGCCCCACCATCGCACTGCCCTTCCACCTCAATGCTTTCCTCTTCCCCCTTGCAGTGTGCCGAGTTCATGCATTCTTTAAATGTCAACAGACTTGCACGGTTCTGATGGCACTGACATGCCCATCATGCTTCCCGTGCTGTTGTTGGTATGTTTCCCTTTCCCAACGTTTTGCCTGATTATGCTCATGGCCTTACTGTGACGACAGAATGTGCCCATGCTCATAGTCAAGCCACAAGAACACTCAACTGTGGACCTCCTCTCCCCTAGAGTTGTACCAGTTGGACATTCGGCAGAGGAATCATAGGAATCGCCTAACAATTTTGGCGAACCTTAGGCACAACAATCCGCAGCTGTATGTCAGCATAGTGGCCTAAGTGAAATAATCCCTCTAGCTGGGACTATCAAGAGTCGGATGGTAGAGCTTTGCACCTAGATTCACCCACAGACCATAAATAACATGCTACCGTACTAGTTTGAACACGCTGGAAGGTCTTGTAAGCACAGAAACTACACTATTGTTTCCAAGATTTGAGTTGTGCTGAGGGGGACCTGAATCTCCAGACACGCGAGAGATTCGTAAATGCCTCCCGACGTGTGCTGTAACAACGCCTCTCATTGGCACGACCGTCAGTTCCGTTCCTCTCTTTGTGGAACCCTGCTGACGCGGACAGCCTCGAGCTTTGCTTTCCCCCACCAGCACCCAGAGATTCTCCCGAAATTCGGCTACGCCACACGTCATTGCAATTCCGCTGGCGTCAACGGGCTTCTGTGCTAAACACAAGCCGAGTTACCATTTGGCAACGAGTTCGAGAACAGACGAAGTCGTGATTTCGCAACGCCTGACGAACCTCCTTTCCAGCTTGCAGCTTGTTACTCCTTTCCCTCCATTTCCCCCCAGCTCTTGCTGTCGCCCTTGCGTCGCCGCCCCACACGCCCGCCCACAGCGACTACCACAACTTCCATTCTTCTTGTTCTTCCATTTGTTTCAGAATCACCACCACCATCACCGGCTTCTCGGATTCTGCTGCTCGCCTCGCCGTAACGCCAGTAATATCTTCCGTCGCCTCCGACCCCGATCAAACCGTTCGCCATTTCGAACCAGATCCCAACGCATCGGCTCTCATCCTGAGATCCTCCATTCGTTCCTTCATTTCGCCGTCACTTCATTCAACTGCAAACACCGATTTGCCATCATGAGCGGAAGGCGAGCAGTTACCACCCTCCTTCGCGCTGCCGCGCAGGCGCGTCGGTATTCGTCGTCGTCATCGTCATCCGTGGCGACAGCGCACCAGCCGGCGGTGTTCGTGGATAAGACGACACGTGTGCTGTGTCAAGGCATCACCGGAAAGAACGGCACCTTTCATACGGAGCAGGCGATTGAGTATGGCACCAACATGGTACGCTCCAACGTGCCGTTGCCGCACCGAACAGAAGAACATGTGCATCCGATGTCATTGCGGTCAGACCGATTTTCGCGCATGAATCTGCAGAAAAGACGAAGCAGGAATGTCTGTAGTTTTTTGCCATCTCGAGAGTGGAGCTCTTAGTCATCGTCGTCTTCAGCTAGGTGAGGGTGGACTGTACCATGAGAGTAAAAGACTGAACGTACGGCGTTTCCTTAGCATTTACGCCGGTCGGCTTTCGTGAGTCGTGAACCCGCTTTCTGTCATGGCGGCCGTCAGCGTCGGGTTTGAAAGCTCATGATTCGCTTTCGCGCGACATTGACGTCTCCACCCTTTTTCGCGATCTTTTATTGTTCCGTCGTTACTCTTCCTTCAACCCTTTTTGCTCTTTCCGTCGACTCTTGACGGGGCTGGTTTGCGCCGGAGAAAGAGTACGGCGGACTGGAATGGGTTGCTGCTGTCGGCATCATGAAGCCGTGCACGGAGACATCCTTACTGACGTAGCCTTACTTACGGTGGACTCTCTTCGCCCACTAGGATATCTCTTCCAAGTCGTAGCCTTACTGACTTTCTGAAAATCCATTCCTTTCCGCACAACACTGACTCCGCGCTGACTAACGTCAGGCATCACCGATCCACTGTGACGCTCTTCGCACACCGTCTTCTTGATGCCACTGATCCTCCCGAAACTGCTCTCAGCAAACTAATTTCTCGATATTCCCATCCTCCAGCCTATACTCTGTACACACGTTGAATGCACCTCTCGCTTCTTGCCTGTACACACGAGCAGGTGGGCGGCGTGGTGCCGAAGAAGGGCGGGTCGGAGCACCTGGGCTTGCCCATATTCAACACCGTCGAGGAGGCCAAGAAGGCCACCGACGCCAACGCGTCCGTGATCTACGTGCCGCCGCCATTCGCGGCGGCGGCGATCATGGAGGCCATGGAAGCGGAGCTGGACCTCGTCGTGTGCATCACCGAAGGCATCCCGCAGCACGACATGGTGAGGGCCGCACGACACGGTGAGGGCCGCGTTGGTGGACGTGCGGGGACCAGGATGGCGTGATGGTATGACGGCAGGATGGCATGGTGGCATGATGACAGCTTAGCCATGGAAGCGGAGCTGGACCTCGTCGTGTGCATCACCGAGGGCATCCCGCAGCACGACATGGTGAGCGCCGTGACCAGATGGCATGATGGCATGGTGACAGATTGGTTATGGGCCTGCTAAGCTTGCATGCGCGTCATGCGCTGCTTCCCGGCGATCAACTTCCCCTCTTCACGCCCGCTCCTCCCTCCAACGTCCCTCTCTCCAATGCGCCACGTATCATCACTGGCAGGTGCGCGTGAAGGCGGCGTTGATGCAGCAGAGCAAGACGCGGCTGATCGGTCCCAACTGTCCGGGGATCATCAAGCCAGGCGAGGCCAAGCTCGGCATCATGCCCGGCTACATCCACAAGCCCGGCCGCATCGGCATCGTCTCGCGCTCCGGCACCCTCACCTATGAAGCTGTAAGTGCCTCTCGCCTGCGCTGTCCCGAGCTGCTGCCCTGCCCCCTCCGTCCTCTTTCTGAAACCCGCTTGTGTCCCCATCCCTGCTTCATGCTGGAAGTGCCAGGCTTCACCCGCAGCCCCGTTTCCTGTCGCTCCCTGCTCTACATCCCTCTCCACACCCCCGACACGGTGACACGGTGACACGGTGACTCGTCGACGTGGCGCATGTCTGGTGGAGCAGGTGTAGTAGACGACGCAGGTGGGGTTGGGGCAGTCGACTCAAAACTAGCCCTGTCTCCTGTCGCTCCCTGCTCTGCATCCCTCCCCTCCCCCGTCCCTGACGCTGTGCGTGGAGCAGGTGTACCAGACGACGCAGGTGGGGTTGGGGCAGTCGACGTGCGTGGGCATGGGCGGCGATCCATTCAACGGCACCAACTTCGTCGACTGCCTTGACAAGTTCATCAAGGACCCGCAGACCGAAGGTACGCCCGTCGCACCCATGCCTTGCGGTGTATTGTGTGTCGACTCAACACACACCCTTCAACGGCAGCAGCTTCGTCGACTGCCTCCACAAGTTTATCAAGGCCCGCCATGCCTTGGGGTGCACTGCTGTGGGGGAGGGATGGAGGGTGCAGCGGGAAGGATGTGCTGGTTGGCTGATACTTGTTGCTGTCATTACTCCATGCTACCTCCTGTGCCAACCCCCCCCATGCCATCTCGTCCATGCCATCCCGCTCATGTCATCCATCCGCGTCATCCCCATCGTTCCTTGATGTCGTCTCTCTGCGCCCTCACGCCAGCTATCCCCGTGCTTTTCGCGCACCACTGCGCCTGTGACTGCCTGTGGCTGCCTGTGGTTGCCCCTCTCACTCTCCCGTTGGCTTCCTCCCCCTCCCCCCCCCCCCCTCCCCCAACAGGCATAATTTTGATCGGTGAGATCGGCGGCAGTGCGGAGGAGGACGCAGCAGAGTTCATCCGGGCGAGTGGCACCACCAAGCCCGTTGTCTCCTTCATCGCCGGCCTCACTGCCCCGCCCGGCCGCCGCATGGGGCACGCGGGAGGTACGCAGGGGGCACGCGGGAGATGTGCAGGGGGCATGCTGGAGATTTGAGGGTTGGGAGGGTTTGTAATTTCTGGTTTACAATGAGCCCACCCAAGGCAATGAGTGACAGCTGCATCCCCTGTCGTCTCCTGTTTCCTCACACCAATCCCATCTTCCCCCACACTGAATCTCTCCTGCTCGCGCATTCCACCTGCTCCTCCCCCACGGCGCTGCAGCGATCATCAGCGGGGGCAAGGGCACGGCGCAGGACAAGATCAAGGCTCTGGAGGGTGCAGGGGTGACGGTGGTGCGCTCGCCTGCTCAGATTGGCAACGCCATGTTCGCTGCCTTCAAGGAGCGTGGGCTCGTGTAGAGAGGCACGCGGAAGACGGGCCAGTGGTTGTGGCTTTAGGTTTGTGCAAGCAGCAGCTTCTTGTTGAATCCTATTCTGCCCTGTACAACAGCAGCAGCAGCATTTCAATATTCCGGCATTTGTCAAAAATAGTATGTGTGCCTTTTCACAACACTCGAAACATAATATACGAGCGGTTGGGGAGGGGTGGAGGGGAGGGAGGTTAGACCTGGGATCCGCTATTCAAATAACTACTTGCCGTCTCTGTTGGGAGTTTTGCTGCTGAGGGATTCGTTCTCCTTTGCTCTCCTGGGCTCTCCTGGGCTCTCCTTAGCTCTCATTGCATTAGCTCGGGGCCAGGCTGTTGAGAGCAATGGTAGACAAAAGAGCCTTGGATTGGAGAGCCTTAGGACGAAATGTAGTTACTAGCATCGAGTGATGAGTAGCAAAATTGACAAACTTGGGCAAACTCTCCCATGGGAGTTACGGTATGCGGCCGGAAGATTTTCTCTCCCTAGCTCTCGGGGCCAGGCCGTTCAGAGCACTAGTATTAAAGCAAAATATGAGAATTGAGAGTCCCCATACCAGGTTCCCCTCAAGTTATGGTATGTTTTTACGTGAGTAGAACAATCTCAAATGTTTGACAAAAGGTCAGTTGTAATGGCAGGTGTGTGACAAAATGACAGCAATAACTTACGTTTACCTCTGTAACCGACTATAATTCGCTTAAGTAAAATCAAAACGCGTATGAAAGCTGGATCCCGCATGAATCGTGAGAAGCGACTGAATTCGTCGTCTGACACCTCCAATTCAAATTCACCTCGTGATTGGGCTATGGCATACCCATCCATGGAATCTTGAGACAGACATCTGATTGGTGGTAACTTGGCGTACCATCCACACCATACCACCCCAGCCTAGATAGCTGTTCTCAGCCGTCAGATCATCGGCATCCACAGAGTAACATATCTCGCTCACTCATCATATTTTCGCCTCTCCCCGCCTTCAGTACCGATCGTCGGCAGACTTACCCGCGGATTCCAGACGGTCAGCGCAACGCGCCAGCGAACCCTGCAGCGGCTTGCGCCTCGGGCTTGCCGAAACGGGGGGAAACACTCCCCCCCCCCCCCCCCCTTCCTCCTGGTTCGGTTTGGGTGGACGGTAGGGCAATTCGCGAGGCGACTCGACTTGCCGCGCCTTGCCGTTCAGCCCTATCCCTTACGCCTTTCTCTTACCATCACCCACCTCAACTTGGCTCACCTCATCTCACCTTCCTCAAACCGTCTAACCTCTCTTTAGCCCTTTTCACCTTTCTGAAATCCTTCTCACCGTATCAGACCTTGCTTTTCCGTTGTGTCCCAACCCAAATCTCATCGCTGGTTTACCTCCACTGAATCTCTCTCAGGCATTCGCCAATTCAGGGTTTGTGTCTGAGAGGAATCTCCTTGCGTTAGTTCACTCCAATGATCCGCGAATCCATGGCTTCCGCGGTTTGTAGTACCGTGGAGGTAACATCCGTGACATAGTATCTTACCAAATCGCGTTAAGCTTAAGTTTTTTAGGAGCTTTGTTGCAGAATCTTAGAGCATAGCAAGTTCTTAGAGCCAGACATGATCTTAAAGCATAGTAAGACGAATCGACTTCATCAGTGGTAGTTTGAGATATTTCATGCTTGACGCGACAATGTTCCTGAAGCCACCAT
The DNA here is from genome assembly GCA_947470075.1 of Closterium sp. Yama58-4. Lineage (NCBI taxonomy): Eukaryota > Viridiplantae > Streptophyta > Zygnematophyceae > Desmidiales > Closteriaceae > Closterium > Closterium sp. Yama58-4. The sequence continues at coordinate 317,123 of CANIUD010000304.1, forward strand.
TTCACCATGGCGTTTCCATTGGTCATTTCGAAGCCTTTGTACGACGGTTTTCCGTGACGTGTAAGCCGTAATCTCTACGCCAACATCTGTGCAACGTTTCAGACATCTAGATCGTTGCGTTACCTCGCATCTTAGCGCTGCTACGGACGAGGCTGTGTTACATCTGTGCGACGTCTCTGACTTCTAATTCGTAACGTTCCAGCCATCGCCTCAGCTCGTGACGTCGCTACAGACGAAAGGAGTCGTCTCTTCAGCTCGCGTTGGTGCTGGCGTAGTATTTCTTAATCGGATGCTCAGCCGCTCACGAGAAGGTTGTCGCTGCGAAGCCGTCATCTCTTCCGTAGTACTACTACGGGATGCTAAGGAAGGCAGGGAGCGTTGACGAAGCTACGTTGAGGAAGGCAGGGATGACGGGCGACATGCTACGCTGACGGAGACATCTGACGCTGACGAAGTCTTGGCGCTGACGAAGACATCTGACGCTAACGGATACATTGGACGCTGACGGGGAAATCCGACGCTGACGAGAACATCAGCGCGAAGCATCTCGTCGACTCCCATCGCTCTCTGCGGAGCGGATGCGTCACGGATGACCACGATGGCGGAGGAGCAGCTCGCGACGCCCCGTACGAAGCTCGCGACGTCCCGTACGAAGCTCGCGACGTCCCGTACGAATCTCGCGAATGTCCCTGCTCGCGACGTTCGTGCCGCTACGAAGTCTCGCCGCCACACGCACGATCGTTAGGGTAAACGTTTAAAGACGGTTTTTTTGCTCGTATGATTCAATGACGTATCTCCAGTTGCTATTAATTTCTTGCTGATCGCGTTTCGTTTCCAATCAAGCTGCGAATTTCGGTTTACGCACATTATATCATGACAGCGTATCTCACTCGCTGCGCATTTAACTGTCTGTGCAGGAGCGGAGGCAATTTGAGGTTGTCTCTCGACAAGGTCTGGAGCGGTGCTGATGCGACCGTCCGTGCGTCTGAAGATGCGGCTGGCTGACTACGTTGGTGCTGGAAGGATGGACACTTCTTGAGCTGTCGCGGGAGGAGAGGGCTGACTAGCGTTGGTGTGGCGTTGGAGGTGGCGTGGTGCTGCGAAGGAGGTGGCGTGGTGCTGGGAAGGAGGTGGCATGGTGCTGCGAAGGAGGTGGCAAGCCTTACGGATGCATCAGGGGAGAGGTGCGGATGCATCAGGGGAGAGGCGCGGATGCATCAGGGGAGAGGCGCGGACGCATCAGGGGAGAGGCGCAGATGCTGACTGGCGTTGGAGCATGGAGGCATGGAGCATGGCGGAGCTTGGAGCATGGCAACGGGAATCAACAACTAGCTAAGTTCCCTGTCCCTGACCCTCTGCTTATTTTGATTTCCATGCTCCCTCCTCCTCCTCCTCCTCCTCCTCCTCCTCCTCCTCCTCCTCCTCCTCCTCCTCCTCCTCCTCCTCCTCCTCTCCTCCTCTCTCCTCCCTCCTCCTCCTCCTCCTCTTCTCTCCTCCCGCTCATCTTCCTCCTCCTCTGTCGTTGCTGGTTGAGGTGAACCCCACGGGTCACAGACGCTTACCCCTTCGGTACTTCGGGCAACGGCCCCAGTGTAAGTGCATCCGGTTAACCCCTTCCCTTCGGTACTTCGGGCAACGGCCCCAGTGTAAGTGCATCCGGTTAACCCCTTCCCTTCGGTACTTCGGGCAACGGCCCCAGTGTAAGTGCATCCGGTTAACCCCTTCCCTTCGGTACTTCGGGCAACGGCCCCAGTGTAAGTGCATCCGGTTAACCCCTTCCCTTCGGTACTTCGGGCAACGGCCCCAGTGTAAGTGCATCCGGTTAACCCCTTCCCTTCGGTACTTCGGGCAACGGCCCCAGTGTAAGTGCATCCGGTAGCGGGGTATCTCCCCCGCACTCCCCCCTCCCCCCCCACCGTCTTCACCTGCAAGACCAAGTGTAAGTAACATGAGACATGACAGAAAACCCCTCTTTCGTCTGTGGCTTGTGGCTGTAACCTCACCAGTAGCGGCCCTCTCTCCTCCTCCTCCTCCTCCTCCTCCTCCTCCTCCTCCTCCTCCTCCTCCTCCTCCTCCTCCTCCTCCTCCTCCTCCTCCTCCTCCTCCTCCTCCTTCTCCTCCTCCTCCTCCTCATTGTGCGGCGTTCTTCTCCTTGCATTGTGTCATCTGTTTTCTCTCTCTCAGCTTGTAACCTCTACCCAGTTACTAACCTTCACTGTGAGGTTGCACCTTGCGGTTCCTTGTGCAGGCACGGTGACGCGTTGCTGGGGAGACGGAGAAGAAGCGACAGGAGAAGCATCGGCAGCGGCAGCGGCAGCATCGACAGGAGCAGCAGCGACTGGAGCAGCAGCAACTGGAGAAACAAGTACGTAACTGGAGCCATGTCTGAACACGGCCCCTTGCTTCCTTCTTCTCTCCCTTCCTCCCCTCTCGCTCCTCATTCCCTTCCTTGTTTTTCCGCTGTCTTTTTTCATCCCACTGTCGCCATGCGCCTTCCAACTCCCACCCCTCCCCAGCCATTCACTTGTCGCTCTGCTGTGCTAAACTTTCACACTTCTCTGTTGCTCTCTGCTTGTGCTCTTTCTCTCTCTCTCTCTGCCGCTCACAGACTGATTCTGCTCTCTCTCCCGATCTTCCTTGTTGCTCCGCCAGCAGATGGCAGCAGTGGGATGGCGGCAGTGGGATGGCGGCAGTGGGATGGCGGCAGTGGGATGACGGCAGTGGGATGTCGCACGGCAGGCACCACTTTCGCTGCCCTGCTGATCACTGCTCGCCTCCGGAGGAATGGCGAGGCGAGGCGGGAGAGGTGCCGCTGCTGGCGAGCGCGTGCACTTATTTCGCCATCCGCCCTTCGCTTACCCACCGGTCATCCCGCCCTGGTAAGTGAATGCAGTTTGGCGGCCCTTTGCAGTTTTTTATTTCTGTTTGTGTCATTTGTGAATGGCCAGGGACTGATGCTGTGTTGTGCCACTTGTGCAGGTCGCCCACCCACGCACTTGAGGCGAGGAGGCAGACCACTTGAGGCTGAGGGGCGGTGGGATGACGCACGGCCTGGCCATGCCCTGCTGACCACGGCTGTCCCTGCATGCACCTCCCAGCAGCAGCAGCAGCAGCAGCAGCAGACATTGGGCCTTGGACATTAAGCCTTGGACATTGGGCATTGAGGCTTGGACATTGGGCATTGAGGCTTGGACATTGGGCATTGAGGCTTGGACATTGGGCATTGAGGCTTGGACATTGGGCATTGAGGCTTGGACATTGGGCATTGAGAGAAGACCCCACCTTGCTGCTGACTGCAGAAACTTCAACGCCCACATTCTCGGTACGTCTTTTGCTCTGCATATTGATTTCTTTTGATCAATTTCCTTCTGTCTCCATCGTGTTACTCTCTACCCAGCAGCTAACCTTCTCTGCAGTGGGCGATGCAACTCTCTGCTCCTTGTGCAGGGTGGGGCGTCAACTGGAGCAGCAGCAACTGGAGCTGCAGCAACTGGAGCTGCAGCAACTGGAGTAGCAGAAACGAGTGAGTAACTGGAGGCTTGACTGAACACCCCCGTTCCTTTCTTCTCTCCCCCCTCCCTTCTCCCTCCTCGTTCGCGTTCCTCTGCCTTGACTGTTTTCATGGCTTTCATGTTCTTATTCGTATTTTCTGCAGCCTTTTCTACTCCCTGCATTCGCTACTTTCCACTCTGTCAAATTTCTCTCTCATGATTCCCACTCTTATCAACCTTCTCTGTCAATTCACTCTGTCAATTGGAACTCTCTGGTGGCTGTGCAGGGAACGTTAAGGCATGGGTGGCAGTGGCAGCAGGAGGAACGCGGCAGCAGCAGCGGCAGTGGCAGCTGCAGCGGCAGCAGAGCAGTGGCAGCAGAGCAGTGGGACCATGGTGGCAACGGCAGCATTGACATCACTGCAGCCCCAGCTGAGGAACAGGAGGCAACACGAGAAGCTGGGATGAGCAGAGGAGATGGCTGCAGTGGCATGAGCAGAGGAGAAGACCAGTGATGCTGGCAACACGAGAAGCTGCGAGCAACACGAGAAGCTGCGAGCAACACGAGAAGCTGCAGTGGCATGAGCTGAGGAACAAGAGGCAACACGAGAAGCTGGCAACACGAGAAGCTGGCAACACGAGAAGCTGCGAGGTTCTACCTCCCGCGTGCTTCTGCTGGTGCTGTGAAGTGATGGGATAACGATCAGTTCTACTTCGTTAGCGCAGAAGCGTTACCAGCGGTGGGAGAAGGAGAGAGGTCCGCAATGACACTACAGCTGACAGCAGCAGTGGCTGGCAGCAGAAGAGAAGACCAGCAGTGACACCAGCGGTGGCAGCAGCGGTGGGAGAAGGAGAGAGGTCCGCAATGACACTACAGCTGACAGCAGCAGTGGCTGGCAGCAGAAGAGAAGACCAGCAGTGACACCAGCGGTGGCAGCAGCGGTGGGAGAAGGAGAGAGGTCCGCAATGACACTACAGCTGACAGCAGCAGTGGCTGGCAGCAGAAGAGAAGACCAGCAGTGACACCAGCGGTGGCAGCAGCGGTGGGAGAAGGAGAGAGGTCCGCAATGACACTACAGCTGACAGCAGCAGTGGCTGGCAGCAGAAGAGAAGACCAGCAGTGACACTAGCGGTGGCAGCAGCGGTGGGAGAAGAAGAGGGGTCCGCAATGACACTACAGCTGACAGCAGCAGTGGCTGGCAGCAGAAGAGAAGACCAGCAGTGACACTAGCAGTCGCAGCAGCAGCAGCGTTGGCAGCAGCAGCAGCGGGGAGCAGCAGTAGCAGCAGCAGCAGCGGAGGGAGACTGCTGGGACCAGCTGGGAGGAGCATAGAGAGGACGTGAGGGAAGCGAGAGTGTGAGAAGAGAGCGAGGGTGAGAGGAGAGAGAGGGGAGAGCGAGGGTGAGAGTGAGAGTGAGGGTCAGAGTGAGAGTGAGAGGTGTGAGGTGTGAGGATCTCGTTTGCTGGTTTGAGGCGCCTCAAATCCAGTTTTGTCGTGTCCTGCAGTGCACTGCAGTGTTCCGTTCCTCCTGTCTTCTCTTCTTTGAGTGAGTTTTGAGAGACATCTCAAAACTCGCTCCCTTGTGAGTTTCGAAACTCACTCTCTCCCTCTCTCTCTTCCTCCTCACTGCAGCTTAGCTGAAGTGAGCAAAACCAGGGTTTTGGGAGATGTCTCAAAACTCTTTTGCATGTTCCTCACTGCAAGCGTTGCAGTGAGCAAAATTGCACAGCTGGTCCCGAAGCAAGACTGGGCAGGAGACCGGGGCAGCAAGGACGGGCAGCAGTGGAGCTTCAAGTGAGGCGCTTTGACCCCCTGGGGGGCAAAGGATCAACACAAGAGGAGCAGCGAGAGGTGGAGCGGCGCCTTCAAGTGAGGCGCTTTGACCCCCTGGGGGGCAAAGGATCAACACATGAGGAGCAGCGAGAGGTGGAGCGGCGCCTTCAAGTGAGGCGCTTTGACCCCCTGGGGGGCAAAGGATCAACACACGAGGAGCAGCGAGAGGTGGAGCGGCGCCTTCAAGTGAGGCGCTTTGACCCCCTGGGGGGCAAAGGATCAACACAAGAGGAGCAGCGAGAGGTGGAGCGGCGCCTTCAAGTGAGGCGCTTTGACCCCCTGGGGGGCAAAGGATCAACACAAGAGGAGCAGCGAGAGGTGGAGCGGCGCCTTCAAGTGAGGCGCTTTGACCCCCTGGGGGGCAAAGGATCAACACAAGAGGAGCAGCGAGAGGTGGAGCGGCGCCTTCAAGTGAGGCGCTTTGACCCCCTGGGGGGCAAAGGATCAACACACGAGGAGCAGCGAGAGGTGGAGCGGCGCCTTCAAGTGAGGCGCTTTGACCCCCTGGGGGGCAAAGGATCAACACACGAGGAGCAGCGAGAGGTGGAGCGGCGCCTTCAAGTGAGGCGCTTTGACCCCCTGGGGGGCAAAGGATCAACACAAGAGGAGCAGCGAGAGGTGGAGCGGCGCCTTCAAGGAGGAAGATAATTTTTGTGTTTTCCCTCTCCTAGGTGCAGCAAGAACCGGGGCAACACTTAGGGCGAAGCAACAGCTGGTGGGGCAGCAGCTGGAAGGAGCAACTTCAACTGAGGTGCCTACTTTGCCCCGCTGGGGGGCAAAGGATAACTTTTGTGCCACCCCTCTTCTAGGTACAGCACGGACGGGGGGCAACACCGCGGGCGGAGCAACACGGGGATGCAGCAGCTAGGACCCGCTGTAAGCTGCAGTCTGCTTTTTGTTTCTTGGTTTGTCTAACTCGTAATGTTGTATTTTGTGTGTGTTCGTGTCTTAGCCGTCACCAAGACATCAAGAGCGCTTCTGCCCCCTCGGTAAGCTATCTTCCATTTCTGCGTTTTTGTTTTCCACATGCACTAATGTCGTGGTTTGTTGCCTCCCTCCCCTTTCAGACAGCCCCAAGACTTCAACACGCCTTCATTCCCCTCGGTACGTGCTCGTCCATTTCTGCTTTCCTGTTTTCCACATGCACTAATGTCGTGGTTTGTTGCCTCCCTCCCCTTTCAGACAGCCCCAAGACTTCAACACGCCTTCATTCCCCTCGGTACGTGCTCGTCCATTTCTGCTTTCCTGTTTTCCACATGCACTAATCTTGTGGTTTGTTGCCTCCCTCCCCTTTCAGACAGCCCCAAGACTTCAACACGCCTTCATTCCCCTCGGTACGTGCTCGTCCATTTCTGCTTTCCTGTTTTCCACATGCACTAATGTCGTGGTTTGTTGCCTCCCTCCCCTTTCAGACAGCCCCAAGACTTCAACACGCCTTCATTCCCCTCGGTACGTGCTCGTCCATTTCTGCTTTCCTGTTTTCCACATGCACTAATGTCGTGGTTTGTTGCCTCCCTCCCCTTTCAGACAGCCCCAAGACTTCAACACGCCTTCATTCCCCTCGGTACGTGCTCGTCCATTTCTGCTTTCCTGTTTTCCACATGCACTAATGTCGTGGTTTGTTGCCTCCCTCCCCTTTCAGACAGCCCCAAGACTTCAACACGCCTTCATTCCCCTCGGTACGTGCTCGTCCATTTCTGCTTTCCTGTTTTCCACATGCACTAATGTCGTGGTTTGTTGCCTCCCTCCCCTTTCAGACAGCCCCAAGACTTCAACACGCCTTCATTCCCCTCGGTACGTGCTCGTCCATTTCTGCTTTCCTGTTTTCCACATGCACTAATGTCGTGGTTTGTTGCCTCCCTCCCCTTTCAGACAGCCCCAAGACTTCAACACGCCTTCATTCCTCTCAGTACGTGCTCGTCCATTTCTGTTTTCCTGTTTTCCACATGCACTAATGTCGTGGTTTGTTGCCTCCCTCCCCTTTCAGACAGCCCCAAGACTTCAAAACGGAAGATGGGAGGAGTAGCGGAGATGGGAGGAGAAGCGGAGGCGGAGGAGTAGTGGAGGAGAGGAGCAGCGGAGGAGCAGGGGAGGCGGAGGTGGCAGGAGGAAGGATTCCCTGCCATTGCCACTACCAGTGAGCATTCTTCTTTCCTGCTCTTGATTTCTTTCGCCTTTGCATGGATGGTCGCTGCTTTGTTCGGTTGGCGTCAATCTTGTATCAGTTTTTGGCTCTGGATGCAATCGCTGATTGCTCATCAAGTTTTCTTCCATCCCGTTCCGCAGGAGATGCATCGGAGGGGACAGAGCAGCGGAGAGAAGGCCAAAGGAGCAGAGGGCACGGAGGAGAGAAGGCATGGAGGGAAGAAGGCCAAAGGAGCAGAGGCGCAGAGAACCGCACAGCTGCAATTTCCCCCATCGCTGAAGGCATGGAGGAGAGAAGGCATGGAGGAGAGAAGGCATGGAGGAGAGAAGGCATGGAGGAGAGAAGGCATGGAGGAGAGAAGGCACAGAGGCGCTAGCCAGCTGCGAGCTGTTACTGCCTCCCGCGTGCTGCTGCTGGTGCTGTGAAGTGATGGGATGGCAGCTGCTACCTTCCTCGCTCCTACCTCCCTCCCGCGTGCTGCTGCTGGTGCTGTGAAGTTTAGGGACAGCGAGCAGATGAGAGGCCTGCAGTGGGACCAGCGGTGGCAGCAGCAGCGGGAGCTGAAGAGAGGCCCGCAGTGATATTACTGGTTTCAGCAGGCGTGGCAGCAGAAGGGAATGCAAGCAGTGGTACCAGCAGCAGAGTCAGCAGAAGAGAAGGCCACCCTTCCCGTGTGCTACTGCAGAGGAGCAGAGGAGCAGCAGTGGTAGAAGATGATGCTGCCTCCCTCCCGTGTGCAGAAGAGAAGGCCAGTGCAGGAGAGGTGATGAGCAGGGGAATTGAGCAGAGGAGCAGAGAAGGGTCAGAGTTGGCAGCAGCAAGGTGCAAGCTGTACCTACCTTTGGCTTCCTTGTGCTGCCTCGCTCCTACCTCCCTCGCATGTGCTGCTGCTGGTGCTGTGAAGTGGTGGAGTGGTGGTGCACTGGAGGGGGAGTGGTGATGCTGCTGCTGCATTGGAGGGGGAGCACCCGCAGTGACACCAGCGGTGGGAGTAGGGGAGAGGCATGCGGTGACACTACCGGTGGCAGCAACAGTGGCACCAGCAGTGGCAGCAGCAGTGGAGGGGGAGTGGTGCTGCACTGGAGGGGGAGTGGTGCTGCACTGAAGGGGGAGTGGTGCTGCAGTGGAGGGGGAGTGGTGCTGCATTGAAGAGCAAAGAGCAAAGGAGCTGAGGAGCAAACGAGTTGAAGAGCCAAGGAGCACGGTGGTGGATAACTGTTCACTGCCGACGGTGATTCTCTTTCTTGCTTTTGTTGTTTTGTTTGTCGTTGCCTTGGTTCTGCTCTGACTGGATGTCGAATGCATGTCGTTGCCAAGTTTTTCACTTGCTTCTGCTCTGAGTTCTCTCTTGGCACTGCCTGCAATCGGGGCCTTACACTCATCGTCCCTGAGTCATTCTCCTCCCATTTCACAGAAGGACGCAGAGGCGGGGGAGCAGCAGACAAGACCGATCAGCAGAGGAGATCCAGAGGAGACGGGTGCTACAGGCGAGCAGAGGAGACGGGTGGTAGAGGCGAGCGGAGGAGACGGGTGGTAGAAGCGAGCAGAGGAGACGGGTTGACTGGCATGAGCGGGCCAGCGAGCTGTACCTACCTTTAGCTACCTTTTGCTGCCAAGGAGCTGTGCAGGGGATGAAGCAGCTGTGAAGGGGATGAAGCTTCTGTGAAGGGGATGAAGCAGATAAAAGGGGGAGCAGAGGAGAGGAGCAGAAGAGTTGGCTGAGGGGAGGAGAGCAGCGGAGAGGAGCAGAGAAGAGCACAGCGGCACTGCACTGGCCGCCACTGCTGCTGGCCGCTTGGAGGAGCGAAGGCGCCAGTGTTGACACGAGCAAGATCGAGCTGTTACCACCTGCTGCTGCCTTGTGTTCCCGCCCCTCTTGCCTGTCCTGCTGCTGCTGGTCCTATGGAGTGACGGGACGGCAGCCGCTACCTCATCCGCTCCTCCCTCTCTCGCCTGTCCTGCTGCTGCTGGTCCTATGGAGTGACGGGACGGCAGCCGCTACCTCATCCGCTCCTCCCTCTCTCGCCTGTCCTGCTGCTGCTGGTCCTATGGAGTGACGGGACGGCAGCCGCTACCTCATCCGCTCCTCCCTCTCTCGCCTGTGCTGCTGCTGCTGGTCCTATGGAGTGATGGGACGGCAGCCGCTACCTCATCCGCTCCTCCCTCTCTCGCCTGTGCTGCTGCTGCTGCTATGGAGTGATGGGACGACAGCTGCTACCTTCCTCGCTCCTACCTCCCTCCCGCGTGCTGCTGCTGGTGCTGTGAAGTGATGGGACGGTGAGCAGCAGTGAAGGCCGGCAGTGACACCAGCGGTGGCAGCGGCAGTGGGAGCAGAAGGGATTGCAAGAGGAGACACTAGCGGTGGCAGTAGCAGTGGCACTACTGCAGAGGAGACAGCTGGCACCTGCTGGGAAGAGGGGGGCAGTAGGAGATGGAGGAGTGGGGAAGCAGAGTGACGGGGAGCAGATTTCAGGGGAAGCAGAGTGTGGGGAAGTGAAGCAGTGAAGAGGGGAGGCAGCTAGACTGCCAGCTTCCATCAGTTGCCAGTGCTCATGGGAAGAGGAGTCCAGCAGCAGAGGAGACCGCTTCCTGCCAGTGCTCATGGCAAGTAACGATTCGGAGAGGTGATGGGCAGGTGAATGGAGCAGAGGAGCAGGGAAGGAGCCAGAGTTGGCAGCAGCAAGATGCGAGCTGTACCTACCTTTTGCTGCCTCGCTCCTACCTCCCTCCACTGTGATGCTGCTGGTGCTGTGAAGCGGTGGAGCGGTGAGTGGCGCTGCTGCGATGGGAGGTGGTGGTGCTGCTGCTACTGCATTGGAGGGGAAGCACCCGCAGTGACATCAGCTGTGGCAGCAACAGTGGAAGCAGGGGAGAGGCATGCAGTGACTCTACTGGTGTCAGCAGTAGTGGCAGCAGAAGGGATTGCAAGAGGAGACACTAGTGGTGACACTAGAGAGGCCAGCAGTGGGACCAGCGGTGGCAGCAGCAGTGGGAGCAGAAGAGAGGCCCGCAGTGATATTACTGGTTTCAGCAGGCGCGGCAGCAGAAGGGAATGCAAGCAGTGGTACCAGCAGTGGCAGCAGAAGGGAATGCAAGCAGTGGTACCAGCAGTGGCAGCAGCAGAGTCAGCAGAAGAGAAGGCCACCCTTCCCGTGTGCTACTGCAGAGGAGCAGCAGTGGGAGAAAATGATGCTGCCTCCCTCCCGTGTGCTACTCTTGGGGAGAAGAGGGGACGACTGGCACCTGCTGGGAGCGGAGCAGAGGAGGCGAAGGAGGATTCCCGGCCATTGCCACTGCCAGTGAGAATGGGCTGGGAGAGGAGCAGAGGGGACGACTGGCAGCTGCTGGGAGAGGAGCAGAGGGGACGACTGGCACCTGCTGGGAGAGGAGGCCACTGCAGGAGAGGTGATGAGCAGGTGAATAGAGCAGAGGAGCAGACCTGTTGGCGACCTCTTGTGGAGAGTTGAAGCACCGACGCTAAGCACGAAGTGCCGACGTCAAGACTTAATGTGCGGCTTAGTGGTAGCAGCGGTGGCAGAAGCAGAGGAGAAGGCCACCCTTCCTGTGAGCTACTGCAGAGGAGCAGAGGAGCAGCAGTGGGAGCAGTTGAGCCGGCTACAACACTTCACCTCGTAAATTCAGATTCCACCTGCTACGTCATCAGATTTTACATTTAACATCTCTTTTTATGCGTAAGCAACTCCATAAGCTTGTAATGCCCAGCATTCCATCTCTTCGAACCTTTGACCACCAAAATGAGACTTACCACCATGAGGTTGCTGTGTAACTAAGCTATAAAAGCTGTTGGCTTAGTTACACAGCATCTTCTTTGTGGTAAGTCCCATTGTGATGGTCAAAGACCAAGAGAGATGGAATGCTCGACATTTCCAGCTTTTGGAACTGCTTTCACATTACAAGAGTTGTTAACTATTGAATCTGATGACATAGTACGTAGAATAAGATTTTACGGGGCTAATGTTCACGGCCTACCTAGACAGTGATGGTCGATCGGAGGGACCGACTGGCACCTGCTGGGAGAGGAGCAGAGGGGACGACTGGCAGCTGCTGGGAGTGGAGAGGTGATGAGCAGGCGAATAGAGCAGAGGAGCAGAGAAGGGGCTAGAGTTGGCAGCAGCAAGGTGCAAGCTGTACCTACCTTTAGCTGCCTTGTGCTGCCTCGCTCCTACCTCCCTCGCATTTGCTGCTGCTGGTGCTGTGAAGTGGTGGAGTGGTGCTGCTGGTGAAGGGGGAGTGGTGCTGCTGCTGCGTTAGGAGGTGGTGCTGCTGCTGCTCCATTGGAGGTGGCACCCGCAGTGACACCAGCGGTGGGAGTAGGGGAGAGGCATGCAGCGATACTACCGGTGGCAGCAACAGTGCAAGCAGAAAGAGAAGGCCAGCAGTGGCACCAGCAGTGGCAGCACTGGAGGGGGAGAGGTGCTGCAGTGGAGGGGGAGTGGTGCTGCAGTGGAGGGGAAGTGGTTCTGCAGTGGAGGGGGAGTGGTGCTGCAGTGGAGGGGGAGTGGTGCTGCAGTGGAGGGGGAGTGGTGCTGCAGTGGAGGGGGAGTGGTGCTGCACTGGAGGGGGAGTGGTGCTGCAGTGGAGGGGGAGTGGTGCTGCAGTGGAGGGGGAGTGGTGCAGGGGAAGGGCAGATGAGATGCATCAGGGGAAGAGGAGCAGACGAGATGCATCAGAGGAGGAGGAGCAGCTGAGGAGAGGAGGCGTGCGAAAGTTTGAAGGAGCAATGGAGCAGAGGAGGCAAAGGAGAATTCCCCGCCACTGCTGGTGAGGATCTCCTTTGCTGCTCTGGATTTAGGGAGCGATGGAGCGAACAAGCAGAGGTGGAGTAAATATGTGCTGCCAATGGTTTTCCTCTTTTTTGCGTTAGCTTGTTTGTTCGTTCAGATGCATTGTTGTTGCTTTATTCGTTTAGCACTTGCGTTAGCTGGTTTGTTCGTTCTGACGCATGGGTGTTGCCTTTTTTGCTTTGCCTGGTGAAGCAGGTTGCAGGAAACACATGTTGCAGCGAAGCAGAACAGGGGGGTGAAGCAGGTTGCAGGGAACACAGGTTGCAGCGAAGCAGGACAGGGGTTGAAGCAGGTTGCAGGGAACACAGGTTGCAGCGAAGCAGAACAGGGGTTGAAGCAGGTTGCAGGGAACACAGGTTGCAGCGAAGCAGAACAGGGGTTGAAGCAGGTTGCAGGGAACACAGGTTGCAGCGAAGCAGAACAGGGGTTGAAGCAGGTTGCAGGGAACACAGGTTGCAGCGAAGCAGAACAGGGGTTGAAGCAGGTTGCAGGGAACACAGGTTGCAGCGAAGCAGAACAGGGGTTGAAGCAGGTTGCAGGGAACACAGGTTGCAGCGAAGCAGAACAGGGGTTGAAGCAGGTTGCAGGGAACACAGGTTGCAGCGAAGCAGAACAGGGGTTGAAGCAGGTTGCAGGGAACACAGGTTGCAGCGAAGCAGAGCGTGAGGCGCCGGTGGCAGTTCTGTGGCAGCTCTGTTCGCTCTTGTGAGTTTCGAGAGACGTCTCAAAACTCACTCTCAAAACTCTCCATCCTCTCTGCAGTTTGCTTTGTGTTCTCTCTCCCTCCCCAGCAGGGTCACACATTGATTTCCACCTGCCTATCCTTTTGTGTTCTCTCTCCCCCCCAACAGGGTCACCTATTGATTTCCACCTGCCTATCCTTTTGTGTTCTCTCTCCCCCCCCAACAGGGTCACATATTGATTTCCACCTGCCTATCCTTCTGTGTTCTCTCCCCCCCCCAACAGGGTCACATATTAATTTCCACCTGCCTATCCTTTTGTGTTCTGTCTCCCCCCCATCAGGGTCACATAATAATTTCCACCTGCCTATCCTTTTGTGTTCTGTCTCCCCCCCCAACAGGGTCACATAATAATTTCCACCTGCCCCTGGGCAGTATCCTGTATCTGTTTGTGTTCTGTCTCCCCCCCCAACAGGGTCACATACTAATTCTCACCTGCCCCTGGGCAGTATCCAGTATCCTTTTGTGTTCTGTCTCCCCCCCCAACAGAGTCATATTAATTTTAACCTGCCCCTGGGCAGTATCCAGTTTCCTTTTGTGTTCTGTCTCCCCCCCCAGGTCCCAAGCGATGGTTCCCACCTCACCGTGGTGCTTGGGTGAACGTTGGGAGCTTGCTCCTGGCGGCCAAGAGGAACCCCCCATGCATACCTACAGTGCATGGGTAGTACAATAGTACAATTATTTAATATTAAATCTGGATAGTCATTAGGAACTTGTAGAATGGATAATTTCCAACAAACTATTGCTGCAATAGGTGTTGATTTAGTTCAGGCATATGTAGACAGTTAGTGGTACGTCCTAGCATGTTATTTATGTTGTCAATTGATGCACCAGATGTGCATTTCCCGGTGTGACAGACAGAACCATACAGAGAACTAGAGACAGAACCCATTCAGACAGAAACAGAGACACAAGGTCCGCAACACAAACAGAGCCTCATAGGCAGCCACCATTATTATTGGAACAGTAGTAAATATGGAACTTTCGGTTGATAGAAATTTTAACCAAACAGTGATTCTGATACCTCTCAACTGGATCATTGCCCTAAAATTTAATGTTGGCAAGGAGCAACGCTGAATTTGATATTACCGTAATGAATTTGTGCTATCTAGTTTTCCTGCGAGACTAAGACTTTACTCTCCTGTCTCAAACGCGCCATTGTCGCTACGAGACTTCCCTAGCACTGCTTTAGTAGATTTGACCATCACGCTGCGGCAGCTTCAATGTTAGTAGATTGGAATGGTAGTAGCTTCAATTAGGAGCATCCTTTCCTCGAAACGCGTCGCGTAGTCACTAATTTCGGCGCGGTCCTGATTTCAGTCACTAATCAAACGCGCCGTTGTCACTAGCGAAATCGCTCCGATTTGGAAGGTGCTTGTCGCTGCTCATCTCCTCTCCTCGCAGATTCGCATAAAGTGGTTTTTTTCGCGATTGTACAGATTCGCGCTGTAGTCGCCGCTCCGATTATGGCACGCGCTATCCTCGTTACAAGGATACACGATGACGGAACGGAAGTCTATGCGGACTCGTTTCAAGAGCGCGACGCGGAAGCGGCTTACGCGGCGATGGCAGCGAGAAAGGGCTCTCGCTGCTGGTCGTCGGACGATCCCGCCTGACTTGACGCTGCCAGAGAACGAATTCTTAAGATCCGGAACATCAACGCGCGACGCGCGACGCGCGATTCTCACTGCTTTTACGAGAGCATTGTCCTCATCACTTCCCCTGCCGTCTTTTCCCCCTCCCCCCTTGCCCTCCCCAACCCCTGGTGCTTTTTCACACCCCGCACTTTCTCTCCCTTCCCCGGCGTGTCTAACTCCCTTGCTCAGAATTCAACACCACAGTTTTCGTTTCTCTTATCGCGGATGCGCGTAACGCTTCTCGCTTCACGCGTAACGCTTCGGCGCGTTCACCTCCTTGCCGCCTGTCACGCGCCACTGCCTCACGCGCGGAGAAGGGGAATGCGACGGTGCTGTGGCCACCCGAGGTGATGGTGTGATGGAGGGGTGATTATCACCCGCCATGCATCGTGCTGTGGCTGCCCGTGGTGATTATCAGGAACACCCGCCTGCGACCCGATGAGGATGGACGGGTGGGTTGTGGTCTGTTAGTGTGATGGTGTGATGGACGGGTGGTTGAGGGCTGGTGGGTGGGTGATGATGGGGTGGATGGGTGCATGCATGTACGGTGCTGTGCTGCCCGTGGTGATCATAAGTAACACCCGCTTTCGACCCGATGAAGATGGCCGGGTACGTGTTGGGTACGTGTTGGTGTGATGGCCAGGCGAATGGTGATGGACAGGAGGAATAGGACCTCACACTGAGTTGCTGAGGGTTAGACCAACTCCCTACATGTGGTAGTGCATCAATCACTATTTGCCTCCACACTTGCTTATCCTCTGCCCTTCCTCTGCAGTCATTTTCCATCTTTGTTGTGCCACTTCTCCCACTTTTCCCTCCTCTCCCTCCCCTCCCCTCCACACCCCCTTCCCTTTTCCCGCCCTCCCTTTCTCCGTCGCGCCGGTGCATCTCGTGCTCCTGAGGCGGTGGATAGGAATGGGAAGCTATGAGCTGCGGCAGCACTTCTCGTATTACAAGCTCGCCGTGAAGACCAACCATGCCTATGGTCCGCAGGTGGTTGCTCCCTCTACACACGCGCACCTGCACACACGCACTTACACGCACACACCTCCACACGCGCACCTCTACTCATGCACAATGGCACATAGTTCTCGGCCCTCGTCCACCTCATTCAGCCCAATATTGTCCCGATTGCTGCATGCTCCGTGCCCTCCTGCTGCCTTCCCCCACCCATCACATCAGGTCAGAGGCATCGCGGCATTCTGGTCACTCCAGACGCATCTGCACACACGCACTTACACGCACACACCTCCACACACACACACATGAGCATTCTGGTCACTCCAGACGCATCTGCGCACACGCACTTACACGGACACACCTCCACACACACACATGAGCATTCTGGTCACTCCAGACGCATCTGCACACACGCACTTACACGCACACACCTCCACACACACACACACATGAGCATTTTGGTCACTCCAGACGCATCTGCACACACGCACTTGCACGCACATACCTCCACACACACACACATGAGCATTCTGGTCACTCCAGACGCATCTTCACACACGCACTTACACGCACACACCTCCACACACACACACATGAGCATTCTGGTCACTCCAGATGCATCTGCACACACGCACTTACACGAACACACCTCCACACACACACACATGAGCATTCTGGTCACTCCAGACGCATCTGCACACACGCACTTACACGCACACACCTCCACACACACGCATGAGCATTCTGGTCACTCCAGACGCATCTGCACACACGCACTTACACGCACACACCTCCACACACACACACACATGAGCATTCTGGTCATGCACTGCGTGCTCTGAGGCATTCTGGTCACTCCAGACAGCTTCAAGGAGGCGTGGGCGGTTGGAGCTGACCCACCCGTCTTATGCTTGACTTACCTCCCTCTCTTCCTCCTCTCGTCTTACTGCCTGCCTTCCCCCATCCCATCACGGCCATCGCCTTCCACCCTCACTGGCAGACTTGCCGGCAGGCTCACTGGTGCGTGCGTGCTGTGCTTTCTCTTGCTGGTAATGTGCCTCTGTTGGCGTGTGGCATGCACTGCGTGCTCTGAGGCATGCTGACTGGCTGGCAGATTTGCATGCATGCACTGAATGACATGGGGTGTTGATGGTGTTCCGCTCGCGCACGCATCGCACCACCAGCATTCCTGGTGTATTGGTTGCACCAACCAATAGATTTGTGGCACTTTATGCTCGTTCAATACTCTCTCTCGCCATCTCAGGGGAGTGTACGAGTGGTGCTGCCAGACCTCTACACGGATGCACACATGATGGTGCATGGAGTGAGAGGAG
This sequence comes from Closterium sp. Yama58-4, assembly GCA_947470075.1. Taxonomy (NCBI): domain Eukaryota; kingdom Viridiplantae; phylum Streptophyta; class Zygnematophyceae; order Desmidiales; family Closteriaceae; genus Closterium; species Closterium sp. Yama58-4. The sequence goes on from CANIUD010000304.1 coordinate 334,071, forward strand.
TCATAGTGCCTGGCATTTTATAGTACCTCCAATAATGGGGGACTTCAAAGCAATATTAGCCATATTAAAGATATCCCCCATACTAGCTACCCTTTAGTTAGTGTTTTTGTTTACGCGAGGTGAATTATCTCAAATGTTTTGATAGAATGACGCAGATGTGTGTCTAGTGGGGAGGATAGTAATAGGTATTTATTAGCGAATTACGTTCTACCTCTATAACCAACCATAAACTCTTTACAGTAAAATCAAGACGCGGATGAAAGCTGCATCATTTCTGAATGAATGATGATGGGCTTGACAAGCGACTCAATTTGAATTCGTCGTCTGACACCATGTTATAGCGGCTCGGCATGACATACACTCATCCATAGCGTCTCGAGGCAGAGATCTGATTGGTGGTAACTTACCATACCATCCATAACACACCTTAAAAAGCTGTGATCAGCCGTCAGATCATCCGCATCCACGGTGAATCAGGTCTCGCTCACTCATCAGATTTTCGCACAGGCCGTCTTTTCCCCCACTGACTCACACCACTTTCCGCCTTTCCCCGCCTTCAGCTCAGATCGTCGGCAGGCTTATCCGCGGATTCCTGCCAGTCAGCGCAACTCACTAGCGAACTTTGCAACCGCTTGCGCCTCGAGCTTGCCGAAACGGGGGGAACTCCCCCAAACCCCTTTTCGCCTTGTGTGGACGGGAGGGCTCTTCGCGAGGCGACTCGACTTGCGGCTCTTGCCGTTCAGCTTTATCCCTTACGCCTTTCTCTTACCATCACCCCACCTCACCTTGCCTCACCTCATCTCACCTTTCTGTAATAAGTCTCATCTCTCTTTAACCTTTGTCACCTTGCCGACAATCTCTTCACCGTACTGGACCTTGCTTTTCCTTCTCGTCCCAGATCTCGTTGCTCAGCCCACATCCACTACCTCTCAGACACTCCAAGCAGAGGTTGTCTCAGAGCACGTTCCGTGAGTTAGGTAACTCGATTGACGGGAATCCATGGCTTCCTGGACTAGCTATACCGTGGAGGAAATTTCGTGCGTGGACTCTACCGATGCGCGTACATCCTAAGGTTAACCATTAGGATAGTAGTATAAGTTCTGGAGCCTAGTAAGATAGCTTAGTCTCACCATGAGTTGCAACTGGATGACCGTCAGGTGCAGGATGGCAAATTCCTATTATTGTCGCGTCAAGCGTGATTCTATTTGCTCGTTACGCCAGATCCAAGTTGTAAAGAGATTCTCATCTCCGTATTACAACAGATTATTCGATCCTTCTTCGCGATCTCTCGAGTCGCGAGATCCAAGTTCTTCTGATATTCTCAAGCTAGCGAATCGCGACGAAAGCTGTTACCTTTGTGAAGCCGCGACAAACTTTAACAACGTGAAGCGACGTCAGATATTGTGCGGAGACTAGACGCGGCATGACGCGACAAACGTTCCTGATGGTCACGAATCCTTGCCATGACGCCTTGTGCGACTTTACAGCTTGCTCTACGGGAGAGCTTCCCGCAGCCTCACGATTAAGTTGTCACTGCCGAGAAGACCGCTTCGCTTCGCTTCGAGATTCCTGAAACCGCTTCGCTTCGCTTCGAGATTCCTGAAACCGCTTCGCTTCGCTTCGAGATTCCTGAAACCGCTTCGCGACGAAAAGCTCCTGAAACCGTCGACGGTATTACTCGCAGCCTGCTACGCGAAGCTAACGAATGCACCCGACGCTGACGAAGGAGCGCGGAGCGTTGCGGCGGAGAGGATCTGACGGGCGACGCTGACGGAGACATGACGCCGACGAATACGTGACGCTGACGAAGACATTACGCTGACGAAGACATGACGCGACGAAGGATGTCGGAGAACAAGTGACGGAATTGAAAGTGATCACGCGACTTCGGAAGCAGCGCGAAGTGTCCGATGGGCGCGGTGGTGCGGAGCGTTCGATGACGGAGGAGCAGCTTGCGACGCGAGCTCGCGACGGCCGTACGAAGCTCGCGTCATCCGTACGAAGCTCGCGTCATCCGTACGAAGCTCGCGACATCCGTACGAAGCTCGTGACATCTGTACGAAGCTCGCGACATCCGTACGAAGCTCGCGACGGCCGTACGAAGCTCGCGACATCCGTACGAAGCTCGCGACATCTGTACGAAGCTCGCGACCTCCGTACGAAGCTCGCGACATCCGTACGAAGTCGCGAATGTCCCTGCTCACGACGTTCCTACGCAACATGTGACCCGCAACATGTCCCTGCTCACGACCCGCTACTACTACGGAGACGAGCTGTGGTGAGTTTTATTGAAACTCTCGTTTCATGACGGTTTTTTTTTGCTCGTATCATTCAATTTCTATAACAGTTGCTATTATTCTCTCGGTGATCGTGTTTAGTTTCCATTCAAACTGCTCATTTCTGTTTCCGCAAATTTCGGTTTCTGCACATTCATTCACGATGGCGTATCTCACTCGCTGCGCATTAAACTGTCCGTGCAGGACTGGTGGCGATATGAGCTTGTCTCATGGCGTTGGTCCATGGCGGCATGGCATTGGTCCATGGCGTCATGGCGTTGGTCCATGGCGTCATGGCATTGGTCCATGGCGTCATGGCAGTCCATGGCGTCATGGCATTGGTCCATCAGCAGCAGCGACTGGAGCAGCAGCGACTGGAGCATCAGCAGTCCATGGCAGTCCATGGCGCTATGGCAGTCCATGGCGCTATGGCAGTCCATGGCGCTATGGCAGTCCATGGCGTCATGGCAGTCCATGGCGTCATGGCAGTCCATGGCGTCATGGCAGTCCATGGCGTCATGGCAGTCCATGGCGTCATGGCAGTCCATGGCGTCATGGCAGTCCATGGCGTCATGGCAGTCCATGGCGTCATGGCAGTCCATGGCGTCATGGCAGTCCATGGCGTCATGGCAGTCCATGGCGTCATGGCAGTCCATGGCGTCATGGCAGTCCATGGCGTCATGGCAGTCCATGGCGTCATGGCAGTCCATGGCGTCATGGCAGTCCATGGCGTCATGGCAGTCCATGGCGTCATGGCAGTCCATGGCGTCATGGCAGTCCATGGCGTCATGGCAGTCCATGGCGTCATGGCAGTCCATGGCGTCATGGCAGTCCATGGCGTCATGGCAGTCCATGGCGTCATGGCAGTCCATGGCGTCATGGCGTTGGTCCATCAGCAGCAGCGACTGGAGCATCAGCAGCAACAGGAGCGGCCACGACTGGAGCAGCAAGTAAGTTGAGCCCTGACAGAACACCCCCGTTCCTTCCTCCTGATTCGCATCACCTCGTTTTTGAAGGTTGCCATTTCCTGTTGTCTTGGCCGTTTTGCTTAGCATGTTGTTTCTCTTGATCATTTCGCAGCTGTGCCTGTACGCTCTACCCAGCTGACCTTCTCTATAGTAGGGGTTGCAACTCTCTGTGCCTTGTGCAGGGGTGACAAGGGGTGGCTGGGGCAGCTGAGGCCGCGGATGGCGAGGTGGGGTAGTGCTGCTGCGTTGGAGGCAACTGGTGCAGGAGCAACTGGAGAAACCTCAACTGGAGAAACAAGTAAGTAACCTCAACCTCAACTGCTCCTTTCTTTGTCTTTATGGCTTGCGTGTTCGTTGTCGTTTTTCCACTCTCGTTTTTTCTCCTTGCATTCTTTATTCTTCTCTCTGTTAATTCATGCTCTACTCATAAACTCTACTTGTGGGATTGCAACTCTCTGGTCGCTGTGCAGGGAACGTAAACACATGGGTGGGAAGATGGAGCAACAGCGACAGGAGCAGCACCTGCAGCTGCAGCGACTGGACAACAAGTAAGCAACAGAAGCCGTGACGTTTGTTCGCTGTCGACTTTGTGGCCTTCTTTGTGGGATTGCAACTTGCTTTCTCTGCATTCGTTGTTGTTCCCTCTCTGTCAAATCTCTCTGCCAACTTGTAACCTCTACGCTGCAACTAACCATCTCTGTGGGATTGCAACTCTCTGTTCGCTGTGCAGGGAACGTTGCGGCTGGGCAGATGGAGCAACATGGGCAGTGGTAGCAGCGACAGCAGGAGGAGAAAGGCAGTGGCAGAAGCAGCGGCAAATGCAACAGCTTCAGTCGCAGCAGCAATGGCAAAGGCAGGAGCGCCAGTGGCAGCGGCAGCGTTGCTATGCTGCTAATGGCAGCGGCAGCGTCTTCTTGAATAAGGGGCAACCTCCCATCTCCTCTACGCTTTCCTGGCGCTGCTGCTGGTTTATGGAGGAGTGAAAGCCTAGTAGTTAGGAAGATGGGGCAGGAGCGACTGGATAGCACCTGCTGCGTTGTGGGCAGCTGGAGCAGCAGCGACTGGATAAGCTAGTAAGTAATTGGCCCCATGACAGAACACCCCCGTGTCCTTCTATTCCCCCCTCTCCCTTCTCTCTCCTCAGTCGAGTTTTCTTCTGCCTTAGTAGTTTCAATTGCTTTCGTCGCTTTTCCGCTGTCCTTTTTCCTCCTTGCATTCGATATTCTTCACTCTGTCAATCTGCTCTGTCGACTCACTGACTGATCTTCCTTGTGCGATTGCGACTCTCTGGCACTGTGCAGGGCGTTAGTCTGGGGTGGGAGGAGCAGCAGCAACAGGAGCAGCATTGACAGCGGCAGCAGTGGCAGCAGGAGGAGAGCGGCAGTGGCGGAAGCAGTAGTGTGAGCGGCAGCGGCAGGGGCAGAAGAAGTGGCAACACGAGAAGAATGCCCTACACTTTCTGGCGCTGCTGCTGGGTGTTGGGAGGCCAATCAATGCCAGTCAAAGCCAGTCAACGCCAGACAAAGTCAGTTAACGCCAGTCAATCTTGTGAGCTGCAGCAGTGGAGCAGGGGAGCTGAGGAGACGGCTGGAAGGGATCCCAAGAGGAAGGAGACGGCTGGAATGCCCTGAGCTGCAGCAGGGAAGGCACGGAGGGGACACAAAATGGACACCAGCAGCCTGCGTGCTGCTGCTGGTGCTGATGTGGAGTGATGGCACAACAACAAGCAGCTCTGATGCTGTGTTGGCTAGCAGAGATACCAGCGGTGGCAGCGGCAGTGGGAGCAGGAGAGAGGCCCGCAGTGACATTACCTGGTGGCAGCAGCAGTGGCGACAGAAGGGATGCAAGTAGTGACCAGCGGTGGCAGCGGCAGTGGGAGCAGGAGAGGGGCCCGCAATTCTGGGAGCAGGAGAGAGGCCCGCATGACATTACCCGGTGGCAGTAGCAGTGGCGACAGAAGGGGATGCGAGTAGTGACACCAGCGGTGGCAACGACAGTGGGAGCAGGAGAGAGGCCCGCTATGACAGTACAGCTGGCAGCAGCAGTGGCTGGCAGCAGAAGAGAAGACCAGCAGTGACACATGCGGTGGCAGCAGCGGTGGGAGAAGGAGAGAGGTCCGCAATGACACTACAGCTGACAGCAGCAGTGGCTGGCAGCAGAAGAGAAGACCAGCAGTGACACATGCGGTGGCAGCAGCGGTGGGAGAAGGAGAGAGGCCCGCTATGACAGTACAGCTGGCAGCAGCAGTGGCTGGCACCAGAAGGGAAGACCAGCAGTGACACCAGCGGTGGCCGGTGGGAGAAGGAGAGAGGTCCTCAATGACACTACAGCTGACAGCAGCAGTGGCTGGCAGCAGAAGAGAAGACCAGCAGTGACACATGCGGTGGCAGCAGCGGTGGGAGAAGGAGAGAGGTCCGCAATGACACTACAGCTGACAGCAGCAGTGGCTGGCAGCAGAAGAGAAGACCAGCAGTGACACATGCGGTGGCAGCAGCGGTGGGAGAAGGAGAGAGGTCCGCAATGACACTACAGCTGACAGCAGCAGTGGCTGGCAGCAGAAGAGAAGACCAGCAGTGACACATGCGGTGGCAGCAGCGGTGGGAGAAGGAGAGAGGTCCGCAATGACACTACAGCTGACAGCAGCAGTGGCTGGCAGCAGAAGATAAGACAAGCAGTGACACATGCGGTGGCAGCAGCGGTGGGAGAAGGAGAGAGGTCCGCAATGACACTACAGCTGACAGCAGCAGTGGCTGGCAGCAGAAGAGAAGACCAGCAGTGACACATGCGGTGGCAGCAGCGGTGGGAGAAGGAGAGAGGTCCGCAATGACACTACAGCTGACAGCAGCAGTGGCTGGCAGCAGAAGAGAAGACCAGCAGTGTGAGCAGATGCTAGCAGGGATGGCTAGCGGTGGGAGCAGATGCTAGCAGGGAAGGCTAGCAGTGGGAGCAGACGAGAAGAGAAGACCAGCAGTGGAAGCAGACAGGAAGAGAGGACCAGCAGTGGGAGCAGATGCTAGCAGGGAAGGCTAGCAGTGGGAGCAGATGCTAGCAGGGATGGCTAGCAGTGGGAGCAGACGAGAAGAGAAGACCAGCAGTGGAAGCAGACGAGAAGAGAGGACCAGCAGTGGGAGGAGATGCTAGCAGGGATGGCTAGCAGTGGGAGCAGATGCTAGCAGGGAAGGCTAGCAGTGGGAGCAGATTCTCAAAACTCTTCAAATGGTGAGTTTTGAGAGACGTCTCAAAACTCACGCCCCCTCGTTCCTGACTGCAGATTTGCTGCAGTGAGCAAAACGCGGGTTTTGAGAGCAAAACGCCTCAAAACTCACACTTGTTCTGGCTGAGGTTGTTGTTCTTGCTTTCTCCTGGTGGGCACTTCAAGTGAGGCGCTTTGACCCCCTGGGGGGCAAAGGATCAACATGAGGAGCAGCGGGAGGTGGAGCGGCGCCTTCAAGTGAGGCGCTTTGACCCCCTGGGGGGCAAAGGATCAACACATGAGGAGCAGCGAGAGGTGGAGCGGCGCCTTCAAGTGAGGCGCTTTGACCCCCTGGGGGGCAAAGGATCAACACAAGAGGAGCAGCGAGAGGTGGAGCGGCGCCTTCAAGTGAGGCGCTTTGACCCCCTGGGGGGCAAAGGATCAACACACGAGGAGCAGCGAGAGGTGGAGCGGCGCCTTCAAGTGAGGCGCTTTGACCCCCTGGGGGGCAAAGGATCAACACAAGAGGAGCAGCGAGAGGTGGAGCGGCGCCTTCAAGTGAGGCGCTTTGACCCCCTGGGGGGCAAAGGATCAACACACGAGGAGCAGCGAGAGGTGGAGCGGCGCCTTCAAGTGAGGCGCTTTGACCCCCTGGGGGGCAAAGGATCAACACACGAGGAGCAGCGAGAGGTGGAGCGGCGCCTTCAAGTGAGGCGCTTTGACCCCCTGGGGGGCAAAGGATCAACACACGAGGAGCAGCGAGAGGTGGAGCGGCGCCTTCAAGTGAGGCGCTTTGACCCCCTGGGGGGCAAAGGATCAACACATGAGGAGCAGCGAGAGGTGGAGCGGCGCCTTCAAGGAGGAAGATAATTTTTGTGTTTTCCCTCTCCTAGGTGCAGCAAGAACCGGGGCAACACTTAGGGCGAAGCAACAGCTGGTGGGGCAGCAGCTGGAAGGAGCAACTTCAACTGAGGTGCCTACTTTGCCCCGCTGGGGGGCAAAGGATAACTTTTGTGCCACCCCTCTTCTAGGTACAGCACGGACGGGGGGCAACACCGCGGGCGGAGCAACACGGGGATGCTGCAGCTAGGACCCGCTGTAAGCTGCAGTCTGCTTTTTGTTTCTTGGTTTGTCTAACTCGTAATGTTGTATTTTGTGTGTGTTCGTGTCTTAGCCGTCACCAAGACATCAAGAGCGCTTCTGCCCCCTCGGTAAGCTATCTTTCATTTCTGCGTTTTTGTTTTCAACATGCACTAATCTCGTGGTTTGTTGCCTCCCTCCCCTTTCAGACAGCCCCAAGACTTCAACACGCCTTCATTCCCCTCGGTACGTGCTCGTCCATTTCTGCTTTCCTGTTTTCCACATGCACTAATGTCGTGGTTTGTTGCCTCCCTCCCCTTTCAGACAGCCCCAAGACTTCAACACGCCTTCATTCCCCTCGGTACGTGCTCGTCCATTTCTGCTTTCCTGTTTTCCACATGCACTAATGTCGTGGTTTGTTGCCTCCCTCCCCTTTCAGACAGCCCCAAGACTTCAACACGCCTTCATTCCCCTCGGTACGTGCTCGTCCATTTCTGCTTTCCTGTTTTCCACATGCACTAATGTCGTGGTTTGTTGCCTCCCTCCCCTTTCAGACAGCCCCAAGACTTCAACACGCCTTCATTCCCCTCGGTACGTGCTCGTCCATTTCTGCTTTCCTGTTTTCCACATGCACTAATGTCGTGGTTTGTTGCCTCCCTCCCCTTTCAGACAGCCCCAAGACTTCAACACGCCTTCATTCCCCTCGGTACGTGCTCGTCCATTTCTGCTTTCCTGTTTTCCACATGCACTAATGTCGTGGTTTGTTGCCTCCCTCCCCTTTCAGACAGCCCCAAGACTTCAACACGCCTTCATTCCCCTCGGTACGTGCTCGTCCATTTCTGCTTTCCTGTTTTCCACATGCACTAATGTCGTGGTTTGTTGCCTCCCTCCCCTTTCAGACAGCCCCAAGACTTCAACACGGAAGATGGGAGGAGTAGCGGAGGTGGGAGGAGAAGCGGAGGCGGAGGAGTAGTGGAGGAGAGGAGCAGCGGAGGAGCAGGGGAGGCGGAGGCGGCAGGAGGAAGGATTCCCTGCCATTGCCACTACCAGTGAGCATTCTTCTTTCCTGCTCTTGATTTCTTTCGCCTTTGCATGGATGGTCGCTGCTTTGTTCGGTTGGCGTCAATCTTGTATCAGTTTTTGGCTCTGGATGCAATCGCTGATTGCTCATCATGTTTTCTTCCATCCCATTCCGCAGGAGATGCATCGGAGGGGACAGAGCAGCGGAGAGAAGGCCAAAGGAGCAGAGGGCACGGAGGAGAGAAGGCATGGAGGGAAGAAGGCCAAAGGAGCAGAGGCGCAGAGAACCGCACAGCTGCAATTTCCCCCATCGCTGCTGGCCGCACGGAGGAGAGAAGGCATGGAGGAGAGAAGGCATGGAGGAGAGAAGGCATGGAGGAGAGAAGGCATGGAGGAGAGAAGGCATGGAGGAGAGAAGGCATGGAGGGAAGAAGGCCAAAGGAGCAGAGGCGCAGAGAACCGCACAGCTGCAATTTCCCCCATCGCTGCTGGCCGCACGGAGGAGAGAAGGCACGGAGGAGAGAAGGCATGGAGGAGAGAAGGCATGGAGGAGAGAAGGCACAGAGGCACTAGCCAGCTGCGAGCTGTTACTGCCTCCCGCGTGCTGCTGCTGGTGCTGTGAAGTGATGGGATGGCAGCTGCTACCTCCCTCGCTCCTACCTCCCTCCCGCATGCTGCTGCTGGTGCTGTGAAGCGATGGGATGGCAGCTGCTACCACCCGCGTTCTCCCTCCCGCGTGCTGCTGCTGGTGCTGTGAAGTGATGGGACGGCGAGGAGCAGCAGAGGATTCCCCGCCATTGCTACTGCCGGTGAGCATCTTCTTTGGTGCTTTGATCTCTTCATCCTTTGGCCGTTGCCTTGTTCGCTTTTCATCATTTTGTCGTTGCCTTAATTTCGAATCGCTTCTTGGCACTGGGTGCAATCATTGCGTGCTCATAGGCTTTTTCCTCCTTTGCATTCCGCAGGAGATGCATCGGAGGGGACGGAGCAGCAAAGGAACAGCGGAGGCGCAGCAGAGGAGAGGAGCAGCGGGGGAGAGGAGAAGAGGAGATGCGTCAGAAGCTGAAGAGCGAAGGGACAGAGGAGGCAAAGGAGGATCCTCTGCCACTGCCGGTGAGGATCTCCTTTCCTGCTCTCGATCAATGGTCGTTGCCTTATTCGCTACTTGTTTGTTCTCAATCAGTCGTTGGCACTGTGTGCAACCACTGGGTGCAATTGGCGCAATCAGCTCACAGACTTTCTTTTCCTATTCCGCAGGAGATGCAGAAGAGGAGATGCATCAGAGGAGGAGGAGCAGAGAAGATGAATCAGAGGAGGAGGAGCAGAGGAGATGCATCAGAGGAGGAGGAGCAGAGGAGATGCATCAGAGGAGGAGGAGCAGCGAAGATGCATCAGAGGAGGAGGAGCAGAGGAGATGCATCAGAGGAGGAGGAGGAGCAAAGGAGATGCATCAGCGGAGGAAGAGCAGAGGAGGTGCATCAGAGGAGGAGGAGCACCTGAGGATAGGAGGCAAGCGAATGATCGAAGGAGCAAAGGAGGAGGCGAAGGAGAATCCCCTGCCACTGCCGGTGAGAATCTGCTTTCCTGCTCTCGATCGATGGTGCCGTTGCCCTATTCGCTATGCTCTTGTTCTCACTTGCTTGTGTGCAACTATAGGGTGCATTTGGTGCAATGCGCTCATAGACTTTCTCTTCTCATTCCGCGGGATATGGAGCAGAGGAGATGCGTCAGAGGAGGAGGAGATGCATCAGAAGTGATGGTGCTGCTACCTTCCTCGCTCCTACCTCCCTCCCGCGTGCTGCTGCTGGTGCTGTGAAGTGATGGGATGGCAGCTGCTACCTTCCTCGCTCCTACCTCCCTCCCGCGTGCTGCTGCTGGTGCTGTGAAGTGATGGGACGGCAGCTGCTACCTCCCTCGCTCCTACCTCCCTCCCGCGTGCTGCTGCTGGTGCTGTGAAGTGATGGGACGGCAGCTGCTACCTTCCTCGCTCCTACCTCCCTCCCGCGTGCTGCTGCTGGTGCTGTGAAGTGAAGGGACAGCGAGCAGAAGAGAGGCCAGCAGTGGGACCAGCGGTGGCAGCAGCAGTGGGAGCTCAAGAGAGGCCCGCAGTGATATTACTGGTTTCAGCAGGCGTGGCAGCAGAAGGGAATGCAAGCAGTGGTAGCAGCGGTGGTAGCAGCAGTGTCAGCAGAAGAGAAGGCCGCCCTTCCCGTGTGCTACTGCAGAGGAGCAGAGGAGCAGCAGTGGGAGAAAATGATGCTGCCTCCCTCCCTTGTGCAGAAGAGAAGGCCAGTGCAGGAGAGGTGATGAGCAGGTGAATAGAGCAGAGGAGCAGAGAAGGGTCCAGAGTTGGCAGCAGCAAGGTGCCGGGTGCAGAGCTGGCAGCAAGGTGCCGGCTGTACCTACCTTTGGCTTCCTTGTGCTGCCTCGCTCCTACCTCCCTCGCATGTGCTGCTGCTGGTTCTGTGAAGTGGTGGAGTGGTGATGCACTGGAGGGGGAGTGGTGCTGCTGCTGCGTTGGGAGGTGGTGCTGCTGCTGCTGCATTGGAGGGGGAGCACCCGCAGTGACACCAGTGGTGGGAGTATGGGAGAGGCATGCGGTGACACTACCGGTGGCAGCAACAGTGGCACCAGCAGTGGCAGCAGCAGTGGAGGGGGAGTGGTGCTGCAGTGGAGGGGGAGTGGTGCTGCACTGGAGGGGGAGTGGTGCTGCAGTGGAGGGGGAGTGGTGCTGCATTAAAGAGCAAAGAGCAAAGGAGCACGGTGGTGGATGACGACGGTGATTGTCTTTTTCACTTGAGTTGTTGTGTTTGTTCGAATGCATGTCGTTGCCTTGGTTCTGCTCTGAGTGGATGTCGAATGGATGTCGTTGCCAAGTTTTCCACTTGCTTCTGCTCTGAGTTCTCTCTTGGCACTGCCTGCAATCGGGGCCTTACACTCATCGTCCCTGACTCATTCTCCTCCCATTTCACAGAAGGACGCAGAGGCGAGGGAGCAGCAGACGAGACGGATCAGCAGTGGAGATGCAGAGGAGAACGCTGCTACAGGCGAGCAGAGGAGACGGGTGGTAGAGGCGAGCAGAGGAGACGGGTGGTACAGGCGAGTAGAGCAGACGGGTGGTACAGGCGAGCAGGGGAGATAGCAGCTACAGGCGAGCAGGGGAGATGGCTGCTACAGGCGAGCAGGGGAGATAGCTGCTACAGGCGAGCAGGGGAGATAGCTGCTACAGGCGAGCAGGGGAGATGGTTGCTACAGGCGAGCAGAGGAGACGGGTGGTACAGGCGAGCAGAGGAGACGGGTGGTACAGGCGAGTAGAGGAGACGGGTTGATTGCCATGAGCGGGCCAGCGAGCTGTACCTACCTTTAGCTGCCAAGGAGCTGTGAAGGGAATGAATCAGCTGTGAAGGGAATGAATCAGTCGTGAAGGGGATGAAGCAGCTGTGAAGGGGATGAAGCAGCTGTGAAGGGGATGAAGCAGCTGTGAAGGGGATGAAGCAGCTGTGAAGGGGATGAAGCAGCTGTGAAGGGGATGAAGCAGCTGTGAAGGGGATGAAGCAGCTGTGAAGGGGATGAAGCAGCTGTGAAGGGGATGAAGCAGCTGTGAAGGGGATGAAGCAGCTGTGAAGGGGATGAAGCAGCTGTGAAGGGGATGAAGCAGCTGTGAAGGGGATGAAGCAGCTGTGAAGGGGATGAAGCAGCTGTGAAGGGGATGAAGCAGCTGTGAAGGGGATGAAGCAGCTGTGAAGGGGATGAAGCAGCTGTGAAGGGGATGAAGCAGCTGTGAAGGGGATGAAGCAGCTGTGAAGGGGATGAAGCAGCTGTGAAGGGGATGAAGCAGCTGTGAAGGGGATGAAGCAGCTGTGAAGGGGATGAAGCAGCTGTGAAGGGGATGAAGCAGCTGTGAAGGGGATGAAGCAGCTGTGAAGGGGATGAAGCAGCTGTGAAGGGGATGAAGCAGCTGTGAAGGGGATGAAGCAGCTGTGAAGGGGATGAAGCAGCTGTGAAGGGGATGAAGCAGCTGTGAAGGGGATGAAGCAGCTGTGAAGGGGATGAAGCAGCTGTGAAGGGGATGAAGCAGCTGTGAAGGGGATGAAGCAGCTGTGAAGGGGATGAAGCAGCTGTGAAGGGGATGAAGCAGCTGTGAAGGGGATGAAGCAGCTGTGAAGGGGATGAAGCAGCTGTGAAGGGGATGAAGCAGCTGTGAAGGGGATGAAGCAGCTGTGAAGGGGATGAAGCAGCTGTGAAGGGGATGAAGCAGCTGTGAAGGGGATGAAGCAGCTGTGAAGGGGATGAAGCAGCTGTGAAGGGGATGAAGCAGCTGTGAAGGGGATGAAGCAGCTGTGAAGGGGATGAAGCAGCTGTGAAGGGGATGAAGCAGCTGTGAAGGGGATGAAGCAGCTGTGAAGGGGATGAAGCAGCTGTGAAGGGGATGAAGCAGCTGTGAAGGGGATGAAGCAGCTGTGAAGGGGATGAAGCAGCTGTGAAGGGGATGAAGCAGCTGTGAAGGGGATGAAGCAGCTGTGAAGGGGATGAAGCAGCTGTGAAGGGGATGAAGCAGCTGTGAAGGGGATGAAGCAGCTGTGAAGGGGATGAAGCAGCTGTGAAGGGGATGAAGCAGCTGTGAAGGGGATGAAGCAGCTGTGAAGGGGATGAAGCAGCTGTGAAGGGGATGAAGCAGCTGTGAAGGGGATGAAGCAGCTGTGAAGGGGATGAAGCAGCTGTGAAGGGGATGAAGCAGCTGTGAAGGGGATGAAGCAGCTGTGAAGGGGATGAAGCAGCTGTGAAGGGGATGAAGCAGCTGTGAAGGGGATGAAGCAGCTGTGAAGGGGATGAAGCAGCTGTGAAGGGGATGAAGCAGCTGTGAAGGGGATGAAGCAGCTGTGAAGGGGATGAAGCAGCTGTGAAGGGGATGAAGCAGCTGTGAAGGGGATGAAGCAGCTGTGAAGGGGATGAAGCAGCTGTGAAGGGGATGAAGCAGCTGTGAAGGGGATGAAGCAGCTGTGAAGGGGATGAAGCAGCTGTGAAGGGGGAGCAGAGTTTGGGGGAAGCAGAGTTGAGGGGAGCAGAGGAGAGGAGCAGAGGAGTTGGCTGAGGGGAGGAGAGCAGCGGAGAAGAGCAGAGAAGAGCACAGCGGCACTGCACTGGCCGCCACTGCTGCTGGCCGCTTGGAGGAGCGAAGGCGCCAGTGTTGACACGAGCAAGATCGAGCTGTTACCACCTGCTGCTGCCTTGTGCTCCCGCCTCTCTCGCCTTTGCTGCTGCTGCTGCTGCTGCTGCTGATGGAGTGATGGGACGACAGCTGCTACCTTCCTCGCTCCTACCTCCCTCCCGCGTGCTGCTGCTGGTGCTGTGAAGTGATGTGACGGTGAGCAGAAGTGAAGGCAGGCAGTGACACCAGCGGTGGCAGCGGCAGTGGGAGCAGAAGGGATTGCAAGAGGAGACACTAGCGGTGGCAGTAGCAGTGGCACTACTGCAGAGGAGACAGCTGGCACCAGCTGGGAAGAGAGGAGCAGTAGGAGATGGAGGAGTGGGGAAGCAGAGTGACGGGGAGCAGGTGAATGGAGCAGAGGAGCAGGGAAGGAGCCAGAGTTGGCAGCAGCAAGATGCGAGCTGTACCTACCTTTAGCTGCCTCGCTCCTACCTCCCTCCACTGTGATGCTGCTGGTGCTGTGAAGCGGTGGAGCGGTGAGGGGTGCTGCTGCGTTGGGAGGTGGTGGTGGTGGTGCTGCTGCTGCATTGGAGGGAAGCACACGCAGTGACACCAGCGGTGGCAGCAACAGTGGAAGCAGGGGAGAGGCATGCAGTATTCTACTGGTGGCAGCAGCAGTGGCAGTAGAAGGGGTTGCAAGAGGAGACACTAGTGGTGGCAATAGCTGTGGCAGAGGAGACGACTGGCACCTGCTGGGAAGAGAGGAGCTGTAGGAGCAGAAGAGAAGGCCACCTGCTGGGAGGAGCAGCAATGGCAGCCACGTGCCTCCATAGGAGCAGAGGAGCAGAGGGGATGGCTGGCAGCAGAGTGATGGGGGGAGCAGAGTGAGGAGGGAGCGGAGTGACCCAGAGAGAGGGAGAGAGAGTGAGTGTGAGGATCAGAGTGAGAGTGAGGGTCAGAGTGAGAGTGAGGGTCAGAGTGAGTGTGAGGGTTTGAGTGAGTGTGAGGGTGAGAGTGAGAGTGAGAGTGAGAGTGAGAGTGAGTGTGAGGTGTGAGGTGTGAGGACCTTGTATGCTGGTTTGAGGCGCCTCAAATCCAGTAGTGAGCTGCCGGTGGCAGTTCTGTTGTGTCCTGCAGTGCACTGCAGTGTTCCGTTCCTCCTCTCTTCTCTTCTCTGAGTTTTGAGAGACATCTCAAAACTCACTAACACTCTCTCTCTTACTAAACTTGTGAGTTTTGAGAGATGTCTCAAAACTCACGCCTTCCTCACTGCAGTTTAGCTGCAGTGAGCAAAATCAGGGTTTCGGGAGATGTCCCAAAACTCTTTTGCATGTTCTCACTGCAAGCTCTGCAGTGAGCAAAACTGTACAGCTGGTCAGGAAGCAAGACCGGGCAGCATTGGATTTGAGATTAATTTTCACCTGCCCCTGGGCAGTATCCAGTTTCCTTTTGTGTTCTGTCTCCCCCCCCAGGTCCCAAGCGATGGTTCCCACCTCACCGTGGTGCTTGGGTGAACGTTGGGAGCTCTGCTCCTGGCGGCCAAGAGGAACCCCCCATGCACACCTACAGTGCATGGGTAGTATGTTAGTACGATCAATAAATCATTTTGGATCATGATTAAGAACTTTGAATAGATAATTGAGCCTTCCTAATTTAGGCTAGATATGCAAGAATTAGGGGTGTACTTTCTGACAATGGAATGCCAAGAAGAGAGCAAAGCAGTTGCATGAATCCAAAGCAGCCTTGTAACTACTAAACTGTGCTCAGGTTTAGTCACATTCGCTGGAGACACAGCAAATCATTCAAAGCTACTGACTGCTTATTGCCCTAGGCCACTACCCCTAGCAGACTAATACCGTAACATAACTGCTTTATGACTGCAACGAGCTGGTGCGAACTCTACTAGATTGTTCTTGTGTGGCAAGAGCAAGAGCAAGAACAGCATAACGAGTTCTGTGCGAGCAGACATGATCAGTCAGTGAGGGGATCGGCTCGCAGCGAGTAGAGCAGCAGGCGGCCGTCCTCAAGGCCCACGAGAATGGCATCCTCACTGGTGACGGCAATGGAGCACGCGGCCACTCCCACTCCTTCATACACCACCACCGTCGCCAGAGTGAAGAAGGACCGTACTGTTACCCGCCCCGCTGCTCCTGCTGTCACCAGGAACTCACCACACACACTCGCTGCCATGCATGTCACACTGTCCACCTCTGCTGCTGCTGCTGCTGCTGTGGCTGCTGCTGTTGCTTGTGATGGGGATGCTGGCGTTGGTGTTGCAGATGCGGTAGGTGATCGGATCTGCTGGCTGTCGGTGGAGCCAGAAGCAGGCAGGGACACAGACAGAGACACAGGTGTGCCGCGTCCTCCACTGCCAGTCGCAGCTGCTTTATTCTCACCACTGCTGGAACTACCCCCTGCAGCACCTTCATTCTGACTCTCCGCACCACCAGCAGCACCACCAGCAGCACCACCAGCAGCACCACCAGCAGCACCACCAGCAGCAACGCCAACAGCAACACCAGCAGAAGCGGCAGTGGCGGTGGCGGTGGTGGCGGCGGTGGGTCCAGTGGGAACAGCAGCGAGCCACTTGCCGTTGATGGACGCCACGCGCAGCCAGCCATCGGCATCGGAGTGCACTGCCACCAGCGCCAGCTGGCTGACTGCCATTCGCTGCACGGCGTGGCGCAGCGGGTGGCGGATGCAGCGGATGAAGCGGCCCGAGGAGAGCGAGTGCAGCAGCAGCGAGCCGTCCAGTGAGGCCGAGAAGACCAGGTCGAGTGGGGAGGAGGCGAGCACCTGAGTGACCACGTCGTCATGGCCGCAGAGCAGCAGGTGCGGCTTGCAGGGCAGCACGGGGTCAGCGGAGGGGCGTGGCTGTGCTCGGTCCACATGCCACACCATGACTGTCGTGTCGCGACTGCCTGTCGCCATCCACAAGCCGTCGTCCGATGCTGTGTGGTCGTGGGGAGAAGAGAGGGAGTAGGGAAGGGGCATTTTGACGAGTGTGGGGGCGAGGCATGTCGAGCAGACAGAGAGGAGTGTGATAGTGACAGCAAGCTTGGCAACACACGTCTTTCATGGCAGTACCAGGCTGACTAGATCAATAAAGCAGCTGAGAGGCAGGGTGACTAACCAGAGAGGCAGGTGACGACGTCGGTGTGCTGCCTGACGGCCTGCAGGGTGCGGCCGTCACTGATAGCCACGAGGCGTGTGGAGCAGTCCCAGTGCGCCGCGCACAGCAGGAAGGGCGAGGTGGCCCCGCGCAGCAGCGCGAAGCAGTGCGGACTCACGTCCCCACTCGTGGACGCAAAGGGCGCCCCGATTCGCCGAGAGATGAGCGGCTCGCTCAGCGAGAAGGGCACGTCCTGAGGGGTGCCGGGGGAGGAGAGGAGGGGGGGGAAAGGTTTGTTGGGACAGAACGATGTTGTATGGAGAGGAGACAACGACAGAAACGGACAGGAGTATGGGAGTGGCAAGGGCTGGCAGAGGCAGTGTCCAGTGCGTGTAGGCAGAGTGAGAGCCTGTGTGTGTGTGCAAATTCCATGAGTGCCTACTCTCACCGCAGCGAGCACTTGGTATCCCGAGCTGTACGGCGTGTTCCACAGCCGCGCCGCCATACACTGCCCCCTCGTTACTGTCACCACCCGCCCCTGTGCCACACCCACAAACACCACCCCCACCTCCCACTGCTGCCGCAACACCTCCCCCACACTCCCCGCTCCACCCCCACTACCACCCGCAGCACCCCCAGCAGGGGGGCACGCTGGCACCACAGCAGAAAGTCCAAGCGCCGCCGGCCGGTGCAGCAGCGGGCGGGCGGAGCGGGGCGGCGGGCCGCGGGGCTCGTGTGGGCGGCGGAAGAGCTGCGCGGGCGTCTGACCAAAAGCAGCGATCTGCTCCTCTACTGCCGCGCGGTCCATGGGGTCTTCTAGAGCGTCCATGTCCACTGCACCCTCGTATGTGAGATAGAAGAACACGTTGTCTGCCTCCATGGCTGACAGGCCCCGCTGCTGGTACCCGAAGATGAGGTCGATCCAACGGTGGAGGTTTGAGCTGACCCACTCGCTCTCGAGGGCCTCCCGGTTGAGCCGCACGAAGAGCTCCGGACTGCCCTGCTTGTGGGATGGGGGGGGCATGGGGTTGTGTGGCATTAGGGAGGGACGGAGACAAGGAAGACAAGTGCAATTTTTTTTTCATAGCACGTCTCGAACACCCCTCAGCTCGGCCCGCACACACTCTCAACCTCTCACACCACACCCCATCCTCCACAGCCCCACCCATTCACCCCATGGCCTCACCTGCGCCCAGGGCGGCAAGACAACATCATTGAGCATTGAGCCGTCCTGGCACTGCCCCAGGTACAGGTGGTTGGCGTTGGCGAGGAAGTCACGCACCTTTGAGTCGACTCAAACAACACACCTCATTCCATCAGCCCCTTTCACCCCATGTGATGTGACCCACCTGAGCCCATGGCGGCAGCACCACGTCGTTGAGCATGGAGCCGTCCTGGCACTGCCCCAGGTACAGGTGGTTGGCGTTGGCGAGGAAGTCAGGCAGATAGAAGAACTCGGGGATGAGTTCCTTGACGTCGCTCGTGTTGGTGAGGCAGTTGGCCCACGTCACTGCCACTGACTGAAATAGCCGATCTGCATGGTCAAACTTGCCTCCCTGTCATTGGTTGAGGGGCGGGGGGAGAGGAGTGAGGGGTGATGTGAGGAGGTGCAGTGTGAGTGAAGGCAGTGTGCATGGCATGGCCTCACCACAGCAGGCCACGAGCAGAGAAAAACACGGCAGATGAGAGCAGGGCAGAACAGAGCACTGTGGATGAGAGGGGAGCGAGCATGACCTGCAGGCGGCAGCTGAGTGTGGCGAAGGGTTCGAGGCGCAGCAGGTAGAATAACACGATGCCCGCTGTGGAGTAGTGTGAGCCGTACAGGAAACTGCTCTCATGCAAGGGGAGAAACGGTGAGGGGGGAGAGAGGGGAGAGGAGGGAGAGGTATGGGGGTGATTTTGGCCGGCATGGCATAGATGACAGCACTGTGCTGGTGAGGAGTGGCGAGTCATACATGTCATGGCGATGGATGGACAACAGTCGGCACTCACCTTGGAATATCGGGGTCTCTGAAACTCTCTGCTCTGTCACGGAACATCTGCACTCGCACCCAGGGTGAGAGTTGGGGAGAGAATAAGTGGATGGAAAGAGAAAATTTAGCGAGTGCATGCATGCAACACACTGACAGATGTGAGTATGCCACAACCGTGCTGGGCTGAGCCGAAAAACTCTCAGCAATCAAGTAGCAGCACACACGCCCCACGAGCAAAGCAACAGCAAACCACCATGCCACCCCACCCACCACGCACCTCAAGGCGCTTGGCATTAAGTGCCCCCACGGGCTTGCCGAGGTCACGGAAGGTGCTCTCGCTCTGCAGGTCCAGCTGCTCGCTGTCATAATCAGCGATCACCCAGGGGAACACGGGGTACTGCGCGAGGTCGTTGTACGTGCGCCCCGCCAGCGTGTTGAGCGCCATCAGGTACTCAAAGTTGCTCAGCTCGCGCCGCCGCCACGCCGCTGCCGCCTTCTCCGCGCCGTCCAGCGCGCGGCGCCGGTCCACCACCATCACGTGCTCCTCGCGGGCGCGAGTTGAGCGCGCTGTGGCGTTGGCCACGGCTGCCATCTTGGCTGCGAAGTCGGCTGCCAGGCGCGGCGAGGCGAAGGTGAAGAGCGCTGGGGGGCGCGCGGCGGGGGAGGTGAAGGAGAGCTCGAGAGCCGTGTAGCGCAGGAGGAAGCGCGTTACTCGGATGAGGCGCAGCTGGGGGTGGGGGAAGTGGGATAGTGGGCAGTGGGGGTCAGTTGAGAACAGGGAAGTTGGGAAGGAGAGAAGGGCACGCTCATATGCTGCGGCGCACGCTCATACAGTGCACCGCCCGCTCATAGGCTGCACCGCCCTCAGAGAGAGAGCGTGGACTCACAGAGATAGCAACAACTCACAGAGAGAAAGCATCGACTCACAGAAATAGCAACAACTCACAGAGAGAAAGCGTCGACTCACAGAGATAGCAACAACTCAGAGAGAGAGAGCGTCGACTCACAGAGATAGCAACAACTCACAAGGAGAGAGCGTCGACTCACAGAGATAGCAACAACTCACAGCGAGAGAGCGTCGACTCACAGAGATAGCAACAACTCACAGAGAGAGAGCGTCGACTCACAGAGATAGCAACAACTCACAGAGAGAGAGCGTCGACTCACAGAGATAGCAACAACTCACAGAGAGAGAGCGTCGACTCACAGAGATAGCAACAACTCACAGAGAGAAAGCGTCGACTCACAGAAATAGCAACAACTCACAGAGAGAAAGCGTCGACTCACAGAAAGAGCAACAACTCACAGAGAGAAAGCGTCGACTCACAGAAATAGCAACACCTCACAGAGAGAAAGCGTCGACTCACAGAAATAGCAACAAATCACAGAGAGAGAGCGTCGACTCACAGAGATGGCAACAACTCACAGAGAGAGAGCGTCGACTCACAGAGATAGCAACAACTCAGAGAGAGAGAGCGTCGACTCACAGAGATAGCAACAACTCACAGAGAGAGAGCGTCGACTCACAGAGATAGCAACAACTCACAGAGAGAAAGCGTCGACTCACAGAAATAGCAACAACTCACAGAGAGAAAGCGTCGACTCACAGAAAGAGCAACAACTCACAGAGAGAAAGCGTCGACTCACAGAAATAGCAACACCTCATAGAGAGAAAGCGTCGACTCACAGAAATAGCAACAACTCACAGAGAGAAAGCGTCGACTCACAGAAATAGCAACAACTCACAGAGAGAAAGCGTCGACTCACAGAAATAGCAACAACTCACAGAGAGAAAGCGTCGACTCACAGAAATAGCAACAACTCACAGAGAGAAAGCGTCGACTCACAGAAATAGCAACAACTCACAGAGAGAGAGCGTCGACTCACAGAGATGGCAACAACTCACAGAGAGAGAGCGTCAACTCACAGAGGTAGCGACTGGTCTCAAATCTCAAAGCAAAGCATCACCTCACCTCATGCAGCGGCCACTGGCGGTGCATCTTGACTTCCTCCAGCACATCAGGGTCCTTGGCCATCCGCACACTCGCGCGCCCCAGGGTCTTCTCAGTGGGTTGCAGCTTCGCCACCAGCAGCAGCCGCTGCGTCACGCGCCGCCACCGCTCGCGCGGCCCCACCTTGGCCCCGCCGCGCTCCGCCTCCCCGCGCACGCTGTGTGGTGGGCGCAGGCGGCCCTCTTGGTCGAAGAGGGAGGAGCCGGCGGTGCCCTCAAAGACAAAGTCGGCAAAGAAGTGCAGCGAGCGCCGCCGCAGCTCCATGCGGCCCCCCAGCTTGCGCTTGGCCGTCACCATTATGCAGGGGAGGCTTGTGATCACCTGCAGAGGGGCGTGGTGGGGGAGGGTTGAGGGCGGATGCGGGAGCGAGGGCAGGTTGGGAGAGGAAGAGGAGATGGTAGTCGGTGCATGTGGGAGCAGCATGGGCAGAGGCAGAGACAGAGGTATGAAGGTATGAACAGGTGCATGCGTGGGCATGGGCATGGGCATGGGCATAAGCAAGGTCTGGCGCACCTCATCGTCAGTCTCGAATCGGAGACCCAGCTGCACCCCACTCGACCGCACAGCCACCTCCCCTCCCCCACCCGCCCCCGAGCCTGCCCCCCCTGCGCTCTCCTGGGCGCTCTTATGCTCCTCCTGCAGCATCGCCACCTCCTCCAGCAAATCCTTCTCCACCCGGATCTCCCCTCCCTCCTCCACCACGCCCCCCTTCCCCTCCCTCCCCGCCACCGCCACTGCCGCCGCTTTCACCCGCACCTCCCTGCCTGGTTCCATGTCGGCCCCGTCCTCCTTCCCCTCTGCGCCCGCGCCTTCCGCGTCCTCTCCCCCTGCGCCCGCGGGTTTGGAGGCATCGAGGGCGGGTCGGCACATGGAGTCGTCGAAGCGCAGGTGGGGGCGCAGGCGGAAGCGGCGACGCTGCGCGTCCTCACTCTTGTCCAGCTTCCACCGCTGCACTGAGGATGACGAGGCAGGGGGTGCGGCGCCGGGGGAGAGCGAGGAGGGGGAGGCGGGGGCGGAGGGCGAGGGGGGCGAGTACCAGGGCCCTCGCTCGCTCGTCATCTCACGGTACAGCTGCTCCCACACGGCCTGCGGGGAGAGGGAGGGTGGAGGGCAGAAGGCAGAGGGTGTGATTGGCCTATGCAGTTGCCACACTGGCATGTGCTGGAGTGTGTAGCAATATAGCCTGTCCCTGTTTCCCTCTACTGCCCCACGTGTCTGCACCCGTGCCTGCCTGCTCACATGCACTTGCATGCCTGCCTGCTCACCTTGACGCGCTCCTGCTGCTCATCATACGCAATGCGAGCAGCAGCGCGGCGGCGGCTGTCAGCATCGAGCAGGTCAGCGAGGGCGATGCGCTGCAGCTCCTGGAAGGCACGCTGCTGCCGCACCCTCTCCGCCCTCACTGCCTCGTGTGCCTGCCGGGCATGTGACAGCTCTGCGTCCCACTGCGCCACTGCGGATAGCATGTGCCCTATCTCCTCCTCCACCTGCCATGGTGGGAGGCGGGTGGTAGGAGAACACGAGAGGATGGTTATGCAAGGGAGAGTACGAAGGCAGGCAGGGCTGAGGGGTTTGCACAAGATGGGAGGGGTCGCGATGCTCAAAGCTGCATGCACTAAAGCTACAACTCAAGGCTACCTTCTCAGCAGCACAGCACGGGAAAGCGGCACTCACAGCGGCGTCGACCCTCTGCTGCTGCACGAGGCGTCTGGCAGCGTCCAAGTCATCATCCTCCTCTGACCCCGAGCTGCTGGGCGTGGCACGCAGTGAGCCCTTCATGGGCTGAGCAAACACCGCAGCAGCCGACACCACCACGTCGTGCACGCCCTGTGCGATCACCTCCCCGCGCGCCCCATCGTCCCTGTGCCCCACAGCATCGTGCGCGTGCAGCAGCGACCAGAGGAAGAGGTGGAAGCGGTTGCGGTGCCAGTCGCTGGTACCATCGGTGCCGTCCGCCAGCATGACGGGGATGAGCACGGTGAAATGGTGCAGGCAGCGCTGCAGGGCGTCTAACCCCGCATCGTACACGTAGAGCAGCACCAGGCGGAACACCACGCGCGGACACTTCTCCCTCCCCAGCTGCTCCAGCCGCTCCTCCGTGCTGCACCCCCAGTGCCCCCCCCCGTCGCCCTCTAATGCAGCGTCCAGGTCAAGGCAGGAGGGTGGGGGCGGGGCGAGGGCGCGCAGGCGGGAGAGGGGGAAGGCGGCGGAGGAGGCTGAGCCGGGGAGGGAGAGGAAGAGGCCCGCGGAGAGGGCAGCAGCGGCGTCGGCCTTGTTGTGCAGCAGGGCGAGTAGTGCCCAGAAGCCGTCGTATGCCTTCCACTTGAACTCACTGTCGTCCGCCTGTAATAGCCTGGGGGCACAACACAGGAGGCAAAGGGGGGACGGGGTTGGCGTGGTGAGCGGGAAGATGAAAGCAGCGCCCAGAAACAGTCGTACGCCTTCCATTTAAGCTCGCTGTCATCCGCCTGCAGTAGTCAGGGGGGCAGGGCAGAGAAAGCAGGAGGGGAAGGGGAGTGGACACTTTGTGAGGGGGAAAATGGGAGCGAGAGTGCTGGGAGGGCAGGAGGAGCGGTGCAGCAAGCCGAATGCAGCACATATTCACCCACGTCCATCCATTTCCATGGCCACCTACCCCTCTGCCTCTACGCATGCATGTATACGCAACGCAACGCCCTGCACACCTCCCCACACAAAGCAGCGACTCACTGATCCCAAAGGTGTGAGCTCCTATCCTCCTCCGCTCTGCCATCCCCTTCCCTCACCCTCCCCTCCCCTTCCTCCCCCACCGTTGCCAGCTGTCCCCCCACCCCTCCCATCCCCGCACCACCCTCCAGAGAAGCCCCTCCTTCCGCCGCTCCACTGGAGTCCCCCAGGTCAACGCTGCAGTCAACCAGGTCAATGCTGGTCGTCAGCACGTCAACCTCCCCAGGGCTGTGCGCACTCTGCACGTCCAGGCTCATCGTGCTGAACCGCTCTGCACCGCTTCCCTCCTCAGCAGCGGCGGGGGTGAGAAATCCCCCTCCAGCACCTCCCAAAGGACTCATGCCAGGCGGGGTTAAGGGCACTGCTAGGCCTGGCGGAGTGAGCGGGCGGATAGCACCATCATCCCCATACAGGCCCCCACTGCCTCCCTGCCCGCCCTGCCCTGCTCGGCCCCCCACACCCTCCTCCTCCCCCTCATCCCCCTCATCCCCCTCATCCCACGCTCCCACCATGGCCCTGTGCGCCCCCCACCGTGTAGACCCCATGGGGGCATGCGCCCATGTCAGCCTCCCCAGCCCCGCCCTCCCCCCACCCCCCCCATTGCGCCAGCCCCCCTCCATCTCCCCGTTCCCCCTCCCCTCCCCCATCCCCCCGCGCCCCCTGCTCGCCCGCCCCTCCCCCCAGAGTGGCCGCCCACTGGTGTGCCAGAGGGGGGGTGAGGAGGAGTGGGGCGGGGAGAGGGGCGTGGAGGGCGCGTGGGCGGCGTGGGGGGCGTGGGAGCGCGGTGTGGTGATGCCGGCCAGCCCGTCCACTGCCTCCCCCACGCCCGCCGTCATCAGCTCCTTCGCCTGGTGGGGGTGGGGGGAGGAGGAGGGGAAGAAACGATGGAGAAGGGTAAATCGGATGGGTATGGCAAAGGAGGAACAGTTGGAGGGGGAGAGGGAGATGTGCAAGCGGGAGGGTGAGGACTGGTGCGAGGAGGGGTGAATGGGAGTGCGCAGACAGGCAGGGTGGCTCACAGGGAAGATGTGGTGCGAGTCATGCAGGGCTCACAGGGAAGATGTGGCGCGAGTCATGCAGGGCTCACAGGGAAGATGTGGCGCGAGTCATGCAGGGCTCACAGGGAAGATGTGGCGCGAGTCATGCAGGGCTCACAGGGAAGATGTGGCGCGAGTCATGCAGGGCGAATTCGTCTATGAGTGCAAACATGAAGAGACAGTTGTTGCGCGCCGCGTCGTATCGCGAGGACAGCCCTGATTGCACTGTGATGAGCTCGGCTAACAGCGGACGCAACACCAGGTGGTAAGGCAGCTTGCCCTGGGGGAGGGTGGGTTAGGAAGGGGGGAAAGAGGGAGAGAGTGGAGATGAGAAAGACGGAGACTGACTGCATAAGTGCGTGCATGGAAGGGCACGAGAGCAGGGTGGCCAACATTTTACTCGTTTTCCTCACCTGCTGGGCGAACACGCTCACCTGCTGGGCGAACATGCTCACCTGCTGGGCGAACATGCTCACCTGCTGGGCGAACATGCTCACCTGCTGGGCGAACATGCTCACCTGCTGGGCGAACATGCTCACCTGCTGGGCGAACACGCTCACCTGCTGGGCGAACACGCTCACCTGCTGGGCGAACATGCTCACCTGCTGGGCGAACATGCTCACCTGCTGGGCGAACATGCTCACCTGCTGGGCGAACATGCTCACCTGCTGGGCGAACATGCTCACCTGCTGGGCGAACATGCTCACCTGCTGGGCGAACATGCTCACCTGCTGGGCGAACATGCTCACCTGCTGGGCGAACATGCTCACCTGCTGGGCGAACATGCTCACCTGCTGGGCGAACATGCTCACCTGCTGGGCGAACATGCTCACCTGCTGGGCGAACATGCTCACCTGCTGGGCGAACATGCTCACCTGCTGGGCGAACATGCTCACCTGCTGGGCGAACATGCTCACCTGCTGGGCGAACATGCTCACCTGCTGGGCGAACATGCTCACCTGCTGGGCGAACATGCTCACCTGCTGGGCGAACATGCTCACCTGCTGGGCGAACATGCTCACCTGCTGGGCGAACATGCTCACCTGCTGGGCGAACATGCTCACCTGCTGGGCGAACATGCTCACCTGCTGGGCGAACATGCTCACCTGCTGGGCGAACATGCTCACCTGCTGGGCGAACATGCTCACCTGCTGGGCGAACATGCTCACCTGCTGGGCGAACATGCTCACCTGCTGGGCGAACATGCTCACCTGCTGGGCGAACACGCTCACCTGCTGGGCGAACACGCTCACCTGCTGGGCGAACACGCTCACCTGCTGGGCGAACACGCCTGGGCGAACACGCTCACCTGCTGGGCGAACACGCTCACCTGCTGGGCGAACATGCTCACCTGCTGGGCGAACATTCTCACCTGCTGGGCGAACATGCTCACCTGCTGGGCGAACATGCTCACCTGCTGGGCGAACATGCTCACCTGCTGGGCGAACATGCTCACCTGCTGGGCGAACATGCTCACCTGCTGGGCGAACATGCTCACCTGCTGGGCGAACATGCTCACCTGCTGGGCGAACACGCTCACCTGCTGGGCGAACACGCTCACCTGCTGGGCGAACACGCTCACCTGCTGGGCGAACATGCTCACCTGCTGGGCGAACATGCTCACCTGCTGGGCGAACATGCTCACCTGCTGGGCGAACACGCTCACCTGCTGGGCGAACACGCTCACCTGCTGGGCGAACACGCTCACCTGCTGGGCGAACACGCTCACCTGCTGGGCGAACATGCTCACCTGCTGGGCGAACACGCTCACCTGCTGGGCGAACATGCTCACCTGCTGGGCGAACATGCTCACCTGCTGGGCGAACATGCTCACCTGCTGGGCGAACATGCTCACCTGCTGGGCGAACATGCGGAGGGCACCAACAGTGTCGGCCACGTGCTGCCAGCCGGTGCTGCTGTGCTGCAGTGCGTGTGCGTGTGTCGCCAGTAGCAGCCGCCGCACCTGCTCCCACACCACCTCCGCCTCCTCCAACTCCTCCTCCCCCACCTCCCCCTCGCTCCCCCGTCCCCCCTTCCTCGCCCCACTCCACCCGTTTGCTGCCTGCGACCCCTTGCTCGTGCCAGTGGGAGTGGTAGTGGTGGCGGTGGGGGTGGGGGCGGCGGTGGTGATGGCAGTTGGGGGCGAGGGCGGGGAGAGGCGAGAGCGCATGAGCGCCAGCAGCGCCATCAGATCCACCTGCCACCCCTTTTGCTGTTGGGAGGAACAGGAGAAGGGCAGGGGGAAGCAAGTTAGGCAGCTTGACGAGCAGCTGGTGCGAGCAGCGCTGGTTGCAACAGCAGCGTTAGAACAATATGAGCCGGGAATGAACATGCACACGTCTGTTCCCCGATCCCCTGCATAAGCCCCGCCCCATACGCACCTGCAGCAGCAGCCGTGGGTTGACAGCGTTGCCCACAACAAGGTCCGCCAGCTCCTTCATAGCCGCCCCCGCCACGCCCCCCTCCAAGCTCCTTCATTGCCCCCCATCCGCCCTCCCCCCACCCCTTGGTTAAGCCCCATTGCACGCACCTGCAGCAGAAGCCGTGGGTTGACAGCGTTGCCCACGACGAGGTCCGCCAGCTCCTTCATTGCCGCCCCCGCCACGCCCCCCTCCGCCCTGCCCCCCGCCAGCAGCGGCAGCAGCAGCCCCACGGCCTCGGGCACTATGAACACTCGTGGGCGGTCCGTGGAGAGGGGAGGAAGCATGGAGTGCGAGGAGGAGAGGTCGGAGGGGTACGCGAGGGAGGAGGAGGAGGAGGAGAGCGAGGCAGCGGGGGAGTGCAGGCGCATGGAGGGGGAGGCTTGGAGGGGGCTCAGGGGGGCGTGGTGGGCGAACACTGTGCTCGTGCGGTGAGGCATCTGGGGGAGGGGACAGGGGAGGGGGTTGCAGAGGCATGTAATGCTTGAGAGACGGGAAGGTGGGTGCAAAGGGGTAGGAAAGAAAAGACAAATACTAGGCACATGAGCAATACACTTCAGTCGCTCAGTGACTGCACAGAGCTGTCCTTTGATTCACAGGCCTGGGGTGGACTCACAGGCTTGGGGTGGACTCACAGGCTTGGGGTGGACTCACAGGCTTGGGGTGGACTCACAGGCTTGAGGTGGACTCACAGGCTTGGGGTGGACTCACAGGCTTGGGGTGGACTCACAGGCTTGGGGTGGACTCACAGGCTTGGGGTGGACTCACAGGCTTGGGGTGGACTCACAGGCTTGGGGTGGACTCACAGGCTTGGGGGGTGGACTCACAGGCTTGGGGTGGACTCGCAGGCTTGAGGTGGACTCACAGGCTTGGGGTGGACTCACAGGCTTGGGGTGGACTCACAGGCTTGGGGTGGACTCACAGGCTTGGGGTGGACTCACAGGCTTGGGGTGGACTCACAGGCTTGGGGTGGACTCACAGGCTTGGGGTGGACTCACAGGCTTGGGGGGTGGACTCACAGGCTTGGGGTGGACTCACAGGCTTGGGGGGTGGACTCACAGGCTTGGGGTGGACTCGCAGGCTTGGGGTGGACTCACAGGCTTGGGGTGGACTCACAGGCTTGGGGTGGACTCACAGGCTTGGGGTGGACTCACAGGCTTGGGGCTCACAGGCATGGTCGTGATAGTGACTCTTACAGGTTTGGGGAGGGGGCGGGCGAGGAGGAGGTCGAAGAGGATGGAGTGCACGAGGGGCGTGACACGGCACGCGCGTTGCACCATGAGCTGCAGAGCCACGCCCACCATCGCCTCCGCCTGCTCCACGTCCTCCCTCACGCGCTCCCCGCCCCCCCCAGGCCCGGGGGATGGCAGCGCACCGCCTGAGAGAGCAGACGCGGAGGGTGAGGGTGAGGGCGCGTGCAGCAGCGCAGCAGCTACTAGGTCGTCGGGGATGGGCGCGGGGGTGGCGGAGGGCGCGGGGGAGGGCGCGGGGGAGGAGGAGAAGGCGCGGATGAGGCGCAGACGGCGCTCCGCCTGCAGTGCTGTGATGAGACGCAGGCCCAACGACTGCAGATCCTCCTCTGGCCTGTGGGGGGGGGGTGGAGTGAGGCCGTGTGGGGGTGGGAGAGGAAAGGAAAGGGAGCAATTGCGGAGAGGGAGGTGAGAGCAAGGCAGCGATGCAGCTTGTCTCGCAGTGTTGCAGCAAGCACCACTAATGCTACCCTCAGGTACGGACCTAGCTAAGAGGTACTAACATTTGGGGGAACAGACCTAGCGAGGAGGTTGAGGAAGAGGTGGCAGCCGGTGAGGGAGTAGACGTGCGAGGTGAAGGAGGCGAGCAGTGGCGGGCGGGAGAGCAGTGAGAGCAGCGCCAGCAGCACGTCTCGCACACTGGGGGCGTCCTTGCTGCCCTCCACCAACGCTGCTAGCGCCCTCACATCAGCCAGTGAGAAGCCGTCCCTGGTGGTCGGCAGGCAGGACAGAGCAGCCCACACAAGAGATGCATGCATTGATGGCATAGCATATGGAGCAATATGGAGACTAAAGCGCTCAGGACTGATTAGCGCGAAGAGCAAACAGGCAGCGCTGGGCTCCCACCCTTTCACCGACCCTCTCTAGCCCACCCACCCTGCACGGCCGCCTCACCTCACGCTGTACTCAGCCAGCCTCAGCAGCAGCAGCCTCAGCTTCGCCACGTCAGCATTGTCAGGGCGCCGGCCAATCACAACACGCGAGGAGGCATGCACGAGGGGTTTGAGGCCGGCGACGGAGCGGCCGTGCGGCACGTGCCAGTAGAAGCGGCGCAGCAGGTCGAGCAGGCGCGGCAGCGGGCACACGGCGGGCAGCAGTGCAGGGCTGCGCTCCACCTGGCGCAGCAGGGACTCGAGCAGCTCGCGCTGCACGGCGTAGGGCGCGTAGATCCAGAGGGACAGCTGCAGGTACAGCTCACTCCATGCTGACCGCGTTAGCTGCTCCGCCATCGCTGAGTCTGGGAGGGGGAAGGAGAGGAGATGGCAAGGGATTGCAAGGGGGGAAGTGGTAGAGAGGAGTGGCAGGGCGTGGGAGTGACTGAATGGCGAAGGGTGAGCATATGCTGCCATGCGTACGATTGGATACGAGTGCTCTTTGACCAGCCTGAAACACCCAGGGAGTTTCCTTGACCAATTTCTTACGCGCAGGATACCTGACTGACCTGCCCTTCTCTTACCCTGCTCAGCAGCAATGCTGTTAGTGAGGCTTTCAATGGAGAGGACGAGGCTGACGGTGAGGTGGCGGGGGTGCACGTGTTGCAGCAGGAAGCTGAGCACGGAGAAGCCCCCCACGCCCACCATGAACTGCTGAGCCGCCGCACTGCCTGCCAGCACTTCCGTCAGCAGGCACACCACATCCACCGCCACGTGCGTGCCCCCCGCCTCCCACCGCCCCTCCTCCTCCCCCTCGCCCTCTGACCCAGCACCGGTGTCATCGTCACTGTCGAGTTGCATGAGCAGGGGGAAGAGCACCGCCACACCCCCCACGCACGACAGCACGTCCTGCAGGCGGTGCCGCTGGCACACCTGCACGCCGGGCAGCATCACCGCGTCGCACACACGCCGCGCACCACCCCCTCCCTGCTGCTCCCAGAAGGGAGTCGCGTCCAGCACGACCCCGCCCGCCGTGGCGTGAGCGGTGAGGCTGACGGTGAGGTGCGGAGCGAGGCAGTCCTTGCCGTCAAAGAGTGCGCGCACAGGGGGGTCGGCGGACCCGGGCAGGAGGGAGAGCTCGCAGGGGAGGAAGGAGTGCGCGTGGCGCGGTCCCAAGCGGTGCAGAGCGGCGACCTGGTCGGGGGAGAGCGGGTCGTCGAGCACGTGTAGGGCGCCCAGCTGGCCGCAGAGGGGGGGCGCCATGGAGAGGGAGGCTGGGTCGTCGTCGTCGTCTAGGGGCGTGCGCGCGTGGGGGGCTGCCTGGGGCAGTGGCGCCCATGATGCTATGGTGCAGCGCGTTAGCGGGTCGTAGATGCGAGGGAAGCTGCGAGGGAAGGGCAGGGCGGGTGGGGGGGGAAGGGGAAGGGGGAAGAAACGGGGCGGATGTGAGGGTAGTGAGCGCATGAAGTTGTGGCACTGTGACAGTGGCCGAAGTCACAGGGGGCACGGCGAATGAAACTTGGACCAAATGCAGTGAATGACTCTGCTCCCCTGCATGCACCGCTATACCTATACCAATCAGCTTGGCCAAACTCTCTGTGCCTGTGTGCACACGCACCTGGCGCGCGAGGAGGCGACGAGGCGGCCGTCAACGAAGAGGCGCACGGTGCTGGGGGCAGCGAAGGTGGGCGCGGCGTGGGTGATGGCCACGTGGTGCCAGCACTTGAGGCGCAGCTCGTGTGGTAACCCCACCACCGCCTCCCGAGCTGCTGCCCCGCCCACCTGGTGTCATGTGCCACAAGTGGTGCACAGGGAAGTAACGGGGAGCGGTGGGGTGGTGGGGATTAGCAGTGGAGGCAGTGCAACGGAAGGCATAAGTTTGATTGGGGAGAACGGCGTCACCATGCGCGAGGGGATGGAGAAAAAGGAATCCACAGAGCAGGCAATGACATGTGGCGTGACAGTGGGCGCATACATGCAGCAGGACGTCATCAGGGGTGAGGAAGGCGCTGCACCCCACGCCCAGGTCCGTGAGGAAGCTGAAGAGCGCCATCGCGCCCTCCCTGCTCGCCTCCGCTCCCCCCCGCGCGCCCCCCTCCGTGTCCTCCAGGCGCCCCTCCGCGTCGAAGGCCCAGGGGTTGAGAGGGGGCGAGCCGGGGAAGGCGGAGGCGGGCGGTGTGGGGAAGGCCTCTATGCGCAGCCAGCACACCACCGTGTAGCCCCGTGGCCCGGGGAACCGCAGGTCTGAGGGCAGCTTGAATCCCTGGCGCGAGAGAAGCAAGGGGAGGAAGGGAAAGGGGAGGGGGGGATGGGGAAAGGTTTTGACATGACAATGGGCGGCGAGTGTGTGAAGAGGCATGGAGGTGCTACCATAGCCACGCACCCGGCACAGTGGAGGGCACGGGAGAGCAGCAGGAACGCGAGTGACAGAAAGGACTCACGGAGTCAACGCCGTTGAGTTCAAAGAAGCCAGAGGGCCCCTCGTCCTTGATGGCTCCCAGCAGCGTGCGCAGCAGCAGTGACGCATGGCGCGCTCGGCTGCCCGCCCCCGCCTGGCGCAGCAGGTGGAACACGGCCGTGATCTCCTTGCCACTCATGCTGTGCCGCCCCATCGTCTCCACCAGCAGCGCCACCGCCGCCACCACCCCCTCCCTGCCCCCGCCCTCCCCCGCCCCCGCCCCCCCCGCCTCCTGCTGCTCCCCGCCGTCCCCCCATGCGCCAATGGCAGTGGCAGGGCCAGCGGCGGCGGTGGATGGGGGTGGGGCGAGGGGGAGGGAGTCGAGGGTGGAGAGCCAGTGCAGCAGGTGCCACATGAGCGACGCGCGCGTGCACTCCGCACATGACGCTGTGGAGTCCGCTAGCATCGCCTGCAGCTGCTGCAACCCTGCCACCGCCTGCCTCTCTGGTGCCTGCATGCACAGAGTTGGGGGGAAGTTGGGAAGGGTGTGAATGCAGAGCAAAGGAGCACAGTTGTTTTACTGAAACGTGTCAAAAGGTAAGTGGGAGTGCAGAGGGAGAATAGAGAGCGTGTGTGCAGGTGAGACACGGGCAGGGTGTTGCGAGCACGAGAGCAAAGAGACACAAGCATTTGAAATGAGGGGGGCATACCGTGCGCAGCAGTGAGAGCCAGAGGATGAGTGCATCTCCGTTCTGCACACACATGGGGGCACAGGGGGTGGTGAGCATGGGAGGACAAGGAAGATGCTGGAAGAGAGGAGAGGGGATGCAGAACGACAAGTGGAGACAGGTGCAAGAGGGAAGGGAGAAGCTCAAGGGGGGTGAATTGCAAGGTGGAGAACGAAGGGCGGCACGAGCAGCATGAGGGCACCTGGATGGTGGCTCGTGTGCTGTGGGAGGATGCAGTGTAGGCACCGTCAGTGGCGAGGCAGAGCACGGCATCCAGCACCTCCTGCCCCGCCCTGCCCCCTGTGAGCGCCTCTATCCTCCTCTGCAACCCCGTGTACCCCGCCCCTGCCACTCGCACCATGGCTGCCTGCCACCCTCACAAACCGTGGCACACACACATGGAGACAGACACACATACATGGACACACACATGGACGGACACATGCACACATGCACATGGGAGAGACGATTTGCTATTGGGCACCATGCATGCAGTCGTCAGCAGGCGCTGCCAATGAGAGAACAGTGAGCACACAGCGGGTACTGTGATAATAACGAGAGGGGGGCCCAGGCGAGGCAGACCTTGGCGGCCTGGTTGGCGGCGAGCAGGCAGGTGAGGCAGCGCAGGGCAGCGAGCGTGATGGCGAGCCCGTGCGCGGGGCTGTAGCGCGCATCCAGCACCGCCAGCACGTGCTGTAGCGCCCCCGCCTCCACACACCGCTGCTGCAATGCCTGGCAAGGTGGGCAGTGTAGGGCGGGTAGTGGAGGGAGGGGGAATAGAGGAGAATGAGAGGGGATAGTTGACACTCTAGCACAAATAGACGCATGCAGGGCTGAAGGCGCATGGCAGACTGACAGCGTTGGGGGGGTCGGAGACGATGTAGGTGGAGCAGGAGAGCAGGTCGTCCACCAGCATCACTGCCCGCTCGCTCACCCTCCCCCCCCGCCCCTTCCCTGCTCCCCCCTCAGCCCCTCCTCGCCCCCCCGTCTCCTCCCCTTGCTCTCCCCCCTCCCCCTGCCCATCCACACCTTCTCCTTCCATATCCACTTCTTCGACATCCCCACCACTCTTCCCCTTCCCCTCCTCCTCCTCCCCCTCCTCCCCTCCAGCCGCACCTTGCTGCCTCACCCCAACCGCGTCTCTACTCCCCCCTTCCTCCCCACCCTCGCCCGTCACCGCCACTGCACTGCTTCCGCCAGTGAAGGAGGCGGCATGGGAGACGAGGTCGAAGAAGCACTCCAGCAGGGGCTGTCCCGCGGAGGGGTCGAGCAGGGGCGCGTGCATGAGCAGGATGAGCACTCGCAGGGCGAACTCCCTGTTGGGCGAGTCCCACAGCAGGCGCAGCAGCGGCACAAACACAGAGGGGTCGCATGCAGCGTCCACCAGTGCAGCATCAGATTCCCCCAGCGCGCCCTCTAAGAGCGCGAATACCGCCCCCCGGACGCCCTGCCACTCGGCTGCCGCTCCCTCGCCCTCCTCGCTGTAAGCGGACGGCACGGGGCGGAGTGCGGACACAGGGAGGGAGACGGAGCGCGGGGGGAGGAGCTGCGACGGGGTGAGGGGAGGCGTGGCGGAGGGGAGAGCAGCAGCAGCGGCGGCGGCGTGCTGGCGGTCGATGATGGCAGCGAGGCGGGGCACGGCCGACAGCTCCCTGACAGCGTCCGTGTCCCTGGCATGCAGCAGGCGCTGCAGCGCGTGGGCCAGCAGAGCAGCAGCACTGGGCTGCGTGCAGCAGGCCTCGAGAGCAGCGAGCAGCAGCGCGCACTCGGTGGCGCTGCCATCGCCCATGTCCACTGATACTGCCAGCTCCACCAGTGCCACTATGTCCCCCCGTAGCCTCTCCGCGTCGGGGGAAGACGGCAGGTTGACATACTCTAGAGCTGGGTCTAGCAAGACCACCAACGCCTCGCCGTGCCTGCTGCTGCTGCCCCCACTGCCACCACTGGCTAACCCTCCTTCCGCTGCTCCTGCTCTGCTGTCCGCCCCCACTGCTGCTGTTGCCTCCCCGGCCGAGCTCGTCCGCGCAAACGACTGCCACTGCTGGCCCTCTCCGACCGCTCCCCCTGCACTTCCCCTCGCCGCGCCTGCAGCAGCACCGGCTGTGGGTGGCGCAGCAGCAAGCGCAGCTGCCTTGGGCCCCAGCAGGCGTGGCGAGAGCAGCGGGTGGCGCGGCCTGGTCTGAGCGCCGAAGAAGAAGAAGATGGGCGAGAAGAGCGCGTTCCACAGGCGCGCAGAGCGGAAGTGTTCTGCCCCAGCAATGAGGGACCCGAGGATGCGACGCAGCTGATGCACTGTGAAGAGCTGCAGGGCGGGGGAGAGGGACCGGAACATGCGTGCTGCTGCTGCGTCGTACCAGTCGCCCACCTGCTGCTGAAACACGCCCAGCAGCGCCCCCGCCACACACTGCGCCGCCTGCTCGCGATACTCCTCCGGATCCGCGTCCCACCCCATGTCCTGCCCGTACCCTCCCCCGTGCCCGTGCCCATGCCCGTGCCCGTGCCCATGCCCATGCCCGTGACCATGCCCATGCCCCCTGCGCAGGGCAGCGGCGGGCACGGCATCAGCAAGGAAGCGGCAGAGCACGGTGCAGGCGACGGCAGCATGGGGGTTCCACGCCATGAGCGCCTCGTCCGTGCTGTTGCGCTCCGCTGTCACGCGCCTGAACGTGCTGCTCGCCAGCAGCTTCTCCCGCGCCCACGACCTCTCCCCCCCCCCTGCCGCCCCTGCTCCGCCCCCACCCCCGCCTGTGCCACCACTCTTCCCACCGCTCTTCAAACTCGCAGGCACGGTGAGGGAGGGGCGTGCAGCAGCAGCGGCGGCGGCGGCAGCAGCAGCGGCAGCGGCGGCAGCAGCGGCGGCGGTGTGAGGGGAGGAGGCAGCGCGGGAGGGCGTGGCGAGCACAGATCCCTCAAAGAGCAGAGACTTGGGGTCCCGGCGGGCCACTATGGCTGGCAGCTCCACCTCCCCCCCCACCTCGTCCCCCGCTATTGACATAGACGTGGGGAGTGCGGGCGCGGGGGGGGGTTGTGGTGGGAGGACGAGCGTGGGGTGCAGTTCGGAGGATGATTTGGTGAAGAGGAAGGCGGCCCAGCGCAGGAAGGCGGAGAAACGCGGGAAGCCGTGTAGGTCCCGTACCATCTCCAGTGCTGCTGCGTTGAGGAATCTGAATGGAGGGGGGAGTGGATGGATGTGAGGGAGGGCAGGAGGAGAGAAGGGTGTTGTAAATGTATCTTATATATACAACATACATAGGCTAGAATAGGTGTAGCTCTTTAAGCTATTGGGGGGTTGGGTGTACACTCCAACCACACTTTGTGGTTGGGTCAAGATTTGGTTTGGTCTTGGTCCTTGGTTGGCACTTGCCAACATTTGGTCCTAAGGCCAACCAATCACAAGCTAGCAACATTGTGGGGTTCCCTACTCCACAAGGCAACTCACCCATTGGCCAACTTAGTGGCCAATAGGGTTGCACCTTCTTCCAACCTCTCTTCCTTGCATGCTTGTACTATAGAGCCTCCTTGGCTCATTACTCAACCATTCTTGAATTCTATCATGGTATTCAGAGCCAAATGGCTCACGCCACCTCCCTCGATCCTTAGGCCGTAATTTCCTCTCCGCGTCTTAGATCTAGCCTCCCGCGGCCTCAATCCTCCCTCCCGTACCTCAGATCTAGCTTTCCGCGGCTCAGATCTACTCCTCCGCGGCCTCAATCCTCCCTCCCGTACCTCAGATCTAGCTTTCCGCGGCTCAGATCTACTCCTCCGCGGTCTCAATCCTCCCTCCCGCGGCCACAATCCTCCCTCCCGCGGCCTTAATCCTCCCTCTCGCGGCCTCCGACCGCTCTCCCGCGGCCTCAATCCTCCCTCCCGCCGCCACCCCTCCCTCACGCCTTCCGTCGCGGACGGCCAGAAAGCCGTCGCGGACGGCCAGCAAGCCGTCGCAGACAGCCCGCAAGCCGTCGCGGACGGCCAGCCAACCGTCGCGGACGGCCAGCCCGCGGCCACGAGCACCCCGCGCGTCGACGCGGACGGCCAGCGCGGAGTCGCGGCCGACCTGTGCGCCATCCCGAACGGCCGCCGCGCGATCGCCGACGACCTCCGCGCCGACGCGGACGACCGACGCGGAGCCGCGGCCGACCCTCGCGCTGACGCGGACGGCCGACGCAGAGCCGCGGCCGACCCTCGCGCTGACGCGGACGGCCGACGCAGAGCCGCGGCCGACCCTCGCGCTCTCACGGGCGGCCGACGCGCCGCCGCGACTGACCTGCGCAACCTCCCCCCTTTCATCCGCGCCCTGCCCCACACTTCCGCGCCATCCTCCCTCTCCCCTACCTCCTCCCCCCCCCACTTCACCCTTAATCGCACCAGCAACAACACCTAGCAGCGACCTTTAACCCTAAACCAGCAGCGCCACCCTGTCAACGGCACCAGCAGCGGCACCTTCAACGGCACCAGCAGCGGCACCTTCAACGGCACCAGCAGCGGCACCTTCAACAGCACTAGCAGCAGCACCTCCCCGACTTCGCCATCATGGCGTCCGCAGACTCATCGGTCGACCTGGCGACCATTGACTCTCTCGAGTTGTTGGGCGACAACTCGGCCGCCAACTGGCACTCTTATGCCCACTCCGTCGAGGTGTTGCTCTCCTCGGTTGTCGTCAGCGGATATATTCTCCGTTCCGTCGTGTTCCAGGAGGAAGGCGGACTCCAGCCCATCGCCCCTTCCGCCCCCACCGGACCTCCTCCTGACGAGCCCGGACCTGAGCCCGAGCCTCCTGGTGATCCTCCCACCTTCGCGCCGGATGTCAACAATCCTCAGAGCATGGAAACTGCCATCCGTACCTACCGCACCGCACTCAACGACCACCTTCGCCGTCAACTGCGCTATGAGGACGACAAGCGCGCCTACGACGAGGCTGCTGCCCGCCACCGCGATTACCAAGCTCGACTCGCCACGTACACTACACGTCTCGCCAGCTACACCACCGACATCGCTGCGTGGCGCATTGCTGACCGTCGAGCTCTCGCCATCCTCCTCGCCACTATCCCCTCCTCCCTCAAACGAGAGCTTTCACCTACCTCCTCCTCCCACCTGTGGCAACTGCTTGTCGACCTCTTTGACCGGCAGGACATCGCCACCCTCTATGCCCTCATCAAGGAATTTGGATCCATCACCATGGATTCCACTGCCGGCGCAGCCGCCTTTACTCGCCGCGTCCTTGACCTTGCTCGCCGCCTCGCAGCACTTGGCGTTACCTACCCTGACACTGTCATCTGCTGCCACCTCCTCGAAGGCCTCACTCCCGCCTTCGATGCCCACAAGCTCGCATACATGCAACTCCTCTCCAAGCATGACACTCCCGCTCAAGTTGCCCAGTGGATTATCACCACTGAGGCTGAAATCCTTCGCCACTCCTCCTCCACTGCCGCGGTAGCACAGCAGCGCAGCGGCAAGGGCGGACGTGGGGGAGGGCGTGGAGGTGGGCGTGGTGGTGGTCGAGGCGGCTCTGGCGGTCGTGGTGGTGCGGGTCGTGGGGCAGCAGCGGCCTTCCCACCCTGTCAGTATCTTCCCCTCTATGGCCCCACCCGAGGCCAACGCTGCAACCAAACCACTCATGCAACTGACACGTGCTTCAAGGCACTCAGCGATGAGTGGTTCGCTCGTGGGAACTCTGGCACCCCTCCTCGCTGGTCCGCCCTTAATCCCCGCCCCACTCCCCTCGATGTTCGCACCTCTCCCCTCTACGCCCCCTCCTCCTCCTCCCAGGCCCACCAGGCCTTTGCTCTCCCCTCTCAGCAGCAGCAGCAGCAGCAGCAGCAGCAGCAGCAGCAGCAGCAGCAGCAGTGTCCAGCAGCAGGGACCGCAGCAGTATGGGCAGCAGCTCCAGCAGCTCCAGCAGCAGCTTCAGCAGCTCCAGCAGCAGCTCGACCTCCAGCCCCAACTTCCTCTCCTCCCTCCTCCTCCTGTCCCCCAGCAGCAGCCGTTTCCCAGCTGGACCGCCGGAAATGCCGCCTCTGCGGCCCACCTCTCCGGTCCATCCCCTGCGCCGTCCACAGGTGGCAGTGTGACCCCCTTTCCCTCCTCTGGCTTTGTTGGTCTCCTTAGTCAGCCTCCTTCTGTTGCATCTCCTATGTATGCCCCTGCTATTAATGAAACCTCAATTCAGTATTCCGCCTCACCCTCCTCCACCCTTGAGTTCGTCTTGGACAGTGGAGCCACTGATAATGTCTTTCGAGATGCCGGCAAACTCAATCCTCTTCCCACATCCACGTCCCTCCTTGGCGCTGATAGCAGCTTTTCCATCCCCTGTCACAACACCTCCACCCTTCCCTGTCCTCTCTTTCCCTCAGGTACTGTCACAGGTCTTCACATTCCCTCCCTTCGCACCAACCTCCTCTCCCAAAGGTCCCTCCAACAATCCATGATCACCACTCTCATCCCAGGTGGTGCTAACCATTGTGATCTCTACCACACCTCCACAGGTCGTTTCCTCGCCCGTATTCCTTACTGTCCCCGCACCCGTCTATACACCCTTCGAGTTCCTCGCCCCCTCACCTTCCAAGTTGCCTCCCCCCCCCTCTTCCCCCCCCCCCCCCCTCCCCTCCACTAACCCACCCGTCCCCCCCCCGCCCCCCCTGACTCTGACTGCTCATGTCGCTCCCTCTCCCACCCTGCCATCCTCCTCCATCACAGGCTAGGTCACCCCAACTTCGCCACTCTGCGCTCCTCTGTATCCTCCGGTCTCCTCCACGGTCTCCCCTCTTCCCTCCCTCCCCTCCCAAAGTCCCCTGCCCCCCCTTGCGTCGTCTGTGTTCAGAGCAAGCTCAAGCAGCAGCCGCACCGGAGCTCCCCCTCCGCTGCTGCTCAGCCACTTGATCTTGTTCACATGGACCTCTGGGGCCCTAACCCTTCCCCCACTCGCCAAGGCCATCGCTACCTCCTCGTGCTCGTCGATGACCACAGTCGGTACTCGTCCGTCTCTCTCCTTCGGACGAAGGCGGATGCCCCGACCGCGATCATTGCTTGGCTCGAGCAAGCCAACACCCACTTTGGCCGCCCTGTTCGTCGCCTCCACTCTGATGGTGGTGGTGAGTTCCTTAATACCCAAATTTCCTCCTACTGCCAGTCCCGCGGCATTCTCCAGACTCACACCCTCCCTCACTCCCCACAGCAGAACGGTGTCGCTGAGAGCCGTGTTCGGGAGATCACCAAAACGGCTCGGTGTCTTCTTGTCCACGCCTCATGCCCCCCTTCTCTGTGGGGCTACGCCCTCCTTCATGCCGCCCTCCTTACTAACCTCTACCCTCACCCCCTCCTCCCCTCCACCACCCCCACTGAGCTATGGACAAAGGACAAACCCGATGTCTCCCCTCTTCGAGTCTGGGGCTCAAAGGCCTATGTCCTCATTCACCCGTCTGACCGATCCCGCTCCCTTGGAAAGCTTGCCCCTCGTACCCTTCCTTGCGTCTTCCTTGGTCATAACCCCTCCTCCCCCGACTACCTTTTCCTCCACCCCCCTTCCGGTCGACTAATTCGCAGCAGAGAAGTCGTCTTTGACGAGTCCACCCCGTACTATTCCTCTCCCCCGTCCACTGACCCACTCCCACCTCTGACCCGTCCCCTTGTCTGGTCTGACACCACCCCTCCCCCTCTCCTCCCTCCTCCCCCCATCCTCCCACCCCCTCCCCCTCCGCCCTCCCAGTCCCACGGTGCCCCTCCCTCGTCTGGTGACATCTTTGACCCGGACCCTCTATCTTCCCCTGTCTCCCCCGCCCACTCCTCCCCCGGTGCCCCTCCCCCTCCCTCCCAACCACCTCCCTCCCCCACTCCCCACACCATACTCACCCGGTATCCTCACACCAGGTCATGTGACAGTATCCTTGGTGCACCGCCCCCTGTTACCCTCTCTACCTCTTCCCTTCCCCCTCTTTCTCCCCTCCTTCACCACTTCTTCCAGGCTGTCTTACACCACGCCTCTCCTGCACCAGCCTCCTCGACCACCTCCCCATCCTCGGTAGCAGCACCTCCAGCAGCAGCCATTGCAGCGGCACCAGCAGCGGCAGGTGCAGCAGCAGCAGCGGCACCAGCAGCGGCAAGTGCAGCGGCAGCAGCGGCCTCCACAGCAGCACCAGCAGCGGCACCAGCAGCGGCACCAGCAGCGGCACCAGCAGCGGCACGAGCAGCGGCCCCAGCGGTTATCCGCGCCTTCCACACCTCCCTCTCTGAGGACTCCCATGAGGAGTTCCTTGACCTCCACCTTTCCGACCCCTCCCTCCTCCCCATCACCTTTGACCTGTCTGGAACACCAGTCTTCGCCTTTTCCTCTGCTCCCTCCATCTTCGTCCCAACCACGTACGAGGAGGCCATGGCTTGCCCCGACGCCCCGCTCTGGCTTGCCGCCATCATCAAGGAGCTCGAGGCATTTATCGCCAACTCCTCCTTCGTTGATGTCCCTCGCCCTCCCTCCTCTACGAACGTGGTAAAGGGGAAGTGGGTGTTTCGCGTCAAACAACTACCATGAGAACCACCCGTCTACAAGGCCCGGTATTGCGCCAAGGGCTTCACGCAGCGGTATGGTTTTGACTTCTTCGACACCTTCTCCCCCACCGCCAAACCTGCTACCGTTCGCGCTGTACTCGACCTCGCCGCTCGCCTCAACATGGAGATCCACTCGATGGATGTCTCCAACGCCTTCCTGCAAGGCGTACTACGTGAACTCATTTACATGGAGCGCCCAGACGGCTTCCACCTCCCCTTCCCCGCCGACTCCGTCTGGCAGCTGCGCCGACCCGTGTACGGGCTCCGTCAGGCACCCAGGGAGTGGCATGCCAAGCTTGCTGCCACCCTTGCTGAGCTTGGCTTTCGCACCTCCCGCTCTGACGCCAGCCTCTTCCTCCGCACCTCTCCCTCCCCCTTCTACATCCTCGTCTATGTTGACGACATGATCCTCCTCACCGCCGACCTTGCCGAGCTCGAGACTGTCAAGGCGGAGCTGGGCAGCCGTCTCAAGTGCAAAGACCTGGGAGAGCTGCAGAACTACCTCGGCATGACCATCACTCGCGACCGCTCCGCCCG
Organism: Closterium sp. Yama58-4; assembly: GCA_947470075.1. Classification (NCBI taxonomy): domain Eukaryota; kingdom Viridiplantae; phylum Streptophyta; class Zygnematophyceae; order Desmidiales; family Closteriaceae; genus Closterium; species Closterium sp. Yama58-4. The sequence continues at coordinate 375,340 of CANIUD010000304.1, forward strand.
CACCATCTCACTCTCTCAGGGTCACTACCTCCAGCAGGTCTTGGACCGGTTTGACATGGCGCGCGGCAACCCCCAGCCCACTCCCCTCTCGGTTGGGCACCACCTCTCCCCACCCTCCTCTCCCTCTCCCTCCTCCCATCCTTATCCGGAACTCATCGGCTCTCTCATGTACGCCATGGTTTCCACTCGCCCCGATCTTGCCTACCCCATCAGCGTCCTCGCTCGGTTCGTTGGCGCTGGCAAGCACACGGAAGAGCACTGGCAGGCCGCCAAGCGTGTCCTTCGCTACATTCGTGGCACCAAGGACTATGTCCTCACTCTTGGCGGCCCTTCCCCACCACACCTCAACGGCTACAGCGACTCTTCCTGGGCTGATTCTCGACCGGATCGGCGGTCCTCTCAGGGCTATGGCTTCTCCCTCGGCAGCGGTCTCATCAGCTGGCGGTCCACACGCTCCTCTGCCGTCGCCCTCTCCTCCTGCGAAGCAGAGCTCTATGCTGCGACCATGGCCGCGCAAGAAGCACGCTGGCTCACCTTCCTCCTTGATGAGCTCGGAGCCCCCCAACGCTGTCCCACCATCTGGTGTGACAACGCCAGCACCATCCACCTCACCAAGGACGCTGTGTATCATGGGCGCTCAAAACATATTGAGCTTCGCTACTTCTTCATTCGCGATCTCGTTGAGGCCGGCCACATTCGTCTTGGCAAAATCGACTCGGCAGCCAACCTCGCCGACATCTTCACCAAAGCTCTTCCCCTAGCGTCCCACTCCTTCCTGTTGCGTCTCCTTGGGCTCACCCCGCCACCAGTTTTGGCGGCCTCCTGATTACATTTTTTCTAGCCTTATGCATGTTGGGGGGTTGTGTTGTAAATGTATCTTATATATACAACATACATAGGCTAGAATAGGTGTAGCTCTTTAAGCTATTGGGGGGTTGGGTGTACACTCCAACCACACTTTGTGGTTGGGTCAAGATTTGGTTTGGTCTTGGTCCTTGGTTGGCACTTGCCAACATTTGGTCCTAAGGCCAACCAATCACAAGCTAGCAACATTGTGGGGTTCCCTACTCCACAAGGCAACTCACCCATTGGCCAACTTAGTAACCAATAGGGTTGCACCTTCTTCGAACCTCTCTTCTTTGCATGCTTGTACTATAGAGCCTCCTTGGCTCATTACTCAACCATTCTTGAATTCTATCAAAGGGTCATGGCGGTGGGAGGGAGAAGGTTGAAATGCGGGCTCAAGTAAAAGAGAAGGAGAAGGCCAGAAGACAATACAAAGATGGTCGACTGAATGTTAGCAGGAGGGCAAGTGAAGCGAACAGAAGGAAGAATGAGATTGCGGGTGCAGCGAGGCAGGAGGCAGGGCGCAGGGCAGCGGCGGGCGAAAGTGGATACATGGCTTCCTGGATGACGGAGAATGCGAGCAGCTGAATGCTGAACTCCTCAAACAGATCGTTCTCCAACTCCATTATGCGCTCGCTGGGGCCACACACGTGCACCCATGCACCCATGCACGGGCAAAGATGAGGGTGGGGAGCAAGGATGGAGAGGGAGGAGGGATGAGGCACGGGTGAGCTGAAGTGAACAAAGCGGGAGGAGGGTCACACAGCAGCACAGGCGCTGGCAGTCAGCTGGTGGCAGAGCAAGGAGCAGCGAAGGCGCGTGTCCCATGTGGGGCGCTCACAGGTGGCAGTGAGGGGCGGTTGCTCACAGGTGGCAGTGAGGGGCGGTTGCTCACAGGTGGCAGTGAGGTGCGGTTGCTCACAGGTGGCAGTGAGGGGCGGTTGCTCACAGGTGGCAGTGAGGGGCGGTTGCTCACAGGTGGCAGTGAGGGGCGGTTGCTCATAGGTGGCAGTGAGGGGCGGTTGCTCACAGGTGGCAGTGAGGGGCGGTTGCTCACAGGTGGCAGTGAGGGGCGGTTGCTCACAGGTGGCAGTGAGGGGCGGTTGCTCACAGGTGGCAGTGAGGGGCGGTTGCTCACAGGTGGCAGTGAGGGGCGGTTGCTCACAGGTGGCAGTGAGGGGCGGTTGCTCACAGGTGGCAGTGAGGGGCGGTTGCTCACAGGTGGCAGTGAGGGGCGGTTGCTCACAGGTGGCAGTGAGGGGCGGTTGCTCACAGGTGGCAGTGAGGGGCGGTTGCTCACAGGTGGCAGTGAGGGGCGGTTGCTCACAGGTGGAAGTGAGGGGCGGTTGCTCACAGGTGGCAGTGCAGGAGGTGCGAGGGCCAGGCGATGAGGTCGAGGGCGTGGTGCAGGCCCTGCGAGGCGATGAAGGAGGCGCGTGCTGTCACACTGGCGTACACCACCGACCGCATCACCTGCAGCGCCAGCAGCAGCGTGCCCCCCGCCTCTATGCAGTGCGCGGCCCGCTTCGTCTGGATCTCCCGCAGTGGCGAGATGAGTGCTGCATACGTGCGCAGGAGAGGGGGGTTGGTGACAAGGGCGGGTGAGTGGGCAGTGTGGGATGGGTGGCGTGGTTTGGAATGGGGTGGGGTGGGATGGGGGGTCGGGTGGGGGCTAGCACTGAGCAGGAGCGGACATGAGCACTTACCGAGCAGGGCAGCGAGCCCCTTGGTCTCCACGGCCTCCACGATGGCACGCACCTCGCGCATCCCGGCCTGCGCATCCTCCCCCTCCGCCCCCCGCGCCCCCACCCTCCCCCCCCACGCCGTCCCCGCCAGCTCCTCCCCAAACCCCAGCCCCCGCCCCCCCCACCTGCCGCTGCTCCTGCCACTGCTGCGCAGGCGGGCGGAGGCGGAGGGGGAGGTCAGGAGTCCCGGGGAGGCGGCGCCACTGCGGGGGGAGGGGGAGGCGCGCGCGGGGGATTGCGCGAGGGAGGAGAAGGGCGGGGCGTGGGTGGGGGGTAGGGCTTGGTGCTGCGCGATTTGGCGCATCTCAGCGTCGAGGAAGTTGGCGAGCAGGGCGAGCGCGTTGGTGGCGCAGCTCAGCAGCACGCCCACCAGCACTCCGCGCCGCTCCCCACTCAACCACGCTGCTGGTCCCCCTGCTGCCCCCGCTGCCCCCGCCGCCCCCGCTGCTCCACTCCCCTCCCTGCCCGCACTGCCTGCAGCAGCAGCTGCCGTTGAGGTGGCATCCCCCTCGCGGTCGCCCCCTGCCTGCCTCACCCCAAACTCTGCCCCCCATGCAGCGCCCGCCCCACGCCCGCTGCTGCTAGTGCTGCTGTTGATGCTCCTGCCCGGTGTGGTGCGGGGGGGGTCAGGGTGTGGCGAGGGCATGGGCGTGGCGATGATGGGCGCCGCTGCCACGCGCAGATCCGCTGATATGCCTGGGGGGAGGGGAGAGAGGGGGAGGGGCGGAACGGGGGAAGATGAGACGGTTGAGCGTAGGACAGGAGGGAGAGAGGAAGCTGGAATAGGAATTGAAAAGGGGAGTGGAAGGGGGGAGGGAGGGAGGGAGGGAGGGAATGGGGGGAGAAGCGGTTGTGGGGTGTGGGAGGCAGAGGGTGTTATGCAGTGAGAGCATAAGCAGGGGGTGCGGGGGGTTTGGTTCCACCGGAGAGGATGTGAATGGTGGATGGAGCAGGGGAGGGCGGGGTTGAGGGGGGAAGAGGGGTGGTGCAGTGAGCACGGACGGACCGGAGAGGATGTGGATGGCGGCGGAGACGGAGCGGAAGAAGGCGAGCAGGCGGCGGTTGTGCGCGCTGCGCGAGATGATGGACGCCGCGCGCAGCGCCAGCATCGTGCCGTCCCACGCCGCCGCCTCCTCCTCCAAGTCCCCCCCCGCCTCCCCCCCGCCCCCCGCGCCCCCCCCGCGCCCCTGCCCGCGCCCATGGCCAGCGACGCGATCCACAGCGTCGTGCTGCCCACTGCCGATCGGCTCTGGCCCTCTGATGCGCTGCCACCTGGCGCGTCTTGATTGGCTGATTGATTCTCTGCAGACGCAGATGGCCCTCGTGCTGGCGGGAGGGAGGCAGGCGGTGAGAGGGAGGGAGGGAGTTGAGTGAGAAGCGAGTGGAGGCAGAGGGGGCTGTGCGAGGGAGGGGCTGACTTGAAGCACCACACCAACGATAAGCACTGCAACCATAATCTCTGACACATAACCCACCAATCCATCGCTGCGGCCACTCACATTTCGCCACGCGTGCAAACTCTGCCAGCTGGCGCGCCACGCACCGCACCACTTCCAGCGGGTGCCCCAGCCGCTGACCGCCCGCCTCCCCCTCGCCCTCCGCGCCGTCGCCCTCTTGCGCGTCGTCGTGCGCGTCATCCGCGCGCGCGTGCGCATCTTGGTCGGGGTCCGGTTCGGGCGGGAACCAGTCGGCGTACGCCTCGACGAGCGCCGACAGGAACACCAGCAGCGTCGCATTCGACGCCGCCGACGCGCCCTGCGCGCGCGCCGCGCGCAGGTGGGGGGGGGGGGAGCGAGGGGAAGGGGGAGGGAGAAAGGGATGAGGGGAGGAGGGGGGAAGAGGAGCAGTGTAAGCTGACGCAAAAGGTTTGAAATTTAGCAGGGTCGTCGAACGGAGACTCATTCCCATTTCCCTCATCGTAAGTGCGCCTTCATACTCGTCTGAATTCTCTACAATCGTACCTCGCTGAATCACTCCTCACCTCTCTGCACGACGCCTCACCTCTCTGCTGGACTCCTCGTACGCTTCCAGCAGCTGCTTCAGGCGCTGCTCCGTGGGATCGTCGCTTCTGCGAGGAAAGGGGCGCGCGGACGGCACGGCGCACAGGGGGAGTGATGAGCGGGGAGCGGGGAAGGCGCGGTTGGCGGATGCAGTGGCGGCGAGAACTAACTTGACGGACGGACATGGGCATGGGCATGGGCATGGGCATGGGCATGGGCATGGGCATGCGCATGCGCATGGGCATGGGCATGGGCATGGGCATGCGCATGCGCATGGGCATGGGCATGGAAGTGGATATGCTTGACAGCGCGCCAATGCCAGGCGCGACGACTATTGCGCGTGGCGACTCAACGGGAAGAGCCTATTGCGCGACGGACTAGCGGCAGCACGCGGCTAGAGCGGCGAGCGCGCGCACCTGAAGGGGTACTTGGACCTCCATTCCTCCGGCACTGGCCTGTCCACGTCATCTGCTGGCTCCGGTTTTGGCGGCGCCTTGGGGGTGCCGAGCAGCCAGCTGCCCGACAGTAATCCGTACACGGCGTCCATCGCAGCGCGCCGAGCCGGGCGCCGAGGCTAGCGGCGACGCCAGGATGCAAGCGATGCGCGCGGAAAGGGAATTGGTGAACTAAGCAAAAATAGCGCACTCCATCCAACCGCGCGCGGAGCGTTTTGAAAACGAAATTTAGTTCAAAAAGAAACACGGAAATTAGTGACGGATGAACGGATTTTAATCGAGGCCGCTAAATGGCATCGGAGAATGTCGGCTTCACGTGCACTGCTGGTGCCCTAACTTACGCGCATGTCGTAGCATGCCTCCGCTATGGCTCGGTCAAGTCAAGCAAGACGACAGCAGCAGGGATGTAAGCACTCTCAGCAAAGCACACAGTCGCGAGTGAAGTGAAGCGAAGCACCTGCTCCTTGCTGCTGCTGCTGCTGCTGCTGCTGCGCGGGAAGCTCGAGGTGGGAAGGGCTTGGCGGGAGGGACGGCGCCTTGGAATCCCCTCACTGGTCTGTTGACCCCAGGTGGCTTGAAATGAGGCGCCAATCACGGCGATGTAACCAGAATCACAACTGTTACAAAATGTACAAATTTGTTTAACTTTCACGCGAGAATTCACACTCCACAGACACCCCATCTATTTCTAGGAACAGCTGGCTGACGGAGGCATGCATGCCACTCTGCCACTGTGCACACCAAATGTCATGTTTCTCATCCGAAGGCCTTTTTTGAGGGCATCTCTATGAGTATGGGGTGCCACCAGCAGCACCTCTATTCCAACATAGATCATGTGAGGCATTTGTGATTCTCAGCACGTTCTTCCTTCCAACATCAAGCATGGCCCATGTGTGTGTCCCAGCAGCATTATTCTCTCTCCTGCATGACCACCTCAACAGGGGGTGGCAGCACTACAAACTCGGTTCTGAAGCGCTCATGGAAGGTGGCAGGAGGGCAGTCCAACAGCCACTCCAGCGACCCTCTCACCCCGGCACTCTGTGCTGCTCCCAGCCTCTCCTCCAGCACCTCCTCTCGGCACGCCAGGCACGGGGGAAAGGCCACCACGTCAGCATGCGACCGGTGCTGCAGCAGCACTGTGAGCTTCCTATCAATGGTCTCCCCACGCTGACCCAGCACCTGAGGGCACCCCGCCAGCAGCGCCGCCACCTGGTGCTGTGAAAACCCTCTCTCCCGCAGCCGCTGCAGCTTCCCCTCTGCGTGCCGCCTGTCCGCCACCACCAGCTGTGGCAGCCCTGCTAGCACTGCCGGCACGGCCGCAGGCGGCACGTGCGCGTGAGAGCAGAGCCACTGGACTGTGGGCGGCAGGAGATCAGACAGCGGCAGCGCGAGGAGGTGTGGGAAGGCGGTGACAGCGGCACGCATGTGCGGGACGGTGAGGCCGGCAGCACGCAGGGCGGCGAGTGCGGGGTGCAGTTGGGCGTGCAGGTCCAGTGCGAGCAGGTGGGGGCGCGCCTGCAGCAACCTTGTCACCTGGGGGAGCGGCTGCGCGAGGGCGTGTGAGAGCAGCTCGGCTTTGGGTCGAATGGTGGTGGCGGCGCGCATGGTGAGCAGATGCGGTAACTGCACGATCATTTCGCCGATGGCCTTGGGATCCACGCCGATTCCCACGAGGTACGCCACGCTGGTGCTCATGCTGCCCTCGGGTCGCAGCCCCAGCAGGTGCGGGCAGCGCGTGAGCACGGAGGGCAGCGCGGCGGGCGGCACGGCGAGGCCTTGCAGGTAGTGCAGCACGGGCAGCAGGTCGATGCGCACGGACGACAAGAGCACGCGCGGGTACGCCGTGAGCAGCGCGGGCAGGTGCGCGCGCGCGATGGGGATGCTCTCCAGGTGCGCTAGTACCGGCACGTAGTTGCGCGCTATGCTCCCGCACAGCACTGGGGGATACCGCCCCACCACCTGCGGGGACGAGGGGCGCAAGGGGGCGGGGGGATGAGTGCGCAGGGAGGAGAAATGAGCGGAAAGGGTGATGCACACAAGGAGGGGGGGGAGAGGAGGGGGGAGGGAAGGGGGGGAAATGAATGCCGACATTCTCCCTTCTCGCGCGCGTGGACCGGCGTCCCTCCTCACCTCCGCGACGTCGAGGCGCAGCGCGCGCAGGAACTGCACGCGCTCGCGCACGACGCGCACGTCGAGCGGCAGCGCGACGCCCTCCAGCAGCTCCACCGCCACGCCCTCCCCCTCCAGGTACGCCACCACCGCCGCCCGCCGCGCCGCCTCCGCGCCCGCCTGCTCCTCCCCCGACTGCGCGTCGTTTCCCCCCTCTCCTGCGCTCTCGTACGCCTCTTTCTCCCCATTCGCAGAGTCACCGAATTCCTCCTCCCACCACTCCATCTCGCCCTCTCCCTCGCCCTCACTCTCCTCGCAACCCATCCCTCCTATCCGTCCCTCTTCCCCTCCTCTATTCTCCGCTTCCCCACTCCCAACCCCATATGCCACGATATTTCGCCCCGCCACTGCGCGTCTTCCGCCTCTCGCGCGCATCGCGCTGTACCCACGGCTCTCACCGCGGTCCCACGCTCTTATTCCGCGACGCGGGGTGGTAGGCGCGTATTGGCGCGCAGAAAGCAGGTACCTTGAGGCCAGACGACTCATCTGACTCGCCGACACTGAGCCACTCGATACATGCCCATTTGTTACAATCCCTCGCGCCCCTCGCTGGGTCGCGGTCGGCTGCGAGGCGATGAGCGCGCGGAGGCTGGCGCAGGAGGCAGGGACGCGTGGACATGGCGCATGGCGCAGAGAGATGCAGAGGCGCGGGAGGCGCGGCAGCGGAGGTTGCACGGTGGAGGCGCGCGGGCGAGGGTGGGGAATCTGCATGCGGAGCAACGAGAGGCGGCGCGACGACAGCATGCGTGGCGACACGACGATTCCAACGGTCGGCGCACGCGCGCTCACGATAGATGGCGGGGAGGATACGGGAGCGAGGTTTGGGGTGTAGCGAGGAACATTGGCGATTGTAACCAAAACGGCGAAATTGATCAGTCTGTTTCTGCTGAGGTTGGGTTGGGTTTTTGGTTCGCTGAGACAACCTGGCAGTCGTGCACTGCATTTCGCATTTCATGCGCCACCACACCAACTCCTGTCTCTTTCTCAGCTCCTTGCGCTAGTCCGTTCTGCACGACCACGTGCAACGCGCAGCGCGCATCTCCGTCCTTCCCGCGCGCCCCCATGGCCGCCCTCCGCGCGCCCACCGCGCTCACGCACTCCCTCCCGCACTGCTCCCCGCTCGCCACGTGGCGCTCCGCCGCAACGAGCGCATCGACAATGGCGCAGCCCGTTCGTGTGAGTGCCGCCTGCCCGTTGCGCCTTCTGCCCGGCGCACTTCGTGCTGCGCGCCCATGCCGCGCGGGGCGCATCATTCTCGTCCGTCGCTTCCGGCCCCCATTCACGCGCTCCCCGCGCCTCAGCGCCTTATGTTCGCCAATTGTATTCCGCGCGCCAATGACTCCTCCCTCTTCTCCGTCGCCTCCGATTTCTTTCCTCCCCTCCTCCCCCCTCTCCCCCGCTTCGCAGCGCCTGCCAGTCCTGCGCGCGTCAGCCTCCCCCGACCCGTCCCCCGCGCCAGCGGAATCACAGACGGCGCCCTCCCCAATCCCCGTGCCCCCGCCGGGGTGGGCGGAGCAGCAACAGCGGGAGGCGGAGGCGGCGGCGGAGGAGCGCGACGGAGTGACCATCCGGCGGAGGCCGCCGGGGGGAGCCGCGGCGCACCTGGTGGGGCCGTTCGAGTTCCGCGTGGGCGGCAAGGTGGAGGAGAACGTTCCGCGAAACATCCTGGAGGAGATCGTGTGGCACAAGGACGGGGAGGTGGCGGCGTTCAAGGAGCGCACGCCGCTCTCCGCGCTCGCGCGCGCGCTCGACGGCGCTCCGCCCGCGCGCGACTTCGTGGGTGCGCTGAGGGCGCGCGAGGCGGAGACGGGCGTGCCGGCGCTGATCGCGGAGGTGAAGAAGGCGTCGCCCAGCCGCGGGGTCATCCAACCCCACTTCGACCCTGTATGCCCCCGGCCCCCTTTCGCTTCCCCCCCTCCCTCACTCCGCCATCGATGCGCTCCCCCTCGCTCGCCCCCCCCCCCCCGCTTCGCATGCGGCCATCCGTTGGCTGGATCTGCCGCTGCGCGTCTTCGCCTGCGTTGCGGCTCGCATTGCGCTCATCCGCCTGCACTGTGCATGCTCTCTGCGTTACGCACTGCAACCTCCCACCCTGTGCTTTTCTCCCCCTCCGCCTGCTACCAACTCCTCCCCCTCCGCCTGCGCCTCTCTCCCTCCCACCTGCCTGTGCCTCCCTCTCCCCTCCACCCCCCCAGGTGCGCATAGCGAAGGCGTACGAGCAGGGCGGGGCGGCGTGCCTGTCAGTGCTCACCGACTCCAAGTTCTTCCAGGTGCCGCGCACACACACACTCGCACTTGCACTCGCACCAGCTGTCAATTCCCCCACCTGCACCCCATCCATGTGGATGGCATTCACTGCCTGCTCGCTGTATCAAGCCATCCTACCACACAACAGCATTCACATGGAATGCACCACACACATATGCCTCCCACCCATCTTTGCCCACGCACTACTTCCCTCCCACCACCCAAACGTCCACCACCACCACCACCTTCCCCCATCTCCTGCTCCCCCTCTGCTCCCCTCCCCCCCCGTGCCGCCCTCCCAGGGCAGCTTTGAGAATCTGGAGCTGATCCGTTCGGCGGGCGTGGCGTGCCCTTTGCTGTGCAAGGAGTTCGTGGTGGACGCATGGCAGGTGTACTGCACGCGCACCAAGGGCATCCCTCCCACCCAGCATTGCCCCACGCACTACATCCCGCCCACCACCCAACGTCCGCCATCCAACCGCCCACCACCACCGTCCTCACGCCTGTCGTGGCCCTCCCCTGCTCCCTTGTCCTTGTGTCCCCCAGGGCAGCTTTGAGAACCTGGCGCTGATCCGAGCAGCGGGCGTGGAGTGCCCTCTGCTCTGCAAGGAGTTCGTGGTGGACGCGTGGCAGGTGTACTGCGCGCGCACCAAGGGCGCGGACGCCGTGCTGCTCATCGCCGCTGTGCTGCCCGACCAGGACCTGCGCTACCTCATCAAGATCACGCACTCGCTCGGCATGGCCGCCCTGATCGAGGTGCCTCCCTCCCTCCCTGCCTCCCTGCCTCCCTGCCTCCCTGCCCTGCTCCCTCTGTCTGCTTGCCCTTTCACCGCTGCTCTTGCGCCCGCCCCAACTTTCCCATCTGCCCCATTTTCCCATGTCTCTCCCCTGCCCCATCGTCCCCCTGCCCCCCTTGCATCGTGCCTCCGTGCCATCCCCCCCCCCCGCACCCCCCCAGGTGCACACGGAGAGGGAGATGGACCGGGTGCTGGCACTGGAGGGCGTCACGCTCATCGGCATCAACAACCGCGACCTCGGTGCGACCCCGCCCACCCTCACCCTCGCACTGCCCATCCCCCTCACACTGCCCATCCCCCTCGCACTGCCCATCCCCCTCGCACTGCCCATCCCCCTCGCACTGCCCATCCCCCTCGCACTGCCCATCCCCCTCGCACTGCCCATCCCCCTCGCACTGCCCATCCCCCTCGCACTGCCCATCCCCCTCGCACTGCCCATCCCCCTCGCACTGCCCATCCCCCTCGCACTGCCCATCCCCCTCGCACTGCCCATCCCCCTCGCACTGCCCATCCCCCTCGCACTGCCCATCCCCCTCGCACTGCCCATCCCCCTCGCACTGCCCATCCCCCTCGCACTGCCCATCCCCCTCGCACTGCCCATCCCCCTCGCACTGCCCATCCCCCTCGCACTGCCCATCCCCCTCGCACTGCCCATCCCCCTCACACTGCCCATCCCCCTGGCTACGCCACCACCAGTTGCCATGCTGCCCGCTGCCATGCTGCGCTGCCATGGTCCACTGCACGTGCCGCTGCCCCCTTGTGTACCACATGCCCCCCACCTTCTCCGCCCTTTCTCCCTCCTTCCCCGCCCCCCCCCCCCACCCCACCCCCTTTCCAGGCACGTTCAAGGTGGACATAGGCAACACACAGCAGCTGCTGGCGGGGGAGAGGGGCGCCGCCATCCGGGAGAGAGGGATCATGGTGAGGGGGGAGGGATGATGGTGAGGGGGGAAGGGATAATAGTGAGGGGGGGAGGGCAGGGAAGTCGTTCAGTGGGGATGTGCAAGTGTATACTGGCATTCGCCTCTCACATGCGCACCATGCATCAATCAGCCTCCACTGTGCCACAGCTGCCCTCCATGACACCATGCACACCAAGCCTCCATGCTCCCTTGTGCTACTCCCCATGCCCCCATGCGCCCATGGTGTGCTGTGCTGTGCTGTGAGGCAGGTGGTGGGCGAGTCAGGCCTCTTCACTCCCGACGATATTGCCTTCGTGCAAAACGCCGGCTGCAATGCTGTGAGTGCAAAACGCCGGCTGCAATGCTGTGAGTGCACCTTGCAATGCTGTGAGTGCACCTTGCAATGCCTGCTTGCCCAACCTGCTTGCCCAACCTGCTTGCCCAGCCTGCTTGCCCAACCTGCTTGCCCAACCTGCTTGCCCTCCATGCACCACTAACCAACCGTTCCTCATGTTTATCTGTTACGCACCGCACCAACCCGCTCCTCCCCACCTCCCCCTTCTCCCCCGCGGCCATTTGGGCCGCATGCCTTGCTGCTCTCACCTCCTCCATCTCCTGCACCTATCCTCCACACCTGCACCTATCCTCCACACCTGCACCTATCCTCCACACCTGCACCTATCCTCCACACCTGCACCTTCTCCCTCCCCCTTTCTTCCCCCCCAGGTGCTGGTGGGCGAGTCTTTGGTGCGCACCAGCGACCCCACGGCCGCCATTGCTGCTCTCTTCGGCCGCCCCCTCACCACCACACCAGGCCAGCCTGACCCCGCCCAGGCACACGCGCCAGCATGAGTGCAGCGCCCAGGCATTGGAAAAAGAACCAAGGAGATTCGTGTCCTGTGTGGAGGGATGGATGTGAGGGAGAGCGAGAGGCAAGGGCAGGCATATGTGGAGCAGGTTCCTTGACAAGAGCAGTATGTGTCATTGCGAAAAGCTCACTCTTGATGTGTTCTATGATGTGTTCATTGCAGTCTGTTAGACGGTTTCGTGTGGTGACGCCAAGCACTAGATTATTTAGCTAAGCGACAGCCGTTACTCATGTAACAGGTTCAGCTATATGCTCATAATGCACATCACAGCGGCCATTTAGCGTGGAAATCGAAGCAAAAGTGCTGTTAGCAAAGAGAGCAGCAAAGTAGGCAAAGGAGCTCGCATGTGCCACCTGCAGCACAGCAGAGGCGCGTGACAGCAACCACCAGTCCGCCAGCCCATGCAGGCCCCCCTGCCCCGCCTGCCCATCGGTGCCCGCCTTGGACGTGTGGCGCACTGCTGCTGCGGACCAGTACACGTGTGCTCCCTCCATGCGCTGCAGGCGCTCCACAAACGCGGGCCGCAGCTCCTCGTTGTCCGTTGCCACAAACACCGACACCCCCCTCCCTCCCCGCTCTCCTGCCGAGGGCACTGATTGCGTGTCCGCATGGCCGCTGCTGCCGCTGCTGCTGCTGCTGCTGGTGCTGGTGGTGGAGTTGGCAGCGAGGAGGGCGACGGTGGAGAGCACGCAGCGCCACAGGCAGTCCTGCATGAATGGCGACGCGGGGGGGTGGGCGTCTGCATCGGTGCACCCCTGCCACTGCGTGTCGGTGCTGCCGGGCTTGACGGCTTTCTCCACGGCCAGAGTGCGAGTGCGCACATGCACCGCCACATCAAACCACACCGCCCCCTCCCCCACCACCTCCCCTTGCTCCGCCGCCCCTCCACCCCTCCCCCTTCCGTCCCTTGCAACCTTGCCCCCCACACTAAGGAGGTGCCGCTTGGTGGACTGCCCAGGGGCCGCCTCACCTACCCTTGTCAGCCCCTTGTGCGTCTGCTGCTCCGCCACGCGCCCTGCACCTGCCCTCTCACCACCCTTCCTCCCTACCCCGCCAGATTTCCCCTCATCCCCTGCACCTGCACGGCCCACCTCCTCCCCCTCACTGCCGGCTGGGCCGCGCAGCACGGAGCGGGTGGCGAGCAGCAGGGCGGGGGAGGGGCCGGCGCCGAGGAGGGCGAAGAGGGCTTTGGAGCGCACGCAGTGGAGGGACGCGCAGTGGAAGGCGGCAAAGACACAGGCGCGCAGCGGGGGCGAGCGCTCCCAGAAGGCATCAAAGAAGGTTCCGGCACGCGTGGCCAGTAGGGGGTAGTCCGATGGCACTGTCTCCGCCACCGCTGCATGGGGGCGTGGCAGGGGGGGGGGAGAGGGGCATGCAGCACAGGACAGAGGAGCAGTCTAGCGTGGCAGTGCAGCATGGAAGGGCAGGGTGCACAGAGTCTGAACTGAGACATGCGAAGAATCGATTTCCTTGTGTTGTGTGGCAAGTGTGATTACCTTGGGGCGTGTCGCTGATCTCGAGGAAGAACATGGGGTCCAGCGCCCTCACTGCCGCCATCACCTCCTCCGCCTCCCTCTCGAGTTGATTTTTGAGTCGACTCAAAAGTCAAATCGATTTGCTTGCGTGGCATGACTGATTACCTTGAGGCGTGTCGGAGATCTCCAGGAAGAACATGGGGTCGAGCGCCCTCACTGCCGCCATCACCTCCTCCGCCTCCCTCTCCCTCTCGCCCTCACTCCCCGCCCTGCCGCCCTGCCCTGCAGTGGCAGCGAGGGAGAGCGGGCCTTGCAGCGCGGGGAAGGCGCAGTGGAAGGCGAGGCAGAGGGTGTCGAGCACGCGGCTGTGCTGTGCGGCGTGGGCGCGCACGAGGGTGCGGCCGGACAACACGGCGTAGGGCACGGCGGACACCCACCCTCGCAGTTGCCCACGCCGTGCCGCGGCACCACCAGCAGCCACCGCGCGTCCGGCAGTGTCAGGTCCGCCACTGACAGGCGCGCCGTGGGGGGCACACGCGCGCTGTTGTGGTTGGGGACAGGGGTGCAGCGAGAGATGGGGATGGCAGAACCATGGGGATGGGAGAGGGATGGAATTGCAGGGGGGAAAGCGAAGGGAGGGCGAGTGTGAGAAAGAGAGGGAGAAAAGGAGCAGTAAGGAACTCCATGAGAGCACAAGGAGGCGTGTGTGTGAGGGGGGGAGAGCACGCACACGTTGAGTGGCTGGATATCGGGGGGCAGCAGTGAGGAGCACTGGTGGACGCCCTGTGAGCTCACAGCCGCGCCTCTCTGGAACGCCGTCCACCACGCCTCCCGCTGCACTGCTTGCACGCCATACTGCTGCCCGCCTCCGCCACCGCTGCTGCCCGCTGCCCCTTCGCTCGCCCCCTCGCCGCCCTGCTCGCCCCTTGAAACCTCCGCCCGCTGCTCCCCCGCGCCCCCACCGCCCACGCCTCGCCGGCTCTGCTCCCCCGCAGCCCGCGCTCTCAGCCGCGCCCCTCTGCTGCCCCACTCCTGCCCCTGCAGCGCCTCCCTCCTCCGCGCTTCACTCAGCCCCCCGCCCAGCTCACCTTCCCCCGCACCCTTCCAGTTGCGCCAACCCCAGCTACCATTCCCCGCGCTCCCCCCATCCCCCTGCGCCGCCAGCCCTTGGCCCATGTTCCCCCCTCCGCCCCATCCACCCGCGAAGCGGCCGTCTCTGTCGTCGGATAGTTGCAGGTCCGCGTCGCTGGGCCAGGCAGTGTGTCGCATGGCGTCGTCGCCAGCTCGTCGCAGCACAGGAAGACGCCATGGATAGGAGATCGCCCGCCGCCATCGCCCGCCACCCGCCAGCGGAGCCAGAGCGAGCGCGATCCCCGTTAAGGACAGCACCGCTACCAAGATTCGCTGCCATTGCGCGCGGGGCACGCGGTCGAATGGGCGCAAGCGGGCGCGAGGCGGAAAGCGCAGGGCGCGCGAGGTGCGGCGGTCGGAGCGGCTCCCTGCCCCGGCAGTAGCTGCGATCGTCGCTTTCGCGGCCTCGCGGCGTGGCGCGTGACGCGGCGACGAGCGATCTGGAAGGAGGGCGACGAGTGGCGTCGCGATGGTCGGGCGCGGCGGCGTTGTTGGATGGGGGAGAGGCGGGCGCGCGGAGCATGGCTCACGGGAAGCAGCGAAGCGCGCGTACCTGTCGCCCGATGAGAAGCAGGCGACAGTGAAGGCGAATTCCTCGAACTTCAATGTCTGCATAATCTATCCCCGATATTTGACTTTCCTGCCAGTGTTTCTTCCAAAACCAGCACATTTTACCGATGAATCTGTTTTTTTCGAAGCACAACATCTGTGTGAGCCCTTTGGCTGTGGTCCGACCGAGCCGAACCAAGCTCGCCACCGAGCCTTGCAGTTCGTTTGGAAACGCGAAAGGTGCGTGCTTTCCACCATACGTGGGCAGCGGCCAATATCATTGATACTCAAAGTATGGCTGAGAAAGTTTGCGTCGGTACTCAACCTCGATCTCTCATCACTGATTGGTGCTCGCTTTTCAATCGCACTTACACGCTAATAACTCCTCCGAGATGTGACAGAAACAAAACGCGATTACCTAAGTTAAATATGAACAACTGTGTCGAGGTGCTACCCAATAAATAAAAATAGTATCAAGCACAAATTGCGTTTTGAAATACTATTAGGAAAAAGGATGCAGACTGGGAATAATTCAACGGAATGGGGTCGACAGCACCGTCAACCCTCCGTTGACCATAGACCTGCTGACATGAAACAGAAGAAAACTAAAACCACATCAAATGGCATTATGCAACGGAGGCATCAACCTTGAATGCCATATGCCAAGGTGTTTAAGGTTGATGCCATCCGGACTGGATGCCTTTCCGTATGGAGCTTATTTTTAATTGCATGTGGGCAGCAAGCTCTCCTGGACGGTGTCGTTTCTTTGTTGAGATAATCCAATTGGAAGGCATAGTTCTAAGCACTTGTCAGCTCATTTAAGGGCAATATCCAAGCGTTATAGTATTTTTCCTGTTTTGTTGGGTACGTGAGGTTGAGGTGCTGGTGGCGAGTTTGTTTTAGAATTGTTCTTAAAACTAGATGTAACATGTAAATGTAGTTACTATAACGAGAGAATGTCGGTTGATTACGTTTGCGAATTGCGCCTGGCATAATCTGAGTATCAATGATATTGGCTGCGTGGGCAGCGGAGTGTCCCCCTGTGGCCCTCTCGCACCTCACCCGAAATAGATGTGGATGGCCACGGGGAAGGGCGCGGCTCGGGCGCTCGACCTACCTGGACCCACCCCCCCCAAAATGCCGGAGGCGAAATGAAAAACTACGACCCAGCTGGACCCGGTGCTTGGCCGTTTTATCTATTTCCAGATAGATAATTGGCGAAGCGTAACCAGTTCGCCAGCCTTTTTCCCAGCGTGAACAGTTGACGGGGGAGACGGTTACCGCATCGCCGGGCGTGAAAAAATGTTAGAATATATAATTTATATATATTTATGTACCTGCCTGTAGCTGTAGCTTTAGTGTAGTTATAAACTCTTTGTATTGGTGGTGCACCTCCTTTGTCTCCTATTTGTACCCTTGACTCTATAGTGAAACTCTCTTTCATTGCCAACTCCCTCGACACTCTACCTCCTAGCATGGCTCCTAAGACTAAACCCTAGCAACCTATCTTGACATGGTTTCAGAGCTGGTTCTTTCCTAGAACCTTCATTTTTTTTTTCAGAAACATGGGCCCGCCCTTAATGCAGCGCGAAATGCGCTATTTTCTTCGTCCCGTCGCGCCCTGCGCCCGTCTGATTCGTCGCCCCGCGGCCCCTGATTCGTCGCCCCGCGGCCCCCCATTTCGTCGCCCCGCGGCCCCCGATTCGTCGCCCCGCGGCCCCCCGTTTCGTCGCCCCGCGGCCCCCCCCGTTTCGTCGCCCCGCGGCCACCCGTTTCGACGCGCCGGGGCCCCCCGTTTCGTCGCCGCGGACGCCAGCGCCGGCGGGCGCCAGCACCAGCACAAGCACCAGCGACGAGCGCCAGCGCCGGGGCCGGCTCCCAGCGCCAGCAGCCCACGCCAGCGCCGGCAGCGGGTGATTCCGCCCTTCCCACCCGCCCTCCCTTCCGTCGTGGAGGGGGGGGGGGGGGGGGGGGGCGGGTGTGAGGAGCCTGCCGCTCCTCCCTCCCTTCCCTCTTCCTCTCTCCCTGCAGCACTTGTTGCTGTGGGGGGGGGGGGGGAGAGAGGGTAAAGGGGGATGAGGGAGGGTATGAGAGAGAGTGGCAGAAGCAGCAGCCCTGCATTTGCAACTGCCACCCCCTGCTACTGTGGCACCTCCAGCTGCAGCCCCTGTTGCCACTTAATTCGTCTCTTTCGTTTGCTGCTGTTGAGCGGCAGGTGCTGCCGTTGAGCCTGCTGTGCCGCCGCTCGTTGCCGCCGCACGCCGCTCTCCAGGCGACCTGCGCCACATGCACCTTTCTTTCGTTTCTGTATTGGCTAAGGGGTTTCTGCAGTTGTTTCTGCCACTGCTGCACTGGTTGTCATTGCACTTGCCTCCTGTTGCTGCTTTCTCTGTTCGTGGTGTACCCATCCAGGAGTTGTTGCTGCACAAGCTCCTGCTGCAGGCAGTTATGGGGGAGTGTTAGAATATATAATTTATATATATTTATGTACCTGCCCGTAGCTATAGCTTTAGTGTAGTTATAAACTCTTTGTATTGGTGGTGCACCTCCTTTGTCTCCTATTTGTACCCTTGACTCTATAGTGAAACTCTCTTTCATTGCCAACTCCCTCGACACTCTACCTCCTAGCATGGCTCCTAAGACTAAACCCTAGCAACCTATCTTGACAAAAAAGACGACCAAGCGTTAGATCGCAAGCGGCTGACGACAGCCGCGCGATACAGTGTAGTGTAGTTGATTGTTGAAATTCTGTCAGTCTGTATAATTGTTTCCACGGTTTTCTTTCCAATGCAATGTTGTATTAGTGAATTGTGTAAATGATGGGGTGGTATTAAGGGGGGTTTTTTATGTTTGAAATGGACAAAGCATGTCTTCAGGTATCTATTCAATGCCGTTTCAGTGTTTTTTTTTTCATGGATGGCCATACAAATGCCTGAATTGTGGAGCTCAAAATGGTCATTTTAAGGGGGTTTTATGGACTTTTTGTTGGTTTTAAATGGGTTTTTTTGGGGATTCTGTCTCCTCTAGTACTGCTCTACTTGTTTTTGTTTTTTTTTTTTTTGAAAGTTTGCAAATGTTGCACTTTTTTGTTCATATTAGCCAACTCAAGTATGTCAGTAGTACATGCTAGGTCATTCTTTGGCAATCATCAAGTCAACATTGTTTTTTCTTATTTGTTATTTCAAGGCATTCAATGCAATGTTAGGCTTTGAATGCCCTGCCCGTCACACATGCCATGTCAAACCAACGATGATGTGTGAGAAAATGGGGAAAACGTATGATGATTTGCTAGGGTGTTTTCAACGTCTATTTGCTGTGTTTCTTTATGATGACTTAGATGTTTTCCACCCCCAACAAACGTTAACATGGTGTCCTAGTCCTTCCATGGGTTTGAACCTTTGGGTTTTGGTCAATTAGATGATTTTTACATCGATTACAAGTACGGTCGGTTTGTGGAAGGTAGCATATATATTTGATTGTGGTTTTCAATGTTTTGTTGTTTTGGAATCGTGTGCCTTACACCTGGATTGCCTCCTTGCATTGTGCTTTGTGGTGTGGGGTTTGGGGAAATGGTATGTGTTTAGTTAGGCCTGCTTGCAATCTTGGTTGTTTAAAGTTAACACATTATTGTGCTAGGTGTAGTTTGTAGTAGCGCATTGAATGGGGTGGTCAGTTTCGAGAGTGGAGGTAAGATTCGCGTGACTTCCCCGAAATGGAACTGCTTGTTCGGCGCATACGAGGTACATTTTCGACGAGCCCGATGCAGCGAAATTAGTAGCCCAATTTCGAGTTGAATAATAGCGATCGGGCGACTGAATTTGGGCAAATTTCGAAATCGACCGTCCTTGCATGGACTCGAATTCGAAATCACTGACCTCCACGTGGCGGCTCAGGATAACTCTCGAAATTGGCATGGGGGAGATGGTTATTGGTCGGATTCTGTCGTTGTCAGATTTTCAGAGTGCAGCACAAGATTGAGATTGTCCCGATACGAGGGCTTTAGATCGCGGGTCAGTATGGGTTTCATGGCCTGGGGTGGCACTGCCATTGATAAATGCAACCTTTTTTGTCGCCACAACCATACAGGGTCGAATGTTTGAACACGACCTCAAAGTCCAGGCTCAGGATGGTGTTGGGCGGGTATAAATGCCCAACGGAGGTCATTTTCTCATTTTACATCTTCTCCTTCAGTTTTTGTCCAACTTCTTCCTTAGATCCCAGCCTCCCAGCTTCCACCACTTCGTCAATGGAGCCTTCGATGGAAGTAGAGGCTGCTGGCTTGCGTGTGCGCCTCTCTCGTTTAGAGTTCGAGAACATGCGATTCAAGCGTGGGGAATGGACCGAGAACATGCTCAACTTTGCTATGGTGTAAGATGCCCTTGTAGTTTTGTTTCTCGGATAGATGTGTGACGTTTCGAGATTTACGTTCTCTGTCACGTGTAGAGTACTAGTAGCGATCTAGCAAATAACGCTCTCGCCGCTCTAACGTTTAAACCATCTTCCGAGTACTAGTCTCCTCTATTCTACTGCCCAAAGTAAGCGATCTCTATTTCGAGAGATATTTCAGCGAAGACGGATGTGTTGTGTAGCGCTGGTCTGATCTCTGAAAGCTCCTTGTGTTGTCTCTTGCAGGAAGATTGCAAAGGAGAGGCTGACCGCGGACCAGCTGTCGAAAGTCGAAATCATCCCCATGAGTGCAGTCAACGCGGCCCGGGCGAAACAACCGTACGAACCCATGGGTCCTGGCAGACTCGATGGTGTGCTTGGCAAGCAACTCGTAGTCTTTCCGCTGTGGTCAAGGTGAGTTCGAATTGTAGAGGTTCCGGTATCAATCTTTATTTCTCTGAAAATACAACGGCTGTTCGATTTTCCGAGCTTTTACGCGCTTGCTAACCTTTCCCCCCACCGCCCCATGCAGCATGACTGCCGAGCCTGGAGCGCGCTGTAGCCTTTTCATGCTTGTTCGGCCCGACAGTTTGGCCGACCACCCGAATATTCCGGTTGCGACACGTCTTCTGCATTTCGACCCCAAGTCGAATTCTCCAGCACACAAGCACACTGACCTCGCCCTTCAAATGGTCAAGTAAGGTTTAACTATTGTCGCTCGTCACATGTGCAAATGACGGTACGGCAGAGCATAGCCTAATTTTGTCGGAAATTCACATGCCGAGCAGATGGCTGGAGGTGCAGCTCTTGACGGAATATTCTAGAGGAGAAGCACTCACTCCAAACTCGGAGGAGCAGGAAACTTTCCGCGACATCAGGAGACGGATTATGAGCGGGTGGAGGCTCGACATAGCGGGAGTAAGTTTGCAATGCAAACTCGGAATTCAGCTCGGACCTCTAAGCAGGACAAGCCCTGACCAGCTCCCTTTCATTTTCATGCAGAAGCTAACTCCAATGGTCAGCTCGAGGGAGGTCAGGAGCGGTTCTCATGTAGCGTACCAGTGGCGTAAGTTGCTCGATCATTTTGACTCGATTCTCTTACAGCATGATCGAGATGATAAATTTAGGGTTCTTGGAAAACCACCCTACCGGCGAGAGGATATATTCAAGGACATAGTGACCAGCTGCAAAAAGTATTTCGACAAGCTGGCGGCAGGTGATGAGGAGGATGCGGGAGAGGTGGACCTGGAACCCGTTGGGGACGCTGCTGAGGACACGGGTGCCCCGCCCGTTATTGACGCCGAAATAGTCGCGTTGGGGGCAATGGTTGTTGACGGCGCACGAATGGGTCTGGCCAACGAGCGTCAGAGCGTAACGGATGGGGAGGGTCAGATGATGGACAGAGAGGAACCACCTTTTCAGAGGAGTGCGCGCGAGATCTTGCGTGGAATGAGGGAGGCGCAGCAGAGGGCACCAGAGGATAAGACCGAGCGTTGCGGGTCGGAGACCCAACAACAGAGGGGGGAGGGGGAGAGGATGGAGGAGTTAGCAATTGGTTTAGAGGCAGTGCACCTCTCGGTCGAGAATGATGAACAGGAGGAGCAGGGGCAGGGTATGGACATGAGGCAGGGCAGTCCGAATGTCGTAGGCGAATCGGAGGATGAGGTCCTGAGAGCGGAACACGATAATAGGGTGGTGTATCAGAGGCGGGAGACAAGAACAAAGAAGAAGTATGATCAGGAGCGGGAAGCACGCGAGGAGGAAGAGGCGAAGCGGAGGGTGGAACAGAAGCGTGTGAGGCTCGAGGACCAAGAGCGAGAGGTGAGTGCGATGGAGGGGGACAGGGAGAGTGAGGAACGCGGACGCAAGAGGGAGGAAGAGCGGAAGAGGGAGGAGGCGAGGAAGGTGTGGCACGAAAAGGAAGAGAAGCGGCAGAGGGAGGAGGAAGAGCGGAAGAGGGAGGAGGAAAGGCAGGCTGAGCGCGAAAAGGAGGAGAAGCGGCAGAAGGATGAAGAGCGGAAGAGGGAGGAGGAAAGGCAGGCAGAGCGCGAACAAGAGGAGAAGCGGCAGAGGGAGGAGGAAGAGCGCAAAAAGGAGGAAAGGCAGGCTGAGCGTGAACAGGAGGAGAGGCGGCAGAGGGAGGAGGAAGAGCGGAAGAGGGAGGAGGCGAGGAAGGCGGAACGAGAAATGGAGCAGAAGAGGCAGGAGGAGGAGGAGCAGAAGAGGGAGGAGGCTAGGAAGGCGGAACGCGAAAAAGAGGAGAAGCGGCAGAAGGATGAGGAGGAGCGGAAGACGGAGGAGGCGAGGAAGGCTGAACGCGAAAAGGAGCAGAAGCGGCAGGAGGATGAGGAGGAGCGGAAGAGGGAGGAGGCGAGGAAGGCGGAACGCGAAAAGGAGCAGAAGAGGCAGGAGGAGGAGGAGCGGAAGAGGGAGGAGGCGAGGAAGGCGGAACGCGAAAAGGAGGAGAAGCGGCAGAAGGAGGAGGAGGAGCGGAAGAGGGAGGAGGCGAGGAAGGCGGAACGCGAAAAGGAGGAGAAGCTGAAGAGGGATGAGGAGGAGCGGAAGAGGGAGGAGGCGAGGAAGGCGGAACGCGAAAAGGCGGGGAAGATTGTGGAGGCCAACGAGCGAGAAACGCGCGAGGAGGCGAGGGTGGAGGAGCGAGAGCGACAGAGGCAGGTCGGTGAGACCGGGGAACGAGAATCGCGTGAAAGGGAGGAAGCGCGGCAGAGGCAGGATCGGGAACGAAAGAGAACTGAAAGCGAACGCAGAAGAAAAGAGCTTCAGAGGCTCGAGCGCGAAAGGTTTGTGGCGAGGCAGACGGAGCAAGCGGGTGTGCATCAGGGTGTGGAGCGTCCGAGGGATCGACCTGTAGAGAACGAGCGCCGTGGGATGGGGGGCGCTACACAGAGGCAGGAAAGGCAGAGGGAGGTTGCTGGGTTGAATGAGCAAGGTGCTGGGGGGCAGCGGCGTGTGGCTGAGGGCCAGAGGGGCGCGAGGTTCTTCCCAATGCAGTTGGGGCGGGATGTAGCGGATGGAGCTCGGCAAGTGGTGGTTGGCGACCAGCCAACCCTGGGGCATCACGGAACAACTGTTGGTCGGGCAGCGGATGTTGGTTTACCGGGATTGAGAACAGGCGGACCGAGGCCGATGATGCAGTGGGAAGGTGGCCGGCGTGATGATCAAACAGCCCGGAACAGGGTCGGCGCGGGAGACCATAGGAGGTTCGATCAGTCAAGGCAAGCTGGTAGGCGAGAGGGTGAAGCGATTGGAACGCGGCAGGGTGAGCGAATGGCGGAGGATCAGGTCTGGCGTGGGGTGGGATGGGGAATGGAAGGAGTGCGATACAGGGAGTTTCAGCAGAGAGAGGCGGGAGGACGTGCGGACGAGGAACTAGAGAGTGCGGCTAGTGCGCTCCCCATGCAGAGGCGGCATCCACGAGCGGCAGAGAATCCTGCTGCGGTGCAGGGAGAGGAACTAGAGGATGGTGAATGGGTGGCTGTGGAGGCGCTACTGGCGGGACTGGAGCAAGCGGGGCCGCAGGTTTTCGAGGAGACGGAGCGAGGATTTGAGGAGGCTGGCGACCGCATCGCAGCTGGCGGCAGGATGCATACCACAGCAGAGTTGATGCGGCGTCTGACCTTGGTGGCAAGGTCCGTGGCGAGGGCTTCGTCGGAGCAACGTGTTCGTTTCATCGACTGCATGGCAGAGATTCGAGAATTTGGTACGCAGATGCAAGCCTTGGACAGCCGCTACTTCCAGGACTACGATGATCTAACACACGAGTACCACGAGCTCAAGGCCGGGGTGGTCCGGGAACGCGACGAGCTAACCCAATTGCGTACTGCTCTTTCGGCTTCTGTCGCCGAATCACGAGCGGCAGCAGCTGATGCGGGTCGCGCAGCTGCAGCAGCGGCTGTGGAAGCATTGGAGGAAAGGTTACAGGGGTTTTTCGAGAACTTACGGGAGAAGCTGAAGAGTGTGGTGGAGCAGGTGATAGAGCAATCGTCGCTAGAGGCCTCGTTCACATCCACCTCCATGGAACACCTGCAAGCGGCTATTGACAATAGTGTACTCGCAGTGTGGGAGGATCTCAGGGCTGCGGACGACCAAAACAATCTGACTTTCAACAAGATTCAGAAGGCTCTGGCAGGACTGTCAACAAAGCTCAAAGGGCTGACTGGACCCAGCAAGGTCCGAAAGCCACCCACCGCCAGGGGAGAGGCCACACCAAAGGCTTCGCGAAAGCAGCCCGAAGCAGATTCCCCAGACATCCCAATCTCCTCAGCACAACGAGTCATTGAAAGGTTTGCCGCAACGTCCGAGGGTGAGGAGGGTGACGCTGGTGAGGCGGGTGAGACGGGCGCTGGTGTGGCAGATATTGACTTGTCTGAACCAGTGAGGAGAAACTGGAGAGAGACGTACGCAGCAAAGAACGTGCAGAAAGAGAGGGAGAAGGAGAGCGAAGAGAGGAGGACGGCTGAAGCGCGGAAGCGGCAAGCACTTCAGACGGCGCAAGTGACGGCTGCAAAGAAGAGGCGGGCTGAGAAGGGGTTGGGAAATACGAGGGTGGAGGACCGTCCTGGGACTGTCAGCAGGGGGAGAGTGACGGAAAACCAACCGGCGGGTACAGCTGCAGAGGCAAGGAAGGCAGAACGCGAAAAGGAGCAGAAGCGGCAGGAGGAGGAGCGGAAGAGGGAGGAGGCAAGGAAGGCGGAACGCGAAAAGGAGGAGAAGCGGCAGAAGGAGGAGGAGGAGCGGAAGAGGGAGGAGGCGAGGAAGGCGGAACGCGAAAAGGAGGAGAAGCGGCAGAAGGAGGAGGAGGCGAAGGCGATGGAAAGGAGGCGGGCACAGAGGGAGGCGGAGTTAGAAGCTAAGCGCCAGCAGATTGCTAAGATTGCGGAAACAAAGCGGTTGGAGGCAGCAAAGCGAAAAAGAGACCTCGAAATAGAGCGTCGGAAAGCCCTGGAGGAGATCGAGCGTATTGCACGGTTAGAGGAAGCCGCAAAGGAGGAAGAGGAGAGGCAACAAATGGAGTTAGAGGCGGAAACAGAGAAAATGAAAAACGAGAGGCGACGGATTGCGGGGGAGGATGAGGAAGGGGCAGCGGGGCAACGGCAGGGAGGAGAGGCGGAAGAAGGGTGGGCCGGGATTCTTCAAGTGATTTCATTGGTTCCCGATGAACCGCTGCAAGTAGTTGACCTCGTGGGGGAGGTGGAGGGTTCGGAACATGTGACAGGCTCTGGAGGTCTAGAGACTCAACCGCCTTTGAAGAGGCTTCGCATTGACCAGACCGGAACGAACTTCGACGCGGATGAGGGGTCTTTGGGGGCTGCTGCGTCAGAGGAATGTGTCGGTGAAAATGTGTCGGGAAATCAGAACGTTCAACCAACGTTGGGGGAGGCGACGGGAGAGGTGGCACCGCGAAGAGCGGATGTGCTACCAGACGAGCTAGGGAAGCGGTGGGGGGAAACAAAGCATTTCAGATCGAGTGGTCTTACCACACGCGAGAAGAAGAACAAAAAGGGGGAAGTGGTGTACGTGCGCTATAACTCGGAGCAAACCGTCGGAGGTGTGAAGAGGAACATGGGGAGCTACAAGGAGCGGAAACTACGCGATTTCACAGTGGCCGTCTGTTGGATGGCCTACTTCCCCGACACCGACATGGCCCATTACGGCTTGGATCCTGCCGAGCTTGGCTTGTGGGCGGTCCACCTCGATTTCGCTCGTGAACTCCCGACGGGTGTCTGGAGTGTCATGAACGAATTGAACCTCGACAAGTTCGAGAAGTAAGTACTCGATTCGGATTAGCTAGATCTAGTACACTTTCCCGTTTTGCCTTACTAACCGTGTACCCACCTCGCCTGTGCAGCTTCGAAAACGTCATGAACAAGACAAATGCACGGGTGAAGGACGGCGCACATTTCCAGGTGGCCGTTTGCACAGGGATTGGACAGGCCCTGGTACACGGAGGGAGTGGGCTGGTGTCGCCCCCCGCGAATGTCACTCCCGCGGTCTATGCAGCGGGAGTAGCTGCAACCCTCTACACCTTGTGGTGTGCCTCGATCGGCATTCCCCACCAGGACTGGGCGGAGGGTGCGGATGAGGCGGCTCGTGGCACGCTCAACGAGGCAAGCCTTGCTAGTCGAGCAACCTCTACTGCTCGCCTCGGAGTGTGGACCTTGAAGGCCGTGAAGAACCTAACGCACGAGAAGGCGGATTGGGAAGTGGTGCTCACCAAGGCCATTCTCGGCCTTGTGGATCCCGAGCCCGGGGAGGCAGAGGCTATTGAAATGGCCAAGGTGGTTTCGAGGGTGCTGGTGTACTGGTGCGAGTGCTGTCACGCAAACCAGAGTCTTTACGCGTATCAGGGTGGGATGCTCCATTTTCCCCAGCCCACAAAAGGGGGACGGCGGAAGGGGAATGCGGGAGGCAACGAGTGATGCAGGATGGGGAGGGTAATTTCGAGTTTGCAGCAGCTCTGTACTATAGTCTGCTGAATGTTGTAGTTTTTGAGTTTCCATTGATTTGAACTTAAATCTGTTACATGCATTGTTTGACTCGAAAGCATGGCGTGAATAAGGACTTGAATGCTGTAGGGTTAGATCTCTGAACCACGGTGTTTCCTTAATTGCTTTTGAGGCTTTGTTTTCAAGTAACTAGCGTACTTAGGATTTCGATCGTGAACTTAACGCGTGACGAGAGTGCAACCCTCTTGCTTCGGATTAGTCTGTGGCATGCTTTGATATTCGACACATTCCCATGTTTTCGAGACATTCCCATGCTTAACATTGACGTTCCAATGACTAGTGTTACTCTAAAGGAGGATTTAGAATCTAGAACAGAAGAGAGGGAGGGCATCAAAGTTCCCTCTGGCGGCGCAGTGATTTCTTTTTGCATGCCATCATAGTTTGTTGCTAACCCTGATTTTCGAGAGATTCCTACGTTCCATTGACTATTGTGGCAGGTAACCATGTACTCCAAAGGGAGCCTGCTCATTCGAGTTTTGTTCGCGTATTTTTTCTATGCCGTCGCAGCACTGTTAACGACATCTGTTTTCGAGCACAATCCTCTTGGTACGATAGGCGAAGGTTACGATGTACGGTGGGTGTAAATTTTGTAGTGGAACTACGTACGATCCAACAATGATGTAACTCTAAAAGAGGTTTTAGATCAGAGGAATTTAAAAAAAGAAAAAGAGGGGTCAAATGTCAGAATCACTAGGCAAGAATGATGAACTAGCAGAAGTTTGGGTACAAATATGAAACCCTAGTTGGGGTTGTACCCCATATTGGCTACCCCACTACAGCCTACAAGCATACTACAGTTTAACACACCCCCATAGGCAAAGTGGGGGAGAACAAAGGGTCACAAGACCAGTCCAGCAAAGCAAAGCAACGCCCAGGGTGGATCACAACGTCACCACACTCCGAGCACAAGTAAAGGCCACAAGGCCAGTTCACATGCAGTGCTAGATATAGTACAAGACAAGCAACACAGTGATCAAAACCTAGCAAGCAAGCAACAAGATATATATAAAGTACAGTACAAAGAATGTCAAGCAGTGAGCAAGTGAGGAAACGTGGACACAAGGCCTAAAGAAGTACAGTGCCGCTGATGATCACTAGGCGGGAGCGCCTTGGTGAAGATATCAGCAGTGTTGGCCTTCGAGTCCACGTACACAAGCCGAAGCTGACCGCGCTGCTGAAGCTCTCGAGCAAGAAAGTAGCGAAGAGCAATGTGCTTCGTCCTGTGCTCCAGTCTGTGCTCCTGACACAAGGCAAGAGCCGCCTTGTTGTCACCGTACAGAACTGGAGGAGAACTAGGCCGCTCTCCCAAGTCAGTCAGCAGGTAGGTGAGCCAGCGTAACTCCTGTGCAGCCATGGCTGTGGCGTAGATCTCAGCCTCACAACTAGAGCCGAGAACAGAGGAAGAGCGGGTGGACCGCCACGAGACAGAACCTGAGCCAAGGCTGAAGGTGTAACCCTGTGACGACCGCTGCGTAGCCAGGTCGTCCACCCAAGAGGCGTCCGAGTGACCAGTGAGGACAACTCTGTCGCGTCCTCCAAGCACCAGCCCCATGCCTGATGTACTGCACAGGTAACGCAGCACCCTCTTAGCAGCCTCCCAGTGCTCTCGCCTGTGTCTCCCAGGCGCAACGTAACGAGCAAGGATGCTAAGAGGGTACGCGAGGTCAGGTCGCGTGCAAGTCATCAGGTACATGAGGCAGCCTACAAGCTCTGGGTACGGGCCACTCGGCTCTACGGACTCGTCCGAAGGTGGAGCTGAGAGCAAGTGGCTGGTAGCCAGAGGTGTGGCCTGTGGTGAGGAGAACTGGAAGCCGAAGCGCTGAAGGACCTGCTGCACCATGTGTGACTGAGTCAGGGTGATGGTGCGGCGAGCTCTGTCCCGGGTGATCTGCAAGCCAAGGTAGCTACGCAGTTCACCCAGGTCAGTGCAGGTGTGTCTCTTCTGCAGCTCCGACTTCACACGAGCGAGTGCCTCAGTGTCAGCAGTAGCAAAGACCAAGTCGTCGACGTACACGAGGATGTAGAACGGCGGCAGCGACGTGTCTGTGCGCAGAAACAGCGACGGGTCAGCAGTAGACGGCGCGAACCCAAGAGCCGCAAGAGTAGTCCTCAGTGTGTCGTGCCACTCACGTGGCGCCTGGCGGAGACCGTAGACTGGCCGGCGGAGACTCCACTGGGTACCAGGGGGAAACGACCCAGTAAAGCCAGGTGGGCGGCGCAGCCAGATCTCCTCGTGCAGGCTGCCCTGCAGGAACGCTGTGCTGAAGTCAAGAGAGTGAAGCTCGTAGTCACGCTGAGCAGCAACGTGCAGCAGAACCCGAAGAGTGGTCATCTTCGGGGTGGGGGAGAAGGTCTGGAAGAAGTCAACCCCCTGACGCTGACTGAAGCCTCTAGCAACGTAACGAGCCTTGAAGACAGGCGGAGAACCTGGCGGCCGCTTCACCCTGAAAATCCACATGCCATCGACGATGTTCGCCCCAGGAGGGGGAACCTCGTCGACGTAGGTGCCTGTGGACTTCCAGGATGCCATCTCTGCGTCCATGGCTGTCTGCCACTGAGAGGAGTAGGGACCCGAGATCGCCTCTGCGTAGGTGCGCGGAGTGGGGATGTCTACTGCATCCGGGTCTCCCTCAAGGGCAAGCAACCAGGCCACGAGATGAGGTACAGCAGCCGCAAGTGAGTCAAAGTCCTCCTGCCTGTCCTCAAGGACGTCCGTGCCAAGAGCACACTCACCCCCGACGGACGGAGGACAGACTGACGCAGACTCTGACTCAGCGACAAGGCTAGCAGCATAGTCTAGACGACAGGCAGCAGCAAAGTCAACCAACTCAGCGACCAAAGCAGACGCAGCCGAGGACTCAAAGGTGGGGTCAGTGACAACAGTAGCAAGGAGACGCGTGACTGTAGGGTGCTCAGCGCGATACCGGTCAGACTCAGGGTCCGGAACGGCAGGCAAAGAGGACGCAGGAGGAGACGGTAGAGGGACACGCCGAGGAGCAGTAGAGGGACGCAGAGTCATGTAGTGAGTGCCTGGGACAGGAGGAGGACGCTCACGACGGACACGACTACCAGTGCGAGCAGGACGAACAGGCGACGCAGGACGAGACTCAGGCTCACGACGCTCTGTAAGACCTCCTGTGGGACCAGCGTAAGGAGAGGGAGCAGGGAGAGGCGAGGCAGGCGGTAACTGTGACTGCGGCTGGACAGGCGGAGGACACTCTACGGAGGGAGGAGGACAAGGAGGAGGAGCCTGCCCAAGAACCTGCTGAAGGAGCGGTACGAAGTACGGTCGCGGCCGCGCAGCGTCTCTAGAAGCAGAAGGGACTCCAGCGGCCGGGTCCTCAGCACCAGTAGGAGCTCCAGCGTCCGGGTCCACAGCACCAGCAGCAGCTCCACCGGCCGGGTCCCCAGCTCCAGCAGCAGCTCCACCGTCCGACTCCTCAGTACCAGCAGCAGCTCCACCAGGTGGGTCCGCAGCACCAGTAGCAGCGCCACCCCCAGAGTCGGGAGCTCCAACTCCGCTAGCACCGCCAACGCCAGAGTCCCCAGCTCCAGCAGCTCCAGTCGCAGCGCTCCCAGAACAGCCAGTCCCGGCAGCTCCAGTACCCCCAGTACGAGCACCCCCAGGACGAGCAACTCCAGCACCCCCAACTCCAGCCGAGCCACTAGGACGGCGAAAGCGTCGGACGTACCAGTCACGAAGCTGCTGCGGTGTGAGAGACTGCTCAGCACCCCGAACCGGAGCACCCCCAGACACAGTAACCCGAGGCTCCGTAGGCTCAGTAGCAGCACCCCCAGGCTCAGTACCCGCAGGCTCAGTACCCGCAGGCTCAGCACCCCCAGTCGCAGCACCCCCAGGCTCAGCACCCCCAGGCGGCAAACTCTCAGGCACAGTACCCTCAGCCCCAGCACCCGCAGTCCCAGCACTCCCAGGCCCCGCACCCGCAGGCTCAGCACCCCCAGGCTCAGCACTCCCAGCAGCACCACCCGCAGCAGCACCTGAGTCACCTGTGACCTCGACAGGCTCAGCGACGGGAGGAGGGTCTACCTGAGAGACACCTGAAGGAGCAGGACCCTGAGGGGGAAGGGGGTCTACCGGAGGGGGACCAGGAGCAAGGAAAAGCGGCGGGGGAGGGAGGGGGGCAGTGCGGTAGGGGAAGAGACGGTAAAAGGGGACCGACTCGTCAAAGGTGACATCCTGAGAGGCGAAGACCCGGCGCGAGGTGGGGTGGTAAAACTGCCAGCCAGGCGCGTCAGGGACAAAGCCAAGGAAGACACAGGGAAGCGTGCGGGAGGAGAGCTTGTCCGCAGACGTATCGCGGACAAGGGCACGAGCACCCCACACCCGGAAGCGCGACGCATCGCCAACCTCCCCCGTCCAACGCAGTGTGGGCGAGGTCTCCGGCAAGGAGACACGGGGCCAGAGGTTGAGCTGATGCGCGGCGTACCGGACAGCAAACGGCCACAGAAAATGGGGAGCCGCCGCGTGGACCAAGGAGGTACGAGCGACCTCCATGACCAGGCCAATGCGACGCTCAGCAACCCCATTCTGCTGTGGGGAGTCCGGAAGCGTGAAGGTCTGCTCGATGCCCTCCGCCTGACAGAAGGTCCTCAAGAGGTCGGAGGAAAACTCACCACCTCTGTCAGAGTGCAGGCGCAGGACAGGAAGATCCGTCCGGAAACGGCGGCGGAGCTGGAGACGAACCGTGCGGATCCAAGGGATCAGAACAGCAGGGACCTCACCCTTGGTGCGCAAGGGGAAGACCGTGGTGTAACGCGAGTAGTCGTCGACAACCAGCAAAAAATACCGCTCACCGCCCTGACCACGAACGCGGGCTGGGCCCCACACGTCCAGGTGGAGGGTCTCCAGAGGAGCCTCTGTCGGGGGGAACGAGGAGGAGTGAGGAGCGGCGCGCTGCCGCCCCTCGACGCAAGGAAGGCAAGGCGGCGCAGGCGAGGCAGGGAGGGGAGGGAGGGACCTGGGAAGACCGGACACAAGGAGGCGACGGTGCATGCCACGAAGGCGTGGCAAGGAGGGGTGACCCAGGCGGTGGTGCCAGAGAAGAGTCTGGTGCGACAGGGAACGACACTCACAGGTGTGGGCCACCAGACCTGACGCAGACACCTGACCGACAGCAGCTACCTGGGGAGACGCAGTGGTCAGTGTGTAGAGACTCGACCCCGGCCGACGGGTGAACGTAGCCAGGTGACGGCCGGTCCTGGAGCACGTGCAGATCGCCACACGCTGTCCGCCAGGGGTAAAGGTGTCAACCCACTGATCCTGGAGGACAGCGTTGCTCACCAGGTTCGTCGAGAACGAGGGGAGGTGGAAACCCGACAACGAGCCAGACGGAACCGCCGGACAAGGGAGGACAGTGGTGGACTGGGCAAGGACTGGGCCCCCAGAGGGGTCAGCCAAGGAGACTGGGACCGGTGCAGGAAGCGGTGTGAGCTCAGTACTGTCACGAAAGAAGCAACGGGAAGCACCTGAGTCAAGGGTGAAGGTGTGACAGGCCTCAGCCGGTGCGGTACCTGAGAGAGGAGTCTGTGTGGGTGCTGTACCTGAGAGAGCAGACTCGAAACCAGCCGGGACAGCACTGGGGGGAGCAAGTACAGGGGGCACCATACCAGAGAGAGCAGACTCACTAGTACCCAGGGCAGCAGGCTCTATACCTGGGTCAGGCGGCACACACAGGTAACAGTCTCCCTCGGCACTAACAGTCAATGCATACATGGCAGCAATAATAGCATCATAGTCAAGAGCAAAGACATCAACACCAGCCCTCATGAGCTCAGCCCAGCGGGGGCGCTCAACATCCGCACCCATCTCCTCACGCCAAGCGTCGTCAAGGCGGGAGAAGCAGCGGTACGGGGTGTGGAACCTCCCACACGTCTGTCCCTTGCGGTCACCTGTGCGAATGACATAAGAACAGCGGGCACTGGCCCCCGACGTCCCACGCTGAGCAAGCCACTCACGAAGCTGCTGGGTCGTCTGGGGACGCTGCTGCTGCTGGGAGCTCTGGCCAGAGCCAGTGCCTCCACTCCGACCTCCGCCGCCACCACTACCACCGCTCCGACCGCCACCGCCACCACCGCCACCACCGCCACCGCCGCCACCGCCGCCGCCGCCACTACTGCCACTGCTCCCTCCGCCGCCCCCGTCTCCACCACCGACCCCACTCCCACCAGCGCTCCCGCCACCGCTCCCTCCAGCACCGCCTCCCCCCCCCCCCCCCCACCTCCTCCCCCACCAGCGCCACCACCACCACTTTTGCCCCCCTTGCCCTTGCCGGTGCGGCGCCTCCCACCAGGAGTAGAAGCAGCGCCAACAGACTCAGCACCAAGGAAGTCAACAGCAGCAGCAGCAGCGTAGGAGGGAGCGAGGGGAGAGGGAGAACACCCCTCAAAGATGGGGGTGCGAGGAGCGCCACGAGCAGCACCGACAGCTACAATGCTCTTTTCGGCCGCGAGCAGGTGCTCCTCTAGGAGGGCGACTGTGAGCTCAGTGGGACAGCGAGCAAGGAAGTGGTCTCGAACTGAGCGGAGGGTGTCAGGGAGACGGGTGACTATGAAGTGGAGTGTCCAGTACAGGGGAGGGGGGTTCTTAGCGCAGAACTCGGTGGGAAGGGCGGCACGCAGGCGAGCATCACTAGTGCGAAGGTGGGTGATAAGATCGGCGACTGTAGTAAAGGTGGACAGATCGGGGAACAGGTACGGCAGCATGAGGCGGCTAAGCTCGGCTGTGGCAGGCGAGGAGTAGCGAGCGACGACAGCGTCGTACAGGGCCTTAGCGGATTTGCAGTCGCCAAAATGCTCTAGCTCAGCTAACGGCAGGTGACTGCGAATGGCTAGGCGAGCAGCTGCGTCACGAGTCTGCCAGTGGGAACGAACACTAAGCTCAGCTGTGGCAGGAGGGGCAGGCGCAGCACCAGACGCGTAGTCATAGAGCGACACATGCTCCTTGCTATCGCTCAGGAGAAACAGCTGCAGGTCATCTAGCCAAGCGGTGAAACGCACAGGGCGGCCCTCAGCATCGAACGACAGCACGCGAATGGAAGCCATAGCGACAGTGTGACAGAGTAACGCAAGCTGCCGCAGCAGGGGAAGGCGACTGTGCACGGATAGAGAGCAGCGGGCGAGGCTGGCGCTACGGGCAGGCGGCGCTGCAAGCGGTCAGTGCGACGGGAGGGCGACGCTGCGAGCGGGCAGCGCGGCGGACGGGCCGGGAAGCGGGCAGCGCGGCGGGCAGGCGGCGCTGCAAGCGGGCAGCACGGCGGGCGGGCGACGCTGCGAGGCGGGCGGGCCGCAAAGCGGGCAGCGGGCGGGCGGGCGGGCTGCGAAGCGGGCAGCGGGGCGAGCGGGCTGCGATGCGGGCGGGCCGCGAAGTGGGCAGCGAGCGGGCGGGCGGGCTGCGAAGTGGGCGGGCCGCGAAGCGGGCAGCGGGGCGAGCGGGCTGCGAGGCGGGCGGGCCGCGAAGCGGGCAGCGAGCGGGCGGGCGGGCTGCGAAGTGGCGGGCCGCGAAGCGGGCAGCGAGCGAGCGGGCTGCGAAGCGGGCGGGCCGCGAAGCGGGCAGCGAGCGAGCGGGCTGCGAAGCGGGCGGGCCGCGAAGCGGGCAGCGAGCGGGCGGGCGGGCTGCGTAGCGAGCGGGCCGCGAAGCGGGCAGCGAGCGGGCGGGCGGGCTGCGAGCGGGCGGCTCGGCGAGGGGCGCGCGAGGGCGCTAGTGAGGGGCGCGCGAGGGCGCTAGTGAGGGGCGCGCGAGGGCGCTAGCAAGGGGCGCGCGAGGGCGCTAACAAAGGGGCGCGCGAGGGCGCTAACGAAGGGGCGCGCGAGGGCGCTAACGTGGGTGCGCGCGAGGGCGCTAACGAGGGCGCACGAGGGCGCTACGAGGCTAGGGCACGGGGTAGCGTGGTAACCGCATGCGAGCGGTGGTGGGCCCTAAAAAAAAACGATCGGTAGGTCCTAGGGACCTCCTGCTCTGAATACCATGTCAGAATCACTAGGCAAGAATGATGAACTAGCAGAAGTTTGGGTACAAATATGAAACCCTAGTTGGGGTTGTACCCCATATTGGCTACCCCACTACAGCCTACAAGCATACTACAGTTTAACATCAAAGTCAAGAGCAGAGCAGAAATGAGGTCCAAGATGAGGGAAGCGATCACGGAAGGAAGTCTCGGTAGCGTAAACTACTTCTTCAGTTTAGCCAGCTTCAACGGCTCCTCGATCTTGATCTTCTTCCAAACATCTTTCCCAAACATCTTCTCTCCCCACCCGTCACCCACCATCTGGGCGGCGAAGAGGAGGTACCCGACCTTGCGGCGCTTGTTCTCCGTCGTCTTATCCTTGCCGGGATTATCCCTCTTCGGAGGTGGCTCGTTTCCGAGAATCACCCCATCCGCCAGTGCGCTAATCGAACTCCGACCCACCACGCCCTTCTCGATCTTCGCAATGGCATCTCGGGTGGCCTCCTCTGTTTCGTTAGCCCTGTATTTCTCGACCGCGAGCATCACGTTCCTCATGCGCTTCATTTTTTTGTCGCCAGCATCGTCCTTCACACCCTTCTCAATGTACGAGAAAGTGGGGTAGAAACTTTTTTCTGACGACAGCTGGCGGAGAGTCTTCCCTTCCATCAAAAAGGTCACCTTCACCCAGTGCTCCCATGCCTTTGCGACCGACTCCGAGTCCCGCCAGGGTTTAACGACAAGGTCGAAAAATGCCCGCACTGGAGTGCTGGCTTGTGCCTTCCCAGGCTTCGGAGCCTCCCCACCAGCTTCCTCCTTTGCCGACGAGCCCGACCCTCGATCAGCGGCCTGTGCGTTCGCGCTGCTCTCTGCACGCGCCTTTAGAGCAGCCAGCTCCTCTTTGAGCTGCTTGTTTTCAGCGGCCGTCTTCTTCTCCCTCTCTTCGGTTTCAGCGAGCCTGTTCTTCAGCACGCCAATCTCGTGATCCTTCTGACCACATTCCGTCCGCCACAGGTTGTTCTCTACGAGGAGCTTCTGGTACTTTCGGGATGAGTTCAGCTTGTAGATCGCATCCTGCGGGAAAACGGACGAGGGTTTTCAGGCATTGTCAATGCTGTCGAAATATAAGGGCCGATCAGAGAACTGATGTACTCACAGCGGCTGCAGAGGTGCCTCTGGCTTCACGAAGTTCAATGCCAGCCTTGTGCATGATTGCCACTTTGATGGCCCATTTCTGGAAGAGATGGTGGCGGCAGAGCGGATTCATGTCCGTGTACGGGTGGCGCGGGCACTGGCATGGCCGTCTTGTACCGTCGAAAAGATGGTCGTGATCGGGGCAGTAGAACCACCACATGGCAAGGTCCTGTGCCACGATGTCTCGCCCAGGGTTTGCAAGAGCCTCCAAAAAACTTCTGCCAGAGTGGTGCGGCTTATCCGGATTCTCGCGGTTGTAATTATCGACCTGAGATGGTAGGACAGAGAAGACATTCAGCTCTGCCTAGCGCAACAACTTTAGACACTGCAAAAGGCTGGGTAATCAAGGGGTACCTTTGCCAAATCAGATTCGAGGCGCGGGAAGATGAACAGCTTGAAGAGGTCTTGCAACTGTTTCCACTCGGTGTCGTTGTCGAGTTTAGCGTGCGCTCTGCCGATGTAGTAATCTCCCGGCTCCCCACTGAATCCGGCCATCATCAAGACCGGCCAAAACGGAACGCCCACGACATAGGACTTTCGCATCTCGCCCTGCTCCCAGCCGCCGAGAGCGTTGATGTCGGGGTCGGGACAGCGATCGTCACTCAGGCCTTGGGCTCCCGATCGGCGAAACGCATGGGTCTTTTTGCTAATCCGCCAGGGCGGTCGCGCTACGTCGTTCATGACCCAATTAATCCAGTTGTTGTGAGTCACGTACGGAAGCTCTTCCTGCAGTTGTTCCCTTCCGTGCCTCAATGGGAAGAAAATGTGCTTCTTAGACCACTGAAGGGGGTCGCTGAAGTCCAGTGGCGGAATGATGTCCGCTCCGAATCGCAGTGGCACGAGGTCGTAGACGAAATGAATCCACAGAAAAAGACCACCAACACCGCAGAGCGCGAAGTTGATGTGCCGGGCCAAGAATTGGTGGGTCAGCCTGTTGGTCGCATTCGTCTTGGACTTTCGAGAGGCGAAAACCACCACAGGGAGATCCTTCTGGCGGTCGGGGACGGCCGTGCTGCTACGCGTGTGGCGGACAAACATGTTCGCGAATCGTAGAGAACGAATGCTGCATCCCCTCCCCAACATTTGGTGTGCGAGTTGAATCATCACCTGCACCGCAAAACACCGCCAGAGACTTTCTGGTAGCACTCTTTGATCTCCCTCAGAAAGTGCTTCTCGTGCAGGTCCGCGTACTGCTCCGACGTGTAGCAATCGTCCAGAGAGTTTCGGTGCTGATCCTTGCCCTCCCTGCATAGACCAACGTGAAACGTGCTTAGGCATCGAATTTTCGAGAATCTGTTTGGCCATGAAGTGTGTAAATACTCACGCAACCTGCTTGTCGTGCAGCTGTTTCAGCTTGAGCTTCATGTACTCCCGCGATTCGCCGATGTACTCATCTGCTTGGGCCTTCGGGTAGTCGTAGAGTCGAGCTTCAAGTCTACCCAGGAAGCCCAAAGCGCTCATCTTTGCCTTCATCATGCTCGGCGTACTAGGGATGGGCTCCTTTCCAGCCACCACTCTCCGCATCATCTCGGCCTGCGCGGGGGTTTCCTCTGCCATGTACCGCAGGAACCTCTGAATCCTCCATCCAGTAACACGGGGCCCGTGGAGATAAACTTCATCCAAATCCACAGTTGACCACTCCGCCTTTTTGTCGTTCCCCAGATGGCTTCCAACCTCGTCAGGATTCAGCGGGTCCAGACGCTCCGCCGCCGGAACCTCAGTCTTGGGCAGCGTTGACATGAACATGATGACCCACCACTTGTAGTGCAGCCAATACAGGATGTAGTCTTTTCTGGTTTTCGCCGCGAGATAATCGTAGGGGACCTTTGCGCGGCGAATCCTGCTGGCCACGTCGGCCTGTTTTCGAACTGACTCGTGCGTAGCTGATGCTGGCCCATCTGCATTTCTCTGAGGCGCGGCCTGCGATGCTTGCCCCTCCGCATTTCCCTGTGGCGCAACCTGTGGTTCTTGTCCCTCAGCATTTCCCGCGGGCGCAGCCGACGATCCGACACCATGTGCACTTCCATGGGGCGATGCCTCTGATTCTGGGCCGTTCACATTGCCACGGGCCGGTTCCACAAAAAGAATTCGACAGGTGGCATTATCTTCAGAGGTTGGGCTTCGGCTAGCATTTTCCTCCCAATTCTCCTCAAACAACGCTCGGTGGAGGTCCTCGTCATCGTCCGCGAGATTAATGAACACCCCCCTCGGAATTCCGCCCCTCGGAAATCCGCCCTCAGCCACATTTCCCTCGATCCCGACTTCAGGGTTCGAGGCCGGAAATTCCTCCTGAGCATCCAGGAACACATCGCCCCCAACAGCTGCCTCGAATTCCCCGTCCGCATCGCGGTCCCCGGTTAGATCAATCGGGGCATTGGGCAGTTGGCAGTCTGGAAGATCATGATACTCCTCATTGAGGTCGAAATCGAGAGCTGCGCTAAGAAAATTACCCGTACCGCCTTCGCCCGCCATCACGGTGTACCTGTTTCAGAGGACTCTATGCTCCACATGTGCACGAAACCTGTCCTGAAAGGGTTATTTTCGACAAGCGAAATCTAAAACGCCTCGTCGGGAATGGGATGGACTGCCAGCAAGCCCAGGAGCATGTTGTGCTGAAAAGAGACTCGTGATCGGAGTGAATAAACTATGAATGTGACCCTTCTGAGTGGAGAACAATGATGATCTGAAATGGATGTTCAATTTAGAGTTCTTTAGTGTCTCGAAAATGCCCCCATTTTTTAGAGTAGAAAAAAATTTGTCAAACATTGCATGTTTATATTGTCTAGGCTGTAGTGGGTTACACCTTAGGGGGTACACAAAGTTAGGGTTTACTACTTGTACCAAACTCTGTTCTAGTTTATTCATTCCTGCTCAGTTATTTCTGACATGGTTTCAGAGCAGGTCCTTCGCTAGGACTGTTCTTAGGGCCCACCGACTTACCTACCTGCTTACCTTCGCTTGTTTCCGGCCCCGCTGGCCCCGTCGATCTAGCAAGATCTAGCGGCCCTGCGGCCCCGTCGAAATTTTTTTTTTAGCGGCCTCTCACGGCCCCCGTCGCGTCGCCCCTTAGCGCCCCGATCGGCCCCGTCACGCCGCCCGCGAACCGCACAGCGCGCCGCGCTCACAGCCCGCGAACCGCCCGCGCACAGCCCGCGACCCGCCTGCGCAGCCCGCGACCAGCCCGCGCAGCCCGCGCACAGCCCGCGAACTGCCCGCGAGCAGCCCGCGACCTGCCCGCGAACCCCCGCGAGCCGCCCGCGACCCGCTTACGCAGCCCGCGAGCAGCCCGCGCAGCCCGCGCTGAGCCTGCGCGGCTCGTGCGCTGACCGCCGCCGGCCCGCACGCTGCCCGCACTGCTCCCGGCCCGCCGCTGCTGAGCCCGCAGCCGCCCGCGCACCGCCGCTGCTGAGCCCGCCACCGCCCGCGCACCGCCGCTGCTGAGCTCGCCGCCGCCCGCGCACCGCCGCTGCTGCGCCCGCTGCCGCCCGCGTATCACCGCTGCTGAGCCCGCCCCTGCTGCGCCGGCTCTCGCTGCCGCCTGCTGCGCCTGTGCACCACTGCAGATCCTACTACTACACTTCCTGCTACTGCTGCTTGTGCGCCACTACAGTCTGTAGGCCCCACCGGCCCTGCTGACCCTGCGCACGCCTGTTCAGTGACTTTACTGCTTCTACTACTGCCGCTGTCGCTATGGCTAGTCCTCCTGTTCTAGCTTTCGACGCCGAGGGCCGTCCGGTCAAATTCGAAACCTGGCTAGATGATCTGCACCTTTTCCTACAGCTCACTGCCAAGGAAGATATTACACTGTACGACCACGCTCTCGGCCATGCGACCGCCCCACTCGCTACTGCCCCCCCAACTGAGCGCTCACAGTGGCAGACCCGTGACGCGCACGCTCGCTTTGCTATTCGCAACTCCCTGCCGCTAGATGAGCGCGAGCACTTCGGCCAGTGCAAGACTGCTAAGGACCTCTACACAGCTGTAGTGGCCCGCTACTCCTCACCCGCTTCTGCCACACTAGGCCGCCTCACTCTCCCCTACCTGTTCCCCGACCTAGCCTCTTTTCACACTGTCGCAGACCTCATCACCCACCTTAAGACTAGTGAGGCTCGCTTTCGCGCTGCCATGCCTGATGAGTTCCTCGCTAGCAACCCCCCCCCGCTCTGGATCACTCTCTACCACGTTGTCACCCGCCTCCCTGACTCTCTGCGCCCTGTCAGGGACCAGTTCCTCTCTCGCTCCCCCACTGAGCTCACCATAGCCCTCCTCGAGAAGGAACTGCTTGCAGCCGAGGCTAGTATCGTCGCTGTAGGCACCTCTCGTGGCGACCCCCGCGGCCCCTTCTTCGAGGGGTGCT
This sequence comes from Closterium sp. Yama58-4, assembly GCA_947470075.1. Classification (NCBI taxonomy): domain Eukaryota; kingdom Viridiplantae; phylum Streptophyta; class Zygnematophyceae; order Desmidiales; family Closteriaceae; genus Closterium; species Closterium sp. Yama58-4. Next base: position 414,950 of record CANIUD010000304.1, read on the forward strand.
CCCCTTCCCCCCTCCTCCCCTCTGTCGCCTCTGCTGCTGCTGTCGACCTCCTTGGTGCTGAGAAGGTCGGGGCTGCGTCTGCTTCAGGCGGACGACGCAGGGGCAGGAGTGGCAGGAGTGGGGGTGGTGGCGGAGGAGGCGGGGGTGGAGGTGGTGGCGGTGGAGGTGCGACTGGAGAGGCTAGTGGCGGCGGTGGTGGAGGTGACAGCGGTGTTGGGAGTGGTGACAGGGGCGGAGGTGGCAGCGGAGGCGGAGGTGGTCGTGGCAGCGGCAGGGGTGGAGGTGGCCGGGGCGGAGGCGGAGGGGTTGGTGGTCGTGGAGGCCCGGCGGGCGGTCAGAGTCAGCAGCCTGCCCCGACCCTTCAGGCCGCCCGTGAGTGGTATGCGCGGCGCAGCGTCACCTGCCAGTACGTTATTCGTACAGGTGACCGCACTGGCCAGACGTGTGGGGGGCCGCACCAGACGGAGCGCTGCTTCGCCCGCCTCAACGATGCGTGGCGCACTCAGTTTCCTGGTGGGGGTGAGCTGCCGCGCTGGGCTGATCTGCTCAGGAAGGGTGTTGATATTTGGGCACTTGACTTTGATGCTATTCTCACTGCCATGTATGCGATGTCTATTAGTGGAGAGGGTGCTCAGTACTTGCGTGTTCCGCCCGACCCGGGCATTCAGGCCAGCCCTGCTGCTGCACTAGGTGCTAGTGTGTCTGCTTCCACAGGTACTACTGCAGCTGCTGCTCTAGGTGCTTCTGCGTCTGTGCCCCCTGGTACTGAGTCGACTGCAGCACTGCACACCTTCACACTTGACTCAGGTGCTTCTCGCTCTTTCTTTCGTGACCGCACTGTCCTTGAGCCTCTAGCTCGGCCGGTTGCTGTCTCTCTTGCTGACCCCTCTGGGGGTCCGGTCCTTGCGACCTCCTCCACCACCCTTCCGTGTCCAGCGGTTCCGTCCGGCAAGCTCTCAGGTCTCTACCTCCCCTCGTTCTCCACGAACTTGGTGGCAGGTAGTGCGCTCCAGGACTCGGGTGTTCACCAGTTCACCCCTGCCTACGAGCGTGTGACTCACTGCACGTGTGCTCGGACGGGCCGCCACCTGGCTACTTTCACTCGAGAGCCGGGGTCTGACCTGTACACACTGACCACTGAGTCCCCTCAGGTAGCTGCGTCTGCGTCAGCGTCAGGTCAGCTGTCCGCCCCCTGCTCGTGTCGCTCTCTGGCGAACGACACCGTCCTCTGGCACCACCGCCTTGGTCACCCGTCTGTGCAGCGCCTGCGGGCCATGCACAAACGGGACCTTGTTGCTGGTCTTCCCAGGGTGCTCCCTCCCCTTCCTGACTCCCCTACTCCTGACTGCATTCCCTGTGTCGAGGGGCGGCAGCGCGCCGCTCCTCACTCCTCCTCCTTTCCCCCGACGACCGCTCCCCTGCAGACGCTCCACATGGACGTGTGGGGCCCAGCCCGCGTCCGTGGTCAGGGTCAGGAGAGGTACTTCCTGATAGTTGTTGACGACTACTCGCGCTACACCACGGTCTTCCCCTTGCGCGCCAAGGGTGACGTCCCTGGTGCTTTGATCCCCTGGATCAGCCGAGCCCGTCTCCAGCTAGGCGAGCGCTTTCACTCGGACTTTCCTGTCCTGCGCTTGCACTCTGACAGGGGTGGTGAGTTCGCCTCCGACCTCTTGGCAGCCTACTGTGCTGAGCACGGCATTGAGCAGTCGTACACGCTTCCGGCCTCTCCACAGCAGAATGGGGTTGCTGAGCGCCGCATTGGCTTAGTCATGGAGGTCGCTCGTACCTCCCTGACCCATGCGGCTGCTCCCCACTTTCTGTGGCCGTTTGCAGTCCGGTACGCAGCGCATCAGCTCAACCTCTGGCCCCGTGTCTCCTTGCCGGAGACTTCCCCGACTCTACGGTGGACGGGAGAGGTTGGCGATGCGTCGCGTTTCCGGGTCTGGGGATCTCGAGCTTTTGTCCGCGACACGTCCGCGGACAAGCTCTCGCGTCGCGCTGTTCCCTGTGTCTTTCTTGGCTTTGTTCCCGACGCGCCTGGATGGCAGTTTTACCACGTCACCTCGCGCCGGGTTCTGGCCTCTCAGGACGTCACTTTTGACGAGTCCGTCCCCTTCTACCGCCTCTTCCCCTACCGCACTGCCCCGCTCCCCCCCCCGCCTCTCTTCCTCGCTCCAGGTGCTGAGGTACCAGACCCCCTCCCCCCTCAGGGTGCCGCTCCCTCAGGTGTGTCCCAGGTAGACCCGAGTGAGCCTGTCGAGGTAGCTGTTGACTCGCGTCCTGCGTCTGGGGGTGCTGAGCCTGGGGGTGCTGAGCCTGGAGGTGCGGAGCCTGGGGGTGCTGAGCCTGGAGGTGCGGAGCCTGGGGGTGCTGAGCCTGGAGGTGCGGAGCCTGGAGGTACTGAGCCTGGAGGTGCGGAGCCTGGGGGTGCTGAGCCTGGAGGTGCGGAGCCTGGAGGTGCGGAGCCTGGTGGTGCTGAGTTTGGACGTGCTGAGTCTGGGGGTGCTGAGTCTGGGGGTACTCCATCTGGAGGAGCCCTCTCCTCCCAGCAGCTGCAGGAGAGGTACCTCGAGTACTGCCGCCTCCGGAGAGGTGCTTCTGGAGCTCGTCCCGGTACTTCCCCTCCTACCCAGGAGCTCCCCCCCATTCAGGTGATCCGCGAGTGGTACACGCGGCGCTGCAGTCTTCGTAGTGGTACTCCTGGTGCTGCGGACCCGAGCGGTGGTGCTGTTGCTGGTGCTGAGGACCCGGATACTGGAGCTGCGGCTGGTGCTGAGGACCCGGGCGTTGGAGCTGCTGCTGGTGCTGAGGACCCGACCGGTGGCGCGGCTGCTGGTGCTGAGGACCTGACCAGTGCCCCTGCTGCTGGTGCTGAGGACCCGGGCGTTGGAGCTGCTGCTCGTGCTGAGGACCCGACCGGTGGTGCTGCTGCTGGTGCTGAGGACTCGGGCGTTGGAGCTGCTGCTGGTGCTGGGGACTCGGACGTTGGGGCTGCCACTGGTGTCCCTGCTGCTTCTGGAGACGCTGCGCGGCCGCGACCGTACTTCGTACCGCTCCTTCAGCAGGTTCTTGGTCAGGCTCCTCCTCCTTGTCCTCCTTCCTCCGTCGAGTGTCCTCTGCCTGTCCAGCCGCAGTCACAGTTACCGCCTGTCTCGCCTCTCCCTGCTCCCTCCCCTTACGCTGGTCCCACAGGAGGTCTTACAGAGCGTCGTGAGCCTGAGTCTCGTCCTGCGTCGCCTGTTCGTACTGCTCGCACTGGTCGTCGTGTCCCACGTGAGCGTCCTCCTCCTGTCCCTGGCACTCACTACATGACTCTGCGTCCCTCCACTGCTCCGCAGCGTGTCCCGCTGCCGTCTCCTCCTGCGTCCTCTCTTCCTACTCTTCCTGACCCGGAGTCTGACTCCCGTCGTGCTGCCAGTCCCACTGTTACGCGTCTCCTCGCTACAGTTGTCACTGACCCGACCTTTGAGTCCTCTGCTGCGTCTGCTCTGGTCGCTGAGTTGGTTGACTTTGCTGCTCGCTGTCGCCTAGACTACGCTGCCAGCCTTGTCGCTAGGTCTGAGTCTGCGTCTGCCTGTCCTCCGTCCGTCGGGGGTGAGTGTGCCCTCGGCACGGACGTCCTTGAGGACAGACAGGAGGAGTTCCACTGCCTTACTGCTGCTTTGCCCCGTCTCGTGTCCTTGCTAGTTGCCCCTGAGGGAGACCCGGATGCACCAGACATCCCGACCCCACGCTCTTACGCTGAGGCGATAGCGGGTCCCTACTCCTCTCAGTGGCAGACAGCCATGGACGCAGAGATGGCCTCCTGGAAGTCCACAGGCACCTACGTAGACGAGGTTCCCCCTCCTGGGGCGAACATCGTCAGTGGCATGTGGATTTTCAGGGTGAAGCGGCCGCCGGGTTCTCCACCTGTCTTCAAGGCGCGCTACGTGGCTCGAGGCTTCAGTCAGCGAGAGGGAGTAGACTTCTTTCAGACCTTCTCCCCCACCCCGAAGATGACTACTCTTCGGGTGCTGCTGCACATAGCCGCTCACCGCGACTACGAGCTTCACTCTCTTGACTTCAGCACTGCTTTCTTGCAGGGCAGCCTGCACGAGGAGATCTGGCTGCGCCGCCCCCCTGGCTTCACTGGGTCATTTCCTCCTGGCACCCAGTGGAGGCTTCAGCGGCCGGTCTACGGTCTCCGCCAGGCGCCACGTGAGTGGCACGACACACTGAGGACGACACTTGCGGCTCTTGGGTTCGCTCCCTCTACTGCTGACCCGTCGCTGTTTCTACGCACCGACACCTCGCTGCCGCCGTTCTACATCCTCGTGTACGTCGACGACTTGGTCTTTGCCACTGCTGACACCGCGGCACTCGCTCACGTGAAGTCGGAGCTGCAGAGGAGACACACGTGCACAGACCTGGGTGAGCTGACGAGCTATCTTGGCTTGCGGATCACCCGGGACAGAGCGCGGCGCACCATCACCCTGACTCAGTCACACATGGTGCAGCAGGTTCTCCAGCGCTTCCGCTTCACGTACTCCTCGCCTCAGTCCACTCCTCTGCCTACCGGTCACTCGCTCTCAGCTCTGCCTTCGGATGAGTCCGTAGAGCCGAGTGGCCCGTATCCAGAGCTTGTGGGCTGCCTCATGTACCTGATGACCTGCACTCGACCTGACCTTGCATACCCTCTTAGCATCCTAGCACGCTATGTCGCTCCTGGCCGTCACCGAAAGGAGCACATGGATGCTGCTAAGAGGGTGTTGCGCTACTTGTGCAGTACGTCGGGCATGGGGCTTGTGCTTGGAGGGCGAGACCGGGTTGTTCTCACAGGGCACTCAGACGCTTCTTGGGCAGACGACCAGGCTACTCAGCGGTCGTCCCAGGGTTACACCTTCAGCCTTGGCTCTGGCTCAGTTTCTTGGCGTTCTACTCGCTCTTCTTCTGTTCTCAGCTCCAGTTGTGAGGCTGAGATCTACGCCACAGCCATGGCTGCTCAGGAGCTACGCTGGCTGACCTACCTGCTGACCGACCTCGGAGAGCGGCCTCGTTCTCCTCCAGTGCTGTACGTTGACAACAAGGCTGCCATTGCCTTGTGTGAGGAGCACAGACTGGAGCACAGAACGAAGCACATCGCTCTACGGTACTTCCTTGCTCGAGAGCTGCAGCAGCGTGGTCAGCTTTGTCTGCGTTACGTGGCCACGGAGGCCAACACTGCTGATGTGTTCACCAAGGCGCTTCAGCCTTGTGACCATCAGCGCTTTTGCACTCTACTAGGCCTTGTACCTACTGGGCCTCACTTGCTTACCTCTTGACCTTGCTTGTACTGTGATCACTATATATATATGCCTACTTGTTTACTTTTGCTAGGTTGTGATCACTGTATCTCTTGCTTTGTTATAAACCTGCATGTGAACTGGTCTTGAGACCACTTGCTTGTGCTCGGAATTTGTGTGGAATCCTTGAGATCCACCCTGAGCTTGCTTTACTTTGCTTTGACTGGTCTTGTGACCCTGTGGTTGTCTCCCACTGCGCCTATGGGGGTGTGTCAAACATTGCATGTTTATATTGTCTAGGCTGTAGTGGGTTACACCTTAGGGGGTACACAAAGTTAGGGTTTACTACTTGTACCAAACTCTGTTCTAGTTTATTCATTCCTGCTCAGTTATTTCTGACAAAATTCTTCGCTGGCTCAACCCTCGGCGTGTGTGCAACTCTGAAAGAAGCAATCAATCATGCCATGCTGGATTGAAGGTATGGAAGCAAGGAGGGTGATGTTTTCCCCTAACATGTGTTAAAGTTTGAAGGAGGAATGAAGAAATGACATACAACGGGGAGCTATTTAAGCATTCTGGGACTCAGCCACATGAACATGAGCACCACAACCTCTGACTGCATCCCTTCTTCCCGCCACAGCTTCTCTAGATCTGGTCGCCAGACCCCAGATCTGGGGTTCTTCCCGCCTCTGTCAGAGCATTCGATTGGCTGGCTCCTCCACAATGGCGTAACTCTGAGCAACACCCCTCCCGCAGAGAACGAGTAACTCTGCCACGTGGAACACGGTCGGCGCGCAATGTAAAAGAATGTAAATACACTGGATTTTCAATTTAGTTCTATACACCGGTTGGTGTGGAGATGTGAGATTAAAAAAAAAAAGGTTAAAGTGGCTTGGTTCATTTTACGAATCTGTTAAAAATACCATGTCGCGATCGAAAAATCTGGGAAAAAGCTGTCTCCTTGTGGTCCCGAAAGTTTATCACGTTTCCGAAATTTTTAATCAATTGTACTTAAAACCGTATTCTTTAAAATAAACGACTACTACCCTATAACCTGGTGTATAAAAAACAGTCGTTTCTCATTATGACACCAAAACAGCTGTTGTTCGTGTTGATGGGTGGACGCAAACTGCAACTGTGTTCGATATATGCAGTGTAGAAAACGTTTGTCGTTATTGAAAAAAACAATCTGCTCGTCTGTCTCTTAGCGAATGGCCAAGGTACATATTGCGTTTCATAATACTGAATTAGGCGGAGGATCGTGCAAATAACGAGCTTGCACCCATGCGGAAGTAGACGTAATCTAGTAAAACGTGTGCAGTCTACCAAATTTTACTGTAAACAAATGTCTAACACGAAGCTCAATATCGAGTTTCTCGATATTGCAGTTTTCACATACTGGTTGCGACGTGCTCGCAGAGATCACGTCGCAACCGTTTGCGCGAAAAGTGCACGTCAATTGACGGCTGCACTTTAACGTTGGCGAGAGCACGTGCTTCGCCAGCTACATTGCACGCACGAATGTGCTCGGGCAGAGCACAGTTTCACGGGCAGGCCGAGCCTAGCCCTTGGGGCGGTGGCGGCTGTCCTACTCGGCGCAATCTTGCGCCGCTTCCGCTTGGGTCGAGTCCCAGCTCGACCCAAGCAGCTGGACCCACGTTTTTTCCCAGGCAAATCCGCTCGACCAGCGCCAAGAGCAATATAACTTCCCTTACCTCGCTGCCTTTGATTGCTCAACTCTTTCCCCTTCTCCCCTTTCGCCTTGATTTCCCGCGAGAGGCGCCATGGGTCGCCATAAGTGTCGCGCGCGTCTCGCTCAGCCCGCGCATTGCGCCCGTTTGCGCGTGTAGAAATTCCGCCGGCGTGGACGGCTGCTGACCCAACCCTTGCGTTTGTCGTTGGCCTCTCTTCTCCTTGCGCCCGGCGCCGCCAGGCCCCACGAGATGCTACCGCCAGATTAAGAACAAGCCGTACCGCAAGTCGCGCTACTGCCGCGGTGTTCCCGTTGCGTCGTCAATTCCCGCACCCTTGCAGCGTCCCGCATTCTAACGATTTATATTGCGCGTGGGGTGGCTGACTCTGGTCGCGGCGCGGTGACTGCGGTTGTGGTTGGTGGTTGGTGGGGTGGTTGGGTGACGGGCCGGGGTGCAGATGCGAAGATCCGCATTTACGATGTGGGCAGCGCGGACGAGTTCCCCTTCTGCATCCACCTCGTCAGGTGCGACCGCCTCGTCAGGTGCGACCGCCTCGTCAGCAAGCCGCTTCTTTGACGATAGAGGCACCCGTTAGCGCTGGGAAGTTGCTGTATCGAATCGAGGGGCGTCGCGGCGCTGGCGTAGCCGTCGCTGGCCGCTCGTGGCGGGTGGGTGCCCTTGAGGTCGCGATCAAGGTGACGGGCGGAATTGGGGGGGTTCCACGGTAGCGCGTGCCGTGTTTGCTGCCTTGGGCGGCAGTGTGCTCATGCAGCCTTGGGTGCTCCGCGCTGCAGTCTCTCCCGTCCCCCTCCACCCCTCCATCACTTAATCCCATTCCCCTCTAACTCACTAAATTTCTGTCCATTTGCTCTCCCTCCGCTCCCCGCTGCGCCTTGTGTGCTCCCTTTTCTCCCCTCTTCGCCCGCCCGTCCTCCCGCCGTCCCGCGGTGCAGCTGGGAGAAGGAGAACGTGTCAAGCGAGGCGTTGGAGGCGGCGCGGATAGCGTGCAACAAGTACATGAGCAAGTGCTCACCAGCTGCAAGTGGTGAGTGCATGGGCGCGCGGCAGTGCTGAGGTGCGCACGAGGAAAGACCACGGAAAGGGGATGTGAGGGGAGGGCGAGCAAAATCTTGGTGTACTGGGGAGGTCGATGAAGGGCCAATTGCTCCCTCGCATCCTGCCACCTTGGCCTGCCCTCTGTGCCAATCCGCTTCTGCACATCCCCCCTGCGTTCCCGTGGTGCGCCGTGCCATGGTGTGAGGCAGGGGCTTCACGAAGATCGCTCGCGCTGACTTTGTGAAGTGGAAGCAGAAGAACAGGCTGGTGCACGATGGAGTCAACGCCAAGGTGGGTCCACACCTCACCGCACCACGCTCATGGAACGTCCACTCCACTGCACCCTTCCCTGTGCTGCTTCACTTCCCCGTGCTTTTATGATCCATGCCTCATGCATTCTCCTTTCTCCTCACTGTTGCCTGTCCCATTCGCCCTCCTACCATGTTCCAGCTGCTGGGCAACCACGGCCCTCTTGCTGACAGAAAGCCAGGCCAGCCTTCCTTACCCAGCCAGAGAAGCATGATGCTTAAAGCCAGGGTCTTAAATATTTCGCCATTCTTTCACCTGCTATCATGTAGGGATGATTGGATCTGTTATTTTTTGGAGTACAGTGGCTACCAAAGCCAAGGTGGCCGTTGCCAGGCCGTGGTGCCAGCCTTCCCCATGATAAGCATGCACACAACCAGTACTGCTCACTAATCATGCTCAGCGCGGCCCGCAATTTGGGCCTTGAGCTTTAACTCCTAATCAAAACAATTTTTTGGAGTCCATAATGACGATGGTACCCTTTCTGGGTCATCTAGAGCTCAGGATTATGGTACATGTTTCCTACCAGAGTATTGGACTATAGAATATGCCATACTCTAATTTTACTCAACAAGCCAATTGGTTGTTTTGAGGGTTTATTTACACAAATATGTCTCCATTACTGATTTTTACAGAAATCAGCGTTTTAGGGAACCTTATGCTCCCTACGTTCTCATCTCTCCTCATCCTTTTCACTTGGCTACCCTAATGTGAACGTCTTGCCAGTTTCTCCCCAAAAGCTCACCCAAGAGCCCTTCTAGCAACCTTGTCTGGGCGTATCATATCATCCCCATGCACAGCCTGTAATCCACCCTTCACCACATCCTTGTCCACTCAGCATCCATCCTACCGTGCTGCACAGGGAATCATCTTCTGCCAAACAAGCCGAACCTCTTTGACGAGGGCTGTGGCGCCGGCGCTGCCTGTGGCTGGGGGGGGGGTGCTGCGGCACGGACCCCATTTTGAACTGCGACTCCTCGAACAGGCTCCTCGCGTCCTCGTTGGCGGGCTCCAGGCGCAGGGCGGCCTTGCATGCCACGTGGCAGTCGTACCACTGCCCTAGCTCCTTGTGCGCCATGGCCTTGCGCAGCCACGCCTTGAAGTTGCTCGCGTCTATCCCCGCCGCCGCGCCCGCATCCACCGCCGCCTGTTGGGTGGGCCCCGCCACGCAGGGAGAGGGAGAGGGGGAGCGGGAAGGTCAGAAGGAATGCAGGCAAGCCAATGAGGCAACGGAGTTGGGAGTATGGTAGAAGGAGAATGGTGAGGAAAAGAGCGGATTCGATTAGTACGCACAGAAGGGCTTCACAAATGGCGTTGCGCGCCCCCCACAAGGGTGCAGTGTGGTCATTTGGATGCGAGCAGGAGGCATGGGAGGGGGAGGGTAAGAGGGGCAAGGCAGGGCGCGCCATTGGCAACGGGCTACGCTCGTGCCAAGTGCGTGTCAGACTGTCTAGACACAGCGCAATCGTGCCAGGCAGCTGTGCGCAATCGTGCTTCGTGGGCGGGTGGGAGGGATAATGAGGGACGGAAATGCATGGCGATCTGCCGGGGAACGTGAGGGCAGGGAGTAAGCGAGAATGGGATGAGAAGAGGGAAGAGGGTATTGCAGAAGGCCAAAGGAAGCGGGCCGTGTCCGCTGGGATGCGCGGCACAGGAGCCGTGACTAGTTGAATGTAAGGTCGCCCACGGTCTGTCACCTCTGTGTTCAGCTTTAACATCGCCTTCCAGATTAGGACCAACACATGCGTTCAATTTCCTTTTCCAACCATTCAGTATTAGAGGCGCATCCAGTGTTTCCAGCATCGCAGTTCTTTATATTCCGTCTCGCGCGGTTCGCAGTACGCTGACAATAGCTCACCTTGTCGTATTTCTCAAGCTTCAAGTAGGCCGCGGCGCGGTTGCTGTACAAGATGGCGGCGAGCTGCGCGGTGCGCGGGTCGGGCTTGGCGTCGCGCACGGCGCTGGCGACGGCGGAGGGGCTGTCGAGATTGGTGCTGGCGCGGCGCGCGGACGGCACGATGAGCCCCGCCATCTGCTTGATGGCGTAGCTGTAGCCTGCCGGGCACGCGGGCACGCGGGCGCGCGGGCAGAAGGGCGGGAGGGCAGGAGGGCAGGCGGGCAGGAGGCGGGAGGGCGGGGCGGGCGGGTGAGTGGGAAAAATAACGCGACGCTAGGGCACGGCAGGCCAGGTACGAGACGGTTTGGGGGTTTAGAAACCTAGATCTGGCAAAAGAAGACGGAGAGCAGGTGAGGAAGGGAATGGTGAAGGGATTAGGGATTCTGGCCAACTCCAACACCTTGCACCCACCCACCGCTCTCCGCGGACCACAAACCAGCGGAAATGACTTTCCGCCTGGCCGCAAACGCTTCGGGAATCGGGTTTGACGGTTGTCGTCCGCACGCAGGGAGGAGCTGGCAGGTGGCAGGTGTGTGTGGTTTGCGCGGCACTCACCGATGATGGCTTGGCGCGGCACTCACCGATGATGGCTTGGCGCGGCACTCACCGATGATGGCTTGGCGCGGCACTCACCGATGATGGCTTGGCGCGGCACTCACCGATGATGGCTTGGCGCGGCACTCACCGATGATGGCTTGGCACGGCACTCACCGATGATGGCTTGGCGCGGCACTCACCGATGATGGCTTGGCGCGGCACTCACCGATGATGGCTTGGCGCGGCACTCACCGATGATGGCTTGGCGCGGCACTCACCGATGATGGCTTGGCGCGGCACTCACCGATGATGGCTTGGCGCGGCACTCACCGATGATGGCTTGGCCGAACTTGCCCTCGACGAAGAGGTTGTTGGCCGACGCCTTGAGCGCCTCGATCTCGTCCAGCCCCACCACGTGCGGCCCCTGCGCCGAATACATCTTCGCGCTCGCCGCCGCTGCCGCTGCCGACGACGACCGGTTCAGCGCGGGGGGCATGGCGAGCGAGGAAGTTCTATGAAAGAGATGCGGCGCTGTTGCTTGTGATCTCCAAAGGCGGAATTCTGTGAAATAGAGGAATGCGGCTCGCACCACCGTCAGAAATTTCGGTAGTGCTGGTGGGTAGAGGAGAGGGGCGAAGTCGCCGTTGAAATGGAAAGAATATTTGCTTGTTGGATACAAGCTTGAACGTGAGAGGAAAATCGATGCTGAATAATCATGAAACGGCTCAATAGGGAGCAGAAGCAAGACACGGGGATTCCGAGCGCCCCAGTGACGTATTTTGCATCAATCTTCCTTCAGATGGGATGGTGTGATATGAAGCAGACATTTGTGAACCAGCACGGGAGCGGGTTAGAGGCACCCAGAGTGGAGGATGTGGTTGTGGCACGGTGATGGTGGCAGGGCGGGGAATGTCGCTCCCCTACGAAAGCCATCTCTTCTTTCTTGCGATGCGACGCGCGGTTGCAGGTGTCGCTGGTCTGGTTGGTTTCGTGTGTATCGGACCGCCCTAACGATGCTCGTTCGTGACAGTCATTTCGCAAAAATTGTCAGGGGTAGTAGCGACTATAAGGAGAGGGCGGTGCGGCGTGGACTTGCTGCGGTAAAGGTCGAAAAACGTTTGTAATTTGAACTGTAAAGAGTTATATTGTTAACACCATTACACCAAATCTGTAAGGAATTGTAATTCCTTACTGTACTCGCACTCTAGCGGGTACAACCCGAGGACCACGCGTCAGTTTTGTTCTGTTGGAGTATGAAGAGGATTGGTTTAACATTCCCGTAGGTGCAGCTGTATCGCACCCGTCACAATCGAAGCAGCACTAGCAGCAGTACCGGATCAGCTCGTATCAAGGCCAAGAAGGTCAACAGTCGCAAAGGTAAACTGTCGTGACTGTTGACCATCTAGAGCGATTGACTCACCATCGAGGAACGGCAACAGGCGTAACCGTCTGTACGGTTACACGCAGCGACTCGATAACAAGAAGAAGTGCAATAGTCAGAGTCACTGTAGAATTGCTTGTAAAGCAGTTAAAACAATGAAATGTACCCCTTAAAGTACATGGCTAGCTAGGTATATTTATTGTGTGTAATTTATGCCTTGACAAACCTTGTCATTTACATTAACTATGCACATGGTTCCTACCACAAGACTTCCGCTATCAAAACTCTTTGAAGCATTCCTATCCTGACCAAGATCCTTACTCTAGCATGGTATGAGAGTCAGTTTGGATTATAGAAATTGCTAAAATGTTTCAAAAAAAAGCTTTATTATAACTTATCTTTACATCAAGGGCAACATCATGCCAGGCGCAGATTGCGGAGAGGCTGGAGAAAATCCAGTACTTCCCTCCACCAATGTCGCTTCTACAACAACGACCGTGGATTCAGCGCTTCTCGAGCAGCTCATTTCCTGCATCAGCGCCCTGAAGAGCCACGAGCTGATGAGCATCGACGGCTCTAGCTACGCCCGGAGATGTCCCGATTCTCAAGGAGCTGGATCCGAGCGATCCTTTTGTCAGAATTACTAGGCAAGAATGATTGAAAGGAGAGAGGGGTTTGAACTAGCAGGCAGTTGAGTACAAATAGCAAACCCTAGATTGGGCTGTACTCGCTATAGAGTACCCCACTGCAGGCTAGACAATAATAGCATTCTGACACACCCCCATAGCCAAAGTGGGGTGTAATCAGCAGAGCAAGCAAAGCAGTACAAGCTCAGGGTGGATCACAATGTCACCACACATTCTGAGCACAAGTTCAAGAAGCAATAGTTTAAAGTTCACAGTTATGAGCAAAGCTAGAGGCAGTCACAGAGGGCAAGCGAGGAGGAGGAGGGCTGGCGAGAGGAGAGAAGATGAAAGGCGCCGACTGAAGCTGCAGACACACGGGCAACAGGAGCGGCGCGCACAGTGGCTACCGAGCGCACGAGGGCACCGGACTACGGGAGTATCTGGCTCCGCGGCTACGACGAGCACACACAGGAGCAACGGACCCACAGGCGACTGGCGAAGCAGGCTCGCTGGGCTACCGAAACGCGCGAGGGCATCCGGACTACTGGCGCTGCTGGCGTCACGACGGCTACCTCCACGCAATCTCCCCCGACCGTCCCACGCCCCTCTCACACACCCCCTGCTGACACCCTAGCTCCACTCCGACGGTACCCCCCTTAAACCCCAAACCCTAGGCTCCCACACACCACCCCCCTCAGCGGCAGCTGTAGCAGAGGGAGACGAGGGAGGAGGAGGAGCAGGGGGAGGAACTCACAACCGACACCCCCATAGCCGCCACCCCCACACTCTTCACCCCCAAACCCTAATTTAGGAGAACGGGCTGTAGGAGGGGTGAGGCGCCGGTAGAAGCACGGGGGACAGTGGAGAGGGCAGGAGCAGCGAGGAACGGGCCGCCCACGGGCCTGGTAGAGCCGCCCGAACCGCGCGCAGGCGGCCCGAGCCGCGCGCGGGCCTGGCGCTTCCCGTACGGGCCGCGCGCGTGCCTGGCGCTTCCCGTACGGGCCGCGCGCGTGCCTGGCGCAGCCCGTACGGGCCGCGCGCGGGCCTGGCGCAGCCCGTACGGGCCGCGTGCCGGGTGTACGGGCCGCGCGCAGGCCACGACGGGCGACGGGGGGCGACGCGCGGGTCCCCGTCGCCCGTCGCAGCGCCTCCCGGGGGCGACGTGCCGAGTGACGGGGCAGGAACCCGCCGCGCGCCTCGGGGCACACGGCGGGCAGAGAACCGCCGCGCGCCTCGGGGCGCACGGCGGGCAGAAAACCGCCGCGTGCCTCGGGGCGCACGGCGGGCTGAAAACCCTAGTTTCGACGCCGCGCGCCACGGGGCGCGCGGCGGACAGGGAGTAGCAGTAGCAGTAGCAGTAGCAGCGGAAGGCTTAGGTGGTGGGCCCACCCACAGGATCGACCCAGGAGGGTCGACCTGCTCTGATAGCATGTCAGAATCACTAGGCAAGAATGATTGAAAGGAGAGAGGGGTTTGAACTAGCAGGCAGTTGAGTACAAATAGCAAACCCTAGATTGGGCTGTACTCGCTATAGAGTACCCCACTGCAGGCTAGACAATAATAGCATTCTGACACCTTTACCTTTGACAATCACGGAACTCAAGGATCTCCACAAGCACAACACACGCATTATGAGGCAATGGCGTCAATGCAAAGAGAGTTTCTCTCAACAGTACAGCTTAGGACCACCAAGCCTTTTAACGGAAAGGACTTCTACACCTGGGGCAGGGCCTCAGATTCGTTTTGACCTAGGCTGAAAAAACCGAGTTGGTACAAAACGTTTTGCTGAAAATCAGACATATCGGCCATTTTACGTTACACTAACCGAACCGACCAGCGCATGATTTTCTATGTAGAAATACAACGAGTATCACATATGTTTCCGTTTTCCAATATATTATACCATTCCCCACCCCCCCACCACGTTCTAACCTTTTAGATCTACATAATTTGACAGATATAGACATTCCAAACGTGCATGGTACCTGTACTACAGGCGCGCATGCTGACCAAACTGACCAGCGCACTACTAATATTTGCAAAGACATTTAGTACCATTTTCTTGCCAGTCTACTAGATTAGGCCTTGTATTTTAATAATACTAGGTTCTAACCTTTTCGATCCACATAATTTGGGAGATTTCAAAGTTTCAGCTACGCCTTGTACCTGCACACAAGCGTGCATAGTGACCGAACCGACCAACGCATTATTTTCTATGTAGAAATACAACGAGTATCACATATGTTTCCGTTTTCCAATATATTATACCATTCCCCACCCCCCCACCACGTTCTAACCTTTTAGATCTACATAATTTGACAGATATAGACATTCCAAACGTGCATGGTACCTGTACTACAGGCGCGCATGCTGACCAAACTGACCAGCGCATTACTTATATTTGCAAAGACATTTAGTACCATTTTCTTGCCAGTCTACTAGATTAGGCCTTGTATTTTAATAATACTAGGTTCTAACCTTTTCGATCCACATAATTTGGGAGATTTTAGAGTTTCAGCTACGCCTTGTACCTGCACACAAGCGTGCATACTGATCGAACCGACAAACGTATTATTTTCTATGTAGAAATACAACGAGTATCACATATGTTTGTCAGAATGTTATAATTGTCTAGCCTGCAGTGGGGTACTCTATAGCGAGTACAACCCAATTAGGGTTTCCTATATGTATGCCAACTGCTGCTAGTGCAAACCCCTCCTTTCTTCATTCTTACTTTCTACTGCTAGTTCTGACATGCTATCAGAGCAGGTCGACCCTCCTGGGTCGATCCTATGGGTGGGCCCAACCACCTCACTGCTTCCGCTGCTACTGCTACTCTGTGTGTTGCACGCCCCGTGGCGTGCGACGGATTTTTCTGTCAAGATAGTAAAGACAGTGAGAAGCCATAGCTAGGGTTGACCTAGCTAGGCAAGTAAGAAATGAACAAAGGAGGGGTTACACTAGCAAGAATGGGGATACAAATAGCAAACCCTAGAAGGGTTGTACTCGCTATAGAGCACCCCACTACAGGCTAGAGCATAATATTCTGACATTTTCATCCGCCGCGCGCTCGGAGCGTGCGGCGGTTTTCTGCCCGCCGTGCGCCCCGAGGCGCGCGGCGGTTTTCTGCCCGCCGTGCGCCCCGAGGCGCGCGGCGGTTTTCTGCCCCGTCACTCGGCGCGTCGCCCCCGGGAGGCGCTGCGACGGGCGACGGGGACCCGCGCGTCGCCCCCCGTCGCCCGTCGCGGCCTGCGCGACCTGCGTACGGCCCGCGCGCGGCCCGTATAGCCTGCGCGCGGCCCGTATGGGCTGCGCCAGGCCCGCGCGCGGCTCGTACGGGCTGCGCCAGGCCCGCGCGCGGCCCGTACAGGCTGCGCCAGGCCCGCGCGCGGCCCGTACGGGCTGCGCCAGGCCCGCGCGCGGTTCGTACGGGCTGCGCCAGGCCAGGGCGCGCCTCGAGCCGCCCGCGCGCGGTTCGTACGGGCTGCGCCAGGCCCGTGGGCGCCCTGTTTCCTCTTCCCCTGCGCTGCCCGCTGTCCCTCGTGCTTCTGACGGCGCCCCACCCCTGCTGCTGCCCGTGCTCCTGAATTAGGGTTTGGGGGTGGAGCGTATGGGGGTGCAGTTTCTGTGTGCCGTCCCTTGCTCCTCCTCCTCCTCCATCTCCCACTGCTGCAGCTGCCGCTGAGGGGGGTGGAGGTGTGGGAGCCGAAGGGAGTGGCGCTAGGGGGGTGTTTTATGCGCGCCTATAATGGGCGTACCGGGCAGAGTTTGTGCGCTCAAATCTTGCAAACGACATGGAACGAAATGGAGCCACTTGTTGTGGGAGTGGAAAATAGTACAATCTAGAGGACTAGCAAAAAAATGGGGCATCCAATAGAGCGGACCAGTCAAAGTGATGCGTTGGGCAGTCGGGGCAGTATGCGCGCCTATAATGGGCGTACCGGGCAGAGTTCGGGCGCTCAAATCTTGCAAACGACATGGAACGAAATGGAGCCACTTGTTGTGGGAGTGGAAAATATTCCAATCTAGAGGACTAGGGAAAAACATGGGGCATCCAATGCAGCGGACCAGTCAAAGTGATGCGTTGGGCAGTCGGGGCAGTATGCGCGCCTATAATGGGCGTACCGGGCAGAGTTCGGGAGCTCAAATATTGCAAATGACATGGATCGAAATGGAGCCAATTGTTGTGGGAGTGGAAAATAGTATAATCTAGAGGACTAGCAAAAAGAAAGGGGCATCCAATGCAGCGGACCAGTCAAAGTGATGCGTTGGGCAGTCGGGGCAGTATGCGCGCCTATAATGGGCGTACCGGGCAGAGTTCGGGCGCTCAAATCTTGCAAACGACATGGAACGAAATGGAGCCACTTGTTGTGGGAGTGGAAAATAGTCTAATCTAGAGGACTAGCAAAAAAGCGCGCCTATAATGGGCGTACCGGGCAGAGTTCGGGCGCTCAAATCTTGCAAACGACATGGAACGAAATGGAGCCACTTGTTGTGGGAGTGGAAAGTAGTCTGATCTAGAGGACTAGCAAAAACAATGGGGCATCCAATGCAGCGGACCAGTCAAAGTGATGCGTTGGGCAGTCGGGGCAGTATGCGCGCCTATAATGGGCGTACCGGGCAGAGTTCGGGCGCTCAAATCTTGCAAACGACATGGAACGAAATGGAGCCACTTGTTGTGGGAGTGTAAAGTATTCTAATATAGAGGACTAGGGAAAAAAATGGGGCATGCAATGCAGCGGACCAGTCAAAGTGATGCGTTGGGCAGTCGGGGCAGTATGCGCGCCTATAATGGGCGTACCGGGCAGAGTTCGGGCGCTCAAATCTTGCAAACGACATGGAACGAAATGGAGCCACTTGTTGTGGGAGTGGAAAATAGTCTAATCTAGAGGACTAGCAAAAAAAATGGGGCATCCAATGCAGCGGACCAGTCAAAGTGATGCGTTGGGCAGTCGGGGCAGTATGCGCGCCTATAATGGGCGTACCGGGCAGAGTTCGGGCGCTCAAATCTTGCAAACGACATGGAACGAAATGGAGCCACTTGTTGTGGGAGTGGAAAATAGTCTAATCTAGAGGACTAGCAAAAAAAATGGGGCATCCAATGCAGCGGACCAGTCAAAGTGATGCGTTGGGCAGTCGGGGCAGTATGCGCACCTGTAATGGGCGTACCGGGCAGAGTTCGGGCGCTCAAATCTTGCAAACGACATGGAACGAAATGGAGCCACTTATTGTGGGAGTGGAAAATAGTCGAATCTAAAGGACTAGCAAAAAAAAAGGGGGCATCCAATGCAGCGGACCAGTCAAAGTGATGCGTTGGGCAGTCGGGGCAGTATGCGCGCCGGTAATGGGCGTACCGGGCAGAGTTCGGGCGCTCAAATCTCGCAAATGACATGGAACGAAATGGAGCCACTTGTTGTGGGAGTGGAAAATAGTAAAATCTAGACGACTAGAAAAAAAAATGGGGCATCCAAAGCAGCAGACCAGTCAAAGTGATGAGTTGGGCAGTCGGGGCAGTATGCGCGCCTATAATGGGCGTACCGGGCAGAGTTCGGGCGCTCAAATCTTGCAAACGACATGGAACGAAATGGAGCCACTTGTTGTGGGAGTTTGCAAACGACATGGAACGAAATGGAGCCACTTGTTGTGGGAGTGGAAAATAGTCTAATCTAGAGGACTAGCAAAAAAAATGGGGCATCCAATGCAGTGGACCAGTCAAGGTGGTGCGTTGGGCAGTCGGGGCAGTATGCGCGTCTACAGTGGGCGTACCGGGTAGAGTTCGGGCGCTCAAATCTTGCAAACGACATGGAACGAAATAGAGCCACTTGTTGTGGGAGTGGAAAATAGTCTAATCTAGAGGACTAGCAAAAAAAATGGGGCATCCAATGCAGCGGACCAGTCAAAGTGATGCGTTGGGTAGTCGGGGATGTATGCGCTCCTACAGTGGGCGTACCGGGCAGAGTTCGGGCGCTCAAATCTTGCAAACGACATGGAACGAAATGGAGCCACTTGTTGTGGGAGTGGAAAATAGTTTAACCTAGAGGACTAGCAAAAAAAATGGGGCATCCAATGCAGCGGACCAGTCAAAGTGATGCGTTGGGCAGTCGGGGCAGTATGCGCGCCTATAGTGGGCGTACCGGGCAGAGTTCGAGAGCTCAAATCTTGCAAACGACATGGAACGAAATGGAGCCACTTGTTGTGGGAGTGGAAAATAGTCTAATCTAGAGGACTAGCAAAAACATTGGTGCATCCAACGCAGCGGACCAGTCAAAGTGATGCGTTGGGCAGTCGGGGCAGTATGCGCGACTCTAGTGGGCGTACCGGGCAGAGTTCGAGAGCTCAAATCTTGCAAACGACATGGAACGAAATGGAGCCACTTGTTGTGGGAGTGGAAAATAGTCTAATCTAGAGGACTAGCAAAAACATTGGTGCATCCAATGCAGCGGACCAGTCAAAGTGATGCGTTGGGCAGTCGGGGCAGTATGCGCGCCTATAGTGGGCGTACCGGGTAGAGTTCGGGCGCTCAAATCTTGCAAACGACATGGAACGAAATGGAGCCACTTGTTGTGGGAGTGGAAAATAGTCTAATCTAGAGGACTAGCAAAAAAAATGGGGCATCCAATGCAGCGGACCAGTCAAAGTGATGCGTTGGGCAGTCGGGGCAGTATGCGCGCCTATAATGGGCGTACCGGGCAGAGTTCGGGCGCTCAAATCTTGCAAACGACATGGAACGAAATGGAGCCACTTGTTGTGGGAGTGGAAAATAGTCTAATCTAGAGGACTAGCAAAAAAAATGGGGCATCCAATGCAGCGGACCAGTCAAAGTGATGCGTTGGGCAGTCGGGGCAGTATGCGCGCCTATAGTGGGCGTACCGGGCAGAGTTCGGGCGCTCAAATCTTGCAAACGACATGGAACGAAATGGAGCCACTTGTTGTGGGAGTTTGCAAACGACATGGAACGAAATGGAGCCACTTGTTGTGGGAGTGGAAAATAGTCTAATCTAGAGGACTAGCAAAAAAAATGGGGCATCCAATGCAGCGGACCAGTCAAAGTGATGCGTTGGGAAGTCGGGCAGTACGCGCGCCTATAGTGGGCGTACCGGGCAGAGTTCGGGCGCTCAAATCTTGCAAACGACATGGAACGAAATGGAGCCACTTGTTGTGGGAGTGGAAAATAGTCTAATCTAGAGGACTAGCAAATAAAACGGGGCATCCAACGCAGCGGACCAGTCAAAGTGATGCGTTGGGTAGTCGGGGCAGTATGCGCGCCTACAGTAGGCGTACCGGGCAAAGTTCGGGCACTCAAATCTTGCAAACGACATGGAACGAAATGGAGCCACTTGTTGTGGGAGTGGAAAATAGTTTAACCTAGAGGACTAGAAAAATAAACGGGGCATCCAACACAGCGGACCAGTCAAAGTGATGCGTTGGGCAGTCGGGGCAGTATGCGCGCCTATAGTGGGCGTACCGGGCAGAGTTCGGCCGCTCAAATCTTACAAACGACATGGAACGAAATGGAGCCACTTGTTGTGGGAGTAGAAAATAGTCTAATCTAGAGGACTAGCAAAAAAAATGGGGCATCCAATGCAGCGGACCAGTCAAAGTGATGCGTTGGGCAGTCGGGGCAGTATGCGCGCCTATAATGGGCGTACCGGGCAGAGTTCGGGCGCTCAAATCTTGCAAACGACATGGAACGAAATGGAGCCACTTGTTGACGGAGTGGAAAATAGTCTAATCTAAAGGACTAGCAAAAAAAATGGGGCATCCAATGCAGCGGACCAGTCAAAGTGATGCGTTGGGCAGTCGGGGCAGTATGCGCGCCTATAGTGGGCGTACCGTGTAGAGTTCGGGCGCTCAAATCTTGCAAACGACATGGAACGAAATGGAGCCACTTGTTGTGGGAGTGGAAAATAGTCTAATCTAGAGGAATAGAAAAAAAAAATGGGGCATCCTACGTAGCGGACCAGTCAAAGTGATGCGTTGGGCAGTCGGGGCAGTATGCGCGCCTATAGTGGGCGTACCGGGCAGAGTTCGGGCGCTCAAATCTTGCAAACGACATGGAACGAAATGGAGCCACTTGTTGTGGGAGTGGAAAATAGTCTAACCTAGAGGAATAGCAAAAAAAATGGGGCATCCAATGCAGCGGACCAGTCAAAGTGATGCGTTGGGCAGTCGGGGCAGTATGCGCGCCTATAATGGGCGTACCGGGCAGAGTTCGGGCGCTCAAATCTTGCAAACGACATGGAACGAAATGGAGCCACTTGTTGTGGGAGTGGAAAATAGACTAACCTAGAGGACTAGCAAAAAAAATGGGGCATCCAATGCAGCGGACCAGTCAAAGTGATGCGTTGGGCAGTCGGGGCAGTATGCGCGCCTATAGTGGGCGTACCGGGCAGAGTTCGGGCGCTCAAATCTTGCAAACGACATGGAACGAAATGGAGCCACTTGTTGTGGGAGTTTGCAAACGACATGGAACGAAATGGAGCCACTTGTTGTGGGAGTGGAAAATAGTCTAATCTAGAGGACTAGCAAAAAAAATGGGGCATCCAATGCAGCGGACCAGTCAAAGTGATGCGTTGGGAAGTCGGGGCAGTATGCGCGCCTATAGTGGGCGTACCGGGCAGAGTTCGGGCGCTCAAATCTTGCAAACGACATGGAACGAAATGGAGCCACTTGTTGTGGGAGTGGAAAATAGTCTAATCTAGAGGACTAGCAAAAAAAATGGGGCATCCAACGCAGTGGACCAGTCAAAGTGATGCGTTGGGTAGTCGGGGCAGTATGCGCGCATACAGTGGGCGTACCGGGCAGGGTTCGGGCGCTCAAATCTTGCAAACGACATGGAACGAAATGGAGCCACTTGTTGTGGGAGTAGAAAATAGTCTAATCTAGAGGACTAGCAAAAAAAAAGGGGACGTCCAACGCAGCGGACCAGTCAAAGTGATGCGTTGGCCAGTCGCGGCAGTATGCACGCCTATAGTGGGCGTACCGGGCAGAGTTCGGGCGCTCAAATCTTGCAAACGACATGGAACGAAATGGAGCCACTTGTTGTGGGAGTAGAAAATAGTCTAATCTAGAGGACTAGCAAAAAAAATGGGGCATCCAATGCAGCGGACCAGTCAAAGTGATGCGTTGGGCAGTCGGGGCAGTATGCGCGCCTATAATGGGCGTACCGGGCAGAGTTCGGGCGCTCAAATCTTGCAAACGACATGGAACGAAATGGAGCCACTTGTTGTGGGAGTGGAAAATAGTCTAATCTAGAGGACTAGCAAAAAAAATGGGGCATCCAATGCAGCGGACCAGTCAAAGTGATGCGTTGGGCAGTCGGGGCAGTATGCGCGCCTATAGTGGGCGTACCGGGCAGAGTTCGGGCGCTCAAATCTTGCAAATGTCATGGAACGAAATGGAGCCACTTGTAGTGGAAAATATTCTAATCTAGAGGACTAGCAAAAAAAATGGGGCATCCAATGCAGCGGACCAGTCAAAGTGATGCGTTGGGTAGTCGGGGCAGTATGCGCGCATACAGTGGGCGTACCAGGCAGAGTTCGGGCGCTCAAATCTTGCAAACGACATGGAACGAAATGGAGCCACTTGTTGTGGGAGTGGAAAATAGTCTAACCTAGAGGACTAGCAAAAAAAAACGGGGCATCCAACGCAGCGGACCAGTCAAAGTGATGCGTTGGGCAGTCGGGGCAGTATGCTCGCGTACAGTGGGCGTACCGGGCAGAGTTCGGGCGCTCAAATCTTGCAAACGACATGGAACAAAATGGAGCCACTTGTTGTGGGAGTGGAAAATAGTCTAACCTAGAGGACTAGCAAAAAAAATAGGGACATCCAACGCAGCGGACCAGTCACAGTGATGCGTTGGGCAGTCGGGGCAGTATGCGCGCCTATAGTGGGCGTACCGGGCAGAGTTCGGGCGCTCAAATCTTGCAAACGACATGGAACGAAATGGAGCCACTTGTTGTGGGAGTGGAAAATAGTCTAATCTAGAGGACTAGCAAAAAAAAAAGGGGCATCCAACGCAGCGGACCAGTCAAGGTGATGCGTTGGGAAGTCGGGGCACTATGCGCGCATATAATGGGCGTACCGGGCAGAGTTCGGGCGCTCAAATCTTGCAAACGACATGGAACGAAATGGAGCCACTTGTTGTGGGAGTGGAAAATAGTCTAACCTAGAGGAATAGCAAAAAAAATGGGGCATCCAATGCAGCGGACCAGTCAAAGTGATGCGTTGGGCAGTCGGGGCAGTATGCGCGCCTATAATGGGCGTACCGGGCAGAGTTCGGGCGCTCAAATCTTGCAAACGACATGGAACGAAATGGAGCCACTTGTTGTGGGAGTGGAAAATAGTCTAACCTAGAGGACTAGCAAAAAAAATGGGGCATCCAATGCAGCGGACCAGTCAAAGTGATGCGTTGGGCAGTCGGGGCAGTATGCGCGCCTATAGTGGGCGTACCGGGCAGAGTTCGGGCGCTCAAATCTTGCAAACGACATGGAACGAAATGGAGCCACTTGTTGTGGGAGTTTGCAAACGACATGGAACGAAATGGAGCCACTTGTTGTGGGAGTGGAAAATAGTCTAATCTAGAGGACTAGCAAAAAAAATGGGGCATCCAATGCAGCGGACCAGTCAAAGTGATGCGTTGGGAAGTCGGGGCAGTATGCGCGCCTATAGTGGGCGTACCGGGCAGAGTTCGGGCGCTCAAATCTTGCAAACGACATGGAACGAAATGGAGCCACTTTTTGTGGGAGTGGAAAATAGTATAATCTAGAGGACTAGCAAAAAAAATGGGGCATCCAATGCAGCGGACCAGTCAAAGTGATGCGTTGGGTAGTCGGGGCAGTATGCGCGCATACAGTGGGCGTACCGGGCAGAGTTCGGGCGCTCAAATCTTGCAAACGACATGGAACGAAATGGAGCCACTTGTTGTGGGAGTAGAAAATAGTCTAGCCTAGAGAACTAGAAAAAAAATGGGGCATCCAACGCAGCGGACCAGTCAAAGTGATGCGTTGGGCAGTCGGGGCAGTATGCGCGCCTAGCGCAGCGGACCAGTCAAAGTGATGCGTTGGGCAGTCGGGGCAGTATGCGCGCCTATAATGGGCGTACCGGGCAGAGTTCGGGCGCTCAAATCTTGCAAACGACATGGAACGAAATGGAGCCACTTGTTGTGGGAGTGGAAAATAGTCTAATCTAGAGGACTAGCAAAAAAAATGGGGCATCCAATGCAGCGGACCAGTCAAAGTGATGCGTTGGGCAGTCGGGGCAGTATGCGCGCCTATAGTGGGCGTACCGGGCAGAGTTCGGGCGCTCAAATCTTGCAAACGACATGGAACGAAATGGAGCCACTTGTTGTGGGAGTGGAAAATAGTCTAATCTAGAGGACTAGCAAAAAAAATGGGGCATCCAACGCACCGGACCAGTCAAGGTGATGCGTTGGGAAGTCGGGGCAGTATGCGCGCCTACAGTGAGCGTACAGGGCAGAGTTCGGGCGCTCAAATCTTGCAAACGACATGGAACGAAATGGAGCCACTTGTTGTGGGAGTGGAAAATAGTATATTCTAGAGGACTAGAAAAAAAACGGGGCATCCAACGCAGCGGACCAGTCAAAGTGATGCGTTGGGCAGTCGGGGCAGTATGCGCGCCTATAGTGGGCGTACCGGGCAGAGTTCGGGCGCTCCCCAAACTCTGCCCGACTGCCCAACGCATCACCTTGATTGGTCCGCTGCATTGGATGCCCCTTTCTTTTTGCTAGTCCTCTAGATTAGACTATTTTCCACACCCACAACAAGTGGCTCCATTTCGTTCCGTGTCGTTTGCAAGACTTGGGCGCCCGAAATCTGCTTGGTGCGCCCATTGAAGGTGCGCATACTGTCCCGACTGCCCAACGCATCACCTTGATTGGTCCGCTGCATTGGATGCCCCTTTCTTTTTGCTAGTCCTCTAGATTAGACTATTTTCCACACCCACAACAAGTGGCTCCATTTCGTTCCGTGTCGTTTGCAAGACTTGGGCGCCCGAAATCTGCTTGGTGCGCCCATTGAAGGTGCGCATACTGTCCCGACTGCCCAACGCATCACTTTGATTGGTCCGCTGCATTGGATGCCCCTTTCTTTTTGCTAGTCCTCTAGATTAGACTATTTTCCACACCCACAACAAGTGGCTCCATTTCGTTCCGTGTCGTTTGCAAGACTTGGGCGCCCGAAATCTGCTTGGTGCGCCCATTGAAGGTGCGCATACTGCCCCGACTGCCCAACGCATCACTTTGATTGGTCCGCTGCATTGGATGCCCCTTTCTTTTTGCTAGTCCTCTAGATTAGACTATTTTCCACACCCACAACAAGTGGCTCCATTTCGTTCCGTGTCGTTTGCAAGACTTGGGCGCCCGAAATCTGCTTGGTGCGCCCATTCTAGGTGCGCATACTGCCCCGACTGCCCAACGCATCACTTTGATTGGTCCGCTGCATTGGATGCCCCTTTCTTTTTGCTAGTCCTCTAGATTAGACTATTTTCCACACCCACAACAAGTGGCTCCATTTCGTTCCGTGTCGTTTGCAAGACTTGGGCGCCCGAAATCTGCTTGGTGCGCCCATTCTAGGTGCGCATACTGCCCCGACTGCCCAACGCATCACTTTGATTGGTCCGCTGCATTGGATGCCCCTTTCTTTTTGCTAGTCCTCTAGATTAGACTATTTTCCACACCCACAACAAGTGGCTCCATTTCGTTCCGTGTCGTTTGCAAGACTTGTGCGCCCGAAATCTGCCTGGTGCGCCCATTATAGGTGCGCATACTGCCCCGACTGCCCAACGCATCACTTTGATTGGTCCGCTGCATTGGATGCCCCTTTCTTTTTGCTAGTCCTCTAGATTAGTCTATTTTCCACACCCACAACAAGTGGCTCCATTTCGTTCCGTGTCGTTTGCAAGACTTGTGCGCCCGAAATCTGCCTGGTGCGCCCATTATAGGTGCGCATACTGCCCCGACTGCCCAACGCATCACTTTGATTGGTCCGCTGCATTGGATGCCCCCTTCTTTTTGCTAGTCCTCTAGATTAGTCTATTTTCCACACCCACAACAAGTGGCTCCATTTCGTTCCGTGTCGTTTGCAAGACTTGTGCGCTCGAAATCTGCCTGGTGCGCCCATTATAGGTGCGCATACTGCCCCGACTGCCCAACGCATCACTTTGATTGGTCCGCTGCATTGGATGCCCCCTTCTTTTTGCTACTCCTCTAGATTAGTCTATTTTCCACACCCACAACAAGTGGCTCCATTTCGTTCCGTGTCGTTTGCAAGACTTGTGCGCCCGAAATCTGCCTGGTGCGCCCATTATAGGTGCGCATACTGCCCCGACTGCCCAACGCATCACTTTGATTGGTCCGCTGCATTGGATGCCCCATTTTTTTTGCTAGTCCTCTAGATTAGTCTATTTTCCACACCCACAACAAGTGGCTCCATTTCGTTCCGTGTCGTTTGCAAGACTTGGGCGCCCGAAATCTGCCTGGTGCGCCCATTATAGGTGCGCATACTGCCCCGACTGCCCAACGCATCACTTTGATTGGTCCGCTGCATTGGATGCCCCATTTTTTTTGCTAGTCCTCTAGATTAGTCTATTTTCCACACCCACAACAAGTGGCTCCATTTCGTTCCGTGTCGTTTGCAAGACTTGGGCGCCCGAAATCTGCCTGGTGCGCCCATTATAGGTGCGCATACTGCCCCGACTGCCCAACGCATCACTTTGATTGGTCCGCTGCATTGGATGCCCCCTTCTTTTAGCTAGTCCTCTAGATTAGTCTATTTTCCACACCCACAACAAGTGGCTCCATTTCGTTCCGTGTCGTTTGCAAGATTTGAGCGCCCGAAATCTGCCTGGTGCGCCCATTATAGGTGCGCATACTGCCCCGACTGCCCAACGCATCACTTTGATTGGTCCGCTGCATTGGATGCCCCCTCTTTTTGCTAGTCCTCTAGATTAGTCTATTTTCCACACCCACAACAAGTGGCTCCATTTCGTTCCGTGTCGTTTGCAAGATTTGAGCGCCCGAAATCTGCCTGGTGCGCCCATTATAGGTGCGCATACTGCCCCGACTGCCCAACGCATCACTTTGATTGGTCCGCTGCATTGGATGCCCCCTCTTTTTGCTAGTCCTCTAGATTAGTCTATTTTCCACACCCACAACAAGTGGCTCCATTTCGTTCCGTGTCGTTTGCAAGATTTGAGCGCCCGAAATCTGCCTGGTGCGCCCATTATAGGTGCGCATACTGCCCCGACTGCCCAACGCATCACTTTGATTGGTCCACTGCATTGGATGCCCCTTTTTTTTGCTAGTCCTCTTGATTAGACTATTTTCCACACCCACAACAAGTGGCTCCATTTCGTTCCGTGTCGTTTGCAAGTTTGGAGCGCCCGAAATCTGCCTGGTGCGCCCATTATAGGTGTTCTCTAGATTAGTCTATTTTCCACACCCACAACAAGTGGCTCCATTTCGTTCCGTGTCGTTTGCAAGATTTGAGCGCCCGAAATCTGCCTGGTGCGCCCATTATAGGTGCGCATACTGCCCCGACTGCCCAACGCATCACTTTGATTGGTCCGCTGCATTGGATGCCCCCTTCTTTTTACTAGTCCTCTATATTAGACTATTTTCCACACCCACAACAAGTGGCTCCATTTCGTTCCGTGTCGTTTGCAAGTTTGGAGCGCCCGAAATCTGCCTGGTGCGCCCATTATAGGTGCGCATACTGCCCCGACTGCCCAACGCATCACTTTGATTGGTCCACTGCATTGGATGCCCCTTTTTTTTGCTATTCCTCTATATTAGACTATTTTCCACACCCACAACAAGTGGCTCCATTTCGTTCCGTGTCGTTCGCAAGTTTTAATCTGCCTGGTACGCCCATTATAGGTGCGCATACTGCCCCGACTGCCCAACGCATCACTTTGATTGGTCCACTGCATTGGATGCCCCCTTTTTTTCTAGTCCTCTAGATTAGACTATTTTCCACACCCACAACAAGTGGCTCCATTTCGTTCCATGTCGTTTGCAAGATTTGAGCGCCCGAAATCTGTGTGGTGCGCCCATTATGGGTGCGCATACTGCCCCGACTGCCCAACGCATCACTTTGATTGGTCCACTGCATTGGATGCCCCTTTTTTTTTGCTAGTCCTCTATATTAGACTATTTTCCACACCCACAACAAGTGGCTCCATTTCGTTCCGTGTCGTTTGCAAGATTTGAGCGCCCGAAATCTGCCTGGTGCGCCCATTATAGGTGCGCATACTGCCCCGACTGCCCAACGCATCACTTTGATTGGTCCACTGCATTGGATGCCCCTTTTTCTCTGCTAGTCCTGTAGATTAGTCTATTTTCCACACCCACAACAAGTGGCTCCATTTCGTTCCATGTCGTTTGCAAGATTTGAGCGCCCGAAATCTGCCTGGTGCGCCCATTATAGGTGCGCATACTGCCCCGACGCATCACTTTGATTGGTCCACTGCACTGGATGCCCCCTTTTTTTTGCTACTCCTCTACACTATTTTCCACACCCACATCAAGTGGCTCCATTTTGTTCCATGTCGTTTGCAAGATTTGAGCGCCTGAACTCTGCCTGGTACGCCCATTATAGGTGCGCATATTGCCCCGACTGCCCAACGCATCACTTTGATTGGTCCACTGCATTGGATGCCCCCTTTTTTTTGCTATTCCTCTAGATTAGTCTATTTTCCACACCCACAACAAGTGGCTCCATTTCGTTCCATGTCGTTTGCAAGATTTGAGCGCCCGAAATCTGCCTGGTGCGCCCATTATAGGTGCGCATACTGCCCCGACTGCCCAACGCATCACTTTGATTGGTCCACTGCATTGGATGCCCCTTTTTTTTCTAGTCCTCTAGATTAGTCTATTTTCCACACCCACAACAAGTGGCTCCATTTCGTTCCATGTCGTTTGCAAGATTTGAGCGCCCGAAATCTGCCTGGTGCGCCCATTATAGGTGCGCATACTGCCCCGACTGCCCAACACATCTCTTTGCTTGGTCCAATGCATTGGATGCCCCTAATTTTTTGCTAGACCTCTAGATTAGTCTATTTTCCACACCCACAACAAGTGGCTCCATTTTGTTCCATGTCGTTTGCAAAGTTTGAGCGCCCGAAATCTGCCTGGTGCGCCCATTATAGGTGCGCATACTGCCCCGACTGCCCAACGCATCACTTTGATTGGTCCACTGCATTGGATGCCCCCTTTTTTTTTCTATTCCTCTATATTAGTCTATTTTCCACACCCACAACAAGTGGCTCCATTTTGTTCAGTGTCGTTTGCAAGATTTGAGCGCCCGAAATCTGCCTGGTGCGCCCATTATAGGTGCGCATACTGCCCCGACTGCCCAACGCATCACTTTGATTGGTCCACTGCATTGGATGCCCCTTTTTTTTTCTATTCCTCTATATTAGACTATTTTCCACACCCACAACAAGTGGCTCCATTTCGTTCCGTGTCGTTTGCAAGATTTGAGCGCCCGAAATCTGCCTGGTACGCCCATTATAGGTGCGCATATTGCCCCGACTGTCCAACGCATCACTTTGATTGGTCCACTGCATTGGATGCCCCCCACATTACAATTTAACATGGACCAATCAAAGTGATGCGTTGGGCAGTCGGGGCAGTATGCGCACCTATAATGGGCGCACCAGGCAGATTTCGGGCGCTCAAATCTTGCAAACGACATGGAACGAAATGGAGCCACTTGTTGTGGGTGTGGAAAATAGACTAATCTAGAGGACTAGCAAAAAAAATGGGGCATCCAATGCAGTGGACCAATCAAAGTGATGCGTTGGGCAGTCGGGGCAGTATGCGCACCTATAATGGGCGCACCAGGCAGATTTCGGGCGCTCAAATCTTGCAAACGACATGGAACGAAATGGAGCCACTTGTTGTGGGTGTGGAAAATAGTGTAGAGGAGTAGCAAAAAAGGGGGCATCCAGTGCAGTGGACCAATCAAAGTGATGCGTCGGGGCAGTATGCGCA
The DNA here is from genome assembly GCA_947470075.1 of Closterium sp. Yama58-4. NCBI lineage: Eukaryota > Viridiplantae > Streptophyta > Zygnematophyceae > Desmidiales > Closteriaceae > Closterium > Closterium sp. Yama58-4. Next base: position 444,725 of record CANIUD010000304.1, read on the forward strand.
CCTATAATGGGCGCACCAGGCAGATTTCTGGCGTTCAAATCTTGCGAACGACATGGAACGAAATGGAGCCACTTGTTGTGGGTGTGAAAAATAGTCTAATCTACAGGACTAGCAGAGAAAAAGGGGCATCCAATGCAGTGGACCAATCAAAGTGATGCGTTGGGCAGTCGGGGCAGTATGCGCACCTATAATGGGCACACCATGCAGATTTCGGGCGCTCAAATCTTGCAAACGACACGGAACGAAATGGAGCCACTTGTTGTGGGTGTGGAAAATAGTCTAATATAGAGGACTAGAAAAAAAAAAGGGGCATCAAATGCAGTGGACCAATCAAATTGATGCGTTGGGCAGTCGGGGCAGTATGCGCACCTATAATGGGCGCACCAGGCAGATTTCGGGCGCTCAAATCTTGCAAACGACATGGAATGAAATGGAGCCACTTGTTGTGGGTGTGGAAAATAGACTAATCTAGAGGACTATGTTGGTAGGCTGTAGTGGGGTAGCCAATATGGGGTACAACCCCAACTAGGGTTTCATATTTGTACCCAAACTTCTGCTAGTTCATTCATTCTTGCCTAGTGATTCTGATATGGTATTCAGAGCAGGAGGTCCCTAGGACCTACCGACCGTTTTTTTTTAAGGGCCCACCACCGCTCGCATGCGGTTACCACGCTACCCCGTGCCCTAGCCTCGTAGCGCCCTCGTGCGCCCTCGTTAGCGCCCTCGCGCGCCCCTCGTTAGCGCCCTCGCGCGCCCCTCGTTAGCGCCCTCGCGCGCCCCTCATTAGCGCCCTCGCGCGCCCCTTGCTAGCGCCCTCGCGCGCCCCTCGCTAGCGCCCTCGCGCGCCCCTCGCAGCGTCGCCCGCCTGCCGAACCGCCCGCTCGCAGCGTCGCCCGTCCGCCACGCTGCCCGCTCGCCCCTCGCCCGCCGCGCTGCCTGCTCGCAGCGTCGCCCGCTCGCCCCGCTGCCCGCTTCGCAGCCCGCTCGCCCCGCTGCCCGCTTCGCAGCCCGCCCGCCCGCTCGCTGCCCGCTTCGCGGCCCGCCCGCTTCGCTGCCCGCTCGCAGCGCCGCCCGCCCGCCCGCTACCTCATTCGCAGCGTCGCCCGCCCGCTTGCTGCCCGCTCGCAGCGTCGCCCGCCCGCCCGCTGCCCGCTTCGCAGCGTCGCCCGCTCGCTCGCTGCCCGCTCGCAGCGTCGCCCGCCCGCCCGCTGCTCGCTCGCCGCGTCGCCCTCCCGCCTCGCTGCCCGCTTGCAGCGTCGCCCGCCCGCCCGCTGCCCGCTCGACGCGTCGCCCGCCCGCCCCGCTGCCCGCTTCGCAGCCCGCCCGCCGCACTTCCCGCCTGCAGCGCTGCCCGCCTCGCCTGCTGCTCCCTGCCTGTGCACCGCCGCTTGCTCCTGCTGTGGCTGCTAGCTTCGCTCTAGCGCGTCCCCTCTGCTGCTGCCGCTGCTCTGCTGTGCCCTCACGCCTGAGCTATGGCCTCTATTCGCGTTCTTTCCTTCGATGCTGAGGGCCGTCCCGTGCAGTTCACTTCCTGGCTCGACGACCTGCAGTTGTATCTTATGAGCAATAGCACGGACCACATCTCCCTCTATGACTACGCGTCTGGTGCTGCCGCTGCTCCTGCTGCCACAGCCGAGCTTAGTGTACGTTCACAGTGGCAGACTCGTGACGCTGCAGCTCGCCTGGCTATTCGCAGTCACCTGCCGTTAGCTGAGCTAGAGCACTTTGGCGACTGCAAAACCGCTAAAGCCCTATACGACGCTGTCGTTGCTCGCTACTCCTCACCTGCCACAGCCGAGCTTAGCCGTCTCATGCTGCCTTACCTGTTCCCTGACCTGTCCACCTTTGCTACAGTCGCCGATCTTATCACCCACCTTCGCACTAGTGATGCTCGCCTGCGTGCCGCCCTTCCCACCGAGTTCTGCGCTAAGAACCCCCCTCCCCTGTACTGGGCACTCCACTTCATAGTCACCCGTCTCCCTGACACCCTCAGCTCAGTGCGCGACTATTTCCTTGCTCGCTGTCCCACTGAGCTCACTGTCGCCCTCCTAGAGGAGAAGCTGCTAGCAGCCGAGAAGAGCATTGTAGCTGTCGGTGCTGCTCGCGGCGCTCCTCGCACCCCCATCTTTGAGGGGTGTTCTCCCTCTCCCCTCGCTCCCTCCTATGCTACTGCTGCTGCTGTTGACTTCCTTGGTGCTGAGACTGCTGGCGCTGCTTCTGCTCCTGGTGGGAGGCGCCGCACCGGCAAGGGCAAGGGGGGCAAGGGTGGCGGGGGTGGCGCTGGGGGGGGAGGGGGTGGGGGAGGTGGGGGGGGAGGCGGTGCTGGAGGGAGCGGTGGCGGGAGTGCCGGTGGGAGTGGGGCCGGCGGCGGAGGCGGGGGCGGCGGCGGGAGCAGTGGCGGTGGTGGCAGCGGCGGCAGTGGCGGCGGTGGCGGTAGTGGCGGTGGCGGTGGCGGTGGTGGCGGTCGGAGCGGAGGTAGTGGCGGCGGTGGAGGTCGGAGTGGAGGCACAGGCTCGGGCCAGAGCTCCCAGCAGCAGCAGCGTCCCCAGTCGACCCAGCAGCTTCGTGAGTGGCTTGCTCAGCGTGGGACGTCGGGGGGCAGTGGCCGCTGTTCCTATGTCATTCGCACAGGTGATCGCAAGGGGCAGACGTGTGGAAAGTTCCACACTCAGTACCGCTGCTTCTTCCGCCTTGACGACGCTTGGCGTGAGGAGATGGGCGAGGATGTTGAGCGCCCTCGCTGGGCTGAGCTGATGAGGGCTGGGGTTGATATCTTTGCTCTTGACTATGATGCTATTATTGCTGCCATGTATGCATTGACTGTTAGTGCCGAGGGAGACTGTTACTTGTGTGTGCCGCCTGACCCAGGTATAGGGCCCGCTGCCCTAGGTACTCGTGAGTCTGCTCTCTCTGGTATGGTGCCCCCTGTACCTGCTCCCTCCAGCACTGTCCCTGCTGCTTGCGAGTCTGCTCTCTCAGGTACAGCACCCACAGAGACTGCTCTCTCAGGTACTGCACCGGCTGAGCCCTGTCACACCTTCACCCTTGACTCAGGTGCTTCCCGCTGCTTCTTTCGAGACAGTACTGAGCTCACACCGCTTCCTGCACCGGTCCCAGTCTCCTTGGCTGACCCCTCTGGGGGCCCGGTCCTTGCCCGGTCCACCACTGTGCTCCCTTGTCCGGCGGTTCCGTCTGGCTCGTTGACGGGTTTCCACCTCCCCTCGTTCTCGACGAACCTGGTGAGCAACGCTGTCATCCAGGATCAGTGGGTTGACACCTTTACCCCTGGAGGACAGCGTGTGGCGATCTGCACGTGCTCCAGGACCGGCCGTCACCTGGCTACGTTTACTCGTCGGCCGGGGTCGAGTCTCTACACACTGACCACTGCGTCTCCTCAGGTCGCTGCTGTCGGTCAGGTGTCCGCGTCAGGTCTGGTAGCCCACGCCTGTGAGTGTCGTTCCCTGTCGCACCAGACTCTTCTCTGGCACCACCGCCTGGGTCACCCCTCCTTGCCACGCCTCCGTGGCATGCACCGTCGCCACCTTGTGTCTGGTCTTCCCAGGTCCCTCCCTCCCCTCCCTGCCTCGCCTGCGCCGCCTTGCCTTCCTTGCGTCGAGGGGCGGCAGCGCGCCGCTCCTCACTCCTCCTCGTTCCCCCCGACAGAGGCTCCTCTGCAGACCCTCCACCTGGACGTGTGGGGCCCAGCCCGCGTTCGTGGTCAGGGCGGTGAGCGGTACTTTTTGCTGGTTGTCGACGACTACTCGCGTTACACCACGGTCTTCCCCTTGCGCACCAAGGGTGAGGTCCCTGCTGTTTTGATCCCTTGGATCCGCACAGTTCGTCTCCAGCTCCGCCGCCGTTTCCGGACGGATCTTCCTGTCCTGCGTCTGCACTCTGACAGAGGTGGTGAGTTTTCCTCCGACCTCTTGAGGACCTTCTGTCAGGCGGAGGGCATCGAGCAGACCTTCACGCTTCCGGACTCCCCACAGCAGAATGGGGTTGCTGAGCGCCGCATTGGCCTGGTCATGGAGGTCGCTCGTACCTCCTTGGTCCACGCGGCGGCTCCCCATTTTCTGTGGCCGTTTGCTGTCCGGTACGCCGCGCATCAGCTCAACCTCTGGCCCCGTGTCTCCTTGCCGGAGACCTCGCCCACACTGCGTTGGACGGGAGAGGTTGGCAATGCGTCGCGCTTCCGGGTGTGGGGTGCTCGTGCCCTTGTCCGCGATACGTCCGCGGACAAGCTCTCCTCCCGCACGCTTCCCTGTGTCTTCCTTGGCTTTGTCCCTGACGCGCCGGGCTGGCAGTTTTACCACCCCACCTCGCGCCGGGTCTTCGCCTCTCAGGACGTCACCTTTGACGAGTCGGTCCCTTTTTACCGTCTCTTCCCCTACCGTACTGCCCCCCTCCCTCCCCCGCCGCTTTTCCTTGCTCCTGGTCCCCCTCCGGTAGACCCCCTTCCCCCTCAGGGTCCTGCTCCTTCAGGTGTCTCTCAGGTAGACCCTCCTCCCGTCGCTGAGCCTGTCGAGGTCACAGGTGACTCAGGTGCTGCTGCAGGTGGTGCTGCTGGGAGTGCTGAGCCTGCGGGTGCTGGGCCTGGGGGTGCTGGGACTACGGGTGCTGGAGCTGAGGGTACTGTGCCTGAGAGTTCGGCGCCTGGGGGTGCTGAGCCTGGGGGTGCTGCGACTGGGGGTGCTGAGCCGGCGTGTGCGGAGTCTGGGGGTGCTGAGCCTGGGGGTGCTGCGCCTGCGGGTACTGAGCCTGGGGGTGCTGCTGCTGAGCCTACGGAGCCTCGGGTTGCTGCGTCTGGGGGTGCTCCGGTTCGGGGTGCTGAGCAGTCTCTCACACCGCAGCAGCTTCGTGACTGGTACGTCCGGCGCTTTCGCCGTCCTAGTGGCTCGGCTGGAGCTGGGGGTACTGGAGCTGCCGGGACTGGTTGTTCTGGGCGCACTACGACTGGAGCTGCTGGAGCTGGGGACTCTGGAGCTGGCGGCGCTAGCGGAGTTGTAGCTGCGGACCCTGGGGGTGGTGCTGCTGCTGGTGCTGCGGACCCACCTGGTGGAGCTGCTGCTGGAGCTGAGGACCCGAGCGGTGGCGCTGCTGCTGGTGCTGGGGACCCGGACGCTGGAGTCTCTTCTGCTTCTGGAGGCGCTGCGCGGCCGCGGCCGTACTTCGTACCGCTCCTTCAGCAGGTTCTTGGGCAGGCTCCTCCTCCTTGTCCTCCTCCCTCCGTAGAGTGTCCTCCGACTGTCCAGCCGCAGTCACAGTTACCGCCTGCCTCGCCTCTCCCTGCTCCCTCTCCTTACACTGGTCCCACAGGAGGTCTTACAGAGCGTCGTGAGCCTGAGTCTCGTCCTGCGTCGCCTGTCCGTACTGCTCGCACTGGTCGTCGTGTCCGTCGTGAGCGTCCTCCTCCTGTCCCCGGCACTCACTACATGACTCTGCGTCCCTCTACTGCTCCTCGGCGTGTCCCTCTACCGTCTCCTCCTGCGTCCTCTTTGCCTGCCGTTCCGGACCCTGAGTCTGACCGGTATCGCGCTGAGCACCCTACTGTCACGCGTCTCCTTGCTACTGTTGTCACTGACCCCACCTTTGAGTCCTCGGCTGCGTCTGCTCTGGTCGCTGAGTTGGTTGACTTTGCTGCTGCCTGTCGTCTAGACTACGCTGCTAGCCTGGTTGCTGCGTCTGAGTCTGCGTCTGTCTGTCCTCCGTCCGTCGGGGGTGAGTGTGCTCTTGGCACGGACGTCCTTGAGGACAGGCAGGAGGACTTTGACTCTCTCGCGGCTGCTGTACCTCATCTCGTGGCCTGGTTGCTTGCCCCTGAGGGAGACCCGGATGCACTAGACATCCCCACTCCGCGCACTTACGCAGAGGCGATCTCGGGTCCCTACTCCTCTCAGTGGCAGACAGCCATGGACGCAGAGATGGCATCCTGGAAGTCCACAGGCACCTACGTCGACGACGTTCCCCCTCCTGGGGCGAACATCGTCGATGGCATGTGGATTTTCAGGGTGAAGCGGCCGCCAGGTTCTCCGCCTGTCTTCAAGGCTCGTTACGTTGCTAGAGGCTTCAGTCAGCGTCAGGGGGTTGACTTCTTCCAGACCTTCTCCCCCACCCCGAAGATGACCACTCTTCGGGTTCTGCTGCACGTTGCTGCTCAGCGTGACTACGAGCTTCACTCTCTTGACTTCAGCACAGCGTTTCTGCAGGGCAGCCTGCACGAGGAGATCTGGCTGCGCCGCCCACCTGGCTTTACTGGGTCGTTTCCTCCTGGTACCCAGTGGAGCCTCCGCCGGCCAGTCTACGGTCTCCGCCAGGCGCCACGTGAGTGGCACGACACACTGAGGACTACACTTGCGGCTCTTGGGTTCGCGCCGTCTACTGCTGACCCGTCGCTGTTTCTGCGCACAGACACGTCGCTGCCGCCGTTCTACATTCTCGTGTACGTCGACGACTTGGTCTTTGCTACTGCTGACACTGAGGCACTCGCTCGTGTGAAGTCGGAGCTGCAGAAGAGACACACCTGCACTGACCTGGGTGAACTGCGTAGCTACCTTGGCTTGCAGATCACCCGGGACAGAGCTCGCCGCACCATCACCCTGACTCAGTCACACATGGTGCAGCAGGTCCTTCAGCGCTTCGGCTTCCAGTTCTCCTCACCACAGGCCACACCTCTGGCTACCAGCCACTCGCTCTCAGCTCCACCTTCGGACGAGTCCGTAGAGCCGAGTGGCCCGTACCCAGAGCTTGTAGGCTGCCTCATGTACCTGATGACTTGCACGCAACCTGACCTCGCGTACCCTCTTAGCATCCTTGCTCGTTACGTTGCGCCTGGGAGACACAGGCGAGAGCACTGGGAGGCTGCTAAGAGGGTGCTGCGTTACTTGTGCAGTACATCAGGCATGGGGCTGGTGCTTGGAGGACACGACAGAGTTGTTCTCACTGGTCACTCGGACGCTTCTTGGGTGGACGACTTGGCTACGCAGCGGTCGTCGCAGGGTTACACCTTCAGCCTTGGCTCTGGTTCTGTCTCGTGGCGGTCCACCCGTTCTTCTTCTGTTCTCAGCTCTAGTTGTGAGGCTGAGATCTACGCCACGGCCATGGCTGCACAGGAGTTACGCTGGCTCACCTACCTGCTGACTGACTTGGGAGAGCAGCCTAGTTCTCCTCCAGTTCTGTACGGCGACAACAAGGCGGCCCTTGCCTTGTGTCAGGAGCACAGACTGGAGCACAGGACGAAGCACATTGCTCTTCGCTACTTTCTTGCTCGAGAGCTGCAGCAGCGAGGTCAGCTTCGGCTTGTGTACGTGGACTCGAAGGCCAACACTGCTGATATCTTCACCAAGGCGCTCCCGCCTAGTGATCATCAGCGGCACTGTACTTCTTTAGGCCTTGTGTCCACGTTTCCTCACTTACTCACTGCTTGACATTCTTTGTACTGTACTTTATATATATCTTGTTGCTTGTCTTGTACTATATCTAGCACTGCATGTGAACTGGCCTTGTGGCCTTTGCTTGTGCTCGGAGTGTGGTGACTTTGTGATCCACCCTGGGCTTGCGTTGCTTTGCTGGACTGGTCTTGTGACCCTTTGTTCTCCCCCACTTTGCCTATGGGGGTGTGTTAAATTGTAATGTGTTATATGTTGGTAGGCTGTAGTGGGGTAGCCAATATGGGGTACAACCCCAGCTAGGGTTTCATATTTGTACACAAACTTCTGCTAGTTCATTCATTCTTGCCTAGTGATTCTGTTAGTCCACTGCATTGGATGCCCCTTTTTTTTACTAGTCCTCTAGATTAGTCTATTTTCCACACCCACAACAAGTGGCTCCATTTCGTTCCGTGTCGTTTGCAAGACTTGAGCGCCCGAAATCTGCCTGGTGCGCCCATTATAGGTGCGCATACTGCCCCGACTGCCCAACGCATCTTTTTGATTGGTCCAATGCATTGGATGCCCCCCATTTTTTTCCTAGTCCTCTAGATTAGTCTTTTTTCCACACCCACAACAAGTGGCTCCATTTCGTTCCGTGTCGTTTGCAAGACTTGAGCGCCCGAAATCTGCCTGGTGCGCCCATTATAGGTGCGCATACTGCCCCGACTGCCCAACGCATCTTTTTGATTGGTCCACTGCATTGGATGCCCCCTTTTTTTGCTAGTCCTCTAGATTAGTATTTTTTCCACACCCACAACAAGTGGCTCCATTTCGTACCGTGTGGTTTGCAAGATTTGAGCGCCCGAAATCTGCCTTGCGCGCCCATTATAGGTGCGCATACTGCCCCGACTGCCCAACGCATCACTTTGATTGGTCCACTGCATTGGATGCCCCTTTTTTTTGCTAGTCCTCTAGATTAGTATTTTTTCCACACCCACAACAAGTGGCTCTATTTCGTTCCATGTGGTTTGCAAGATTTGAGCGCCCGAAATCTACCTTGTGCGCCCATTATAGGTGCGCATACTGCCCCGACTGCCCAACGCAAAACTTTGATTGGTCCACTGCATTGGATGCCCCTTTTTTTTTGCTAGTCCTCTAGATTAGTCTATTTTCCACACCCACAACAAGTGGCTCTATTTCGTTCCATGTGGTTTGCAAGATTTGAGCGCCCGAAATCTGCCTGGTGCGCCCATTATAGGTGCGCATACTGCCCCGACTGCCCAACGCAAAACTTTGATTGGTCCACTGCATTGGATGCCCCTTTTTTTTTTCTAGTCCTCTAGATTAGTCTTTTTTCCACACCCACAACAAGTGGCTCCATTTCGTTCCATGTCGTTTGCAAGATTTGAGCGCCTGAACTCTGCCTGGTGCGTCCATTATAGGTGCGCATACTGCCCCGACTGCCCAACGCATCACTTTGATTGGTCCACTGCATTGGATGCCCCTTTTTCTTACTAGTCCTCTAGATTAGTCTTTTTTCCACACCCACAATAAGTGGCTCCATTTCGTTCCATGTCGTTTGCAAGATTTGAGCGCCCGAAATCTGCCTGGTGCGCCCATTATAGGTGCGCATACTGCCCCGACTGCCCAACGCATCACTTTGATTGGTCCACTGCATTGGATGCCCCCTTTTTTTTTGCTATTCCTCTAGATTAGTCTATTTTCCACACCCACAACAAGTGGCTCCATTTCGTTCTGTATGGTTTGCAAGATTTGAGCACCCGAAATCTGCCTGGTGCGCCCATTATAGGTGCGCATACTGCCCCGACTGCCCAACGCATCACTTTGATTGGTCCACTGCATTGGATGCCCCCTTTTTTTTTGCTAGTCCTCTAGATTAGTCTATTTTCCACACCCACAACAAGTGGCTCCATTTCGTTCCATGTCGTTTGCAAGATTTGAGCGCCCGAAATCTGCCTGGTGCGCCCATTATAGGTGCGCATACTGCCCCGACTGCCCAACGCATCACTTTGATTGGTCCACTGCATTGGATGCCCCTTTTTTATTGCTAGTCCTCTATATTAGACTATTTTCCACACCCACAACAAGTGGCTCCATTTCGTTCCATGTCGTTTGCAAGATTTGAGCGCCCGAAATCTGCCTGGTGCGCCCATTATAGGTGCGCATACTGCCCCGACTGCCCAACGCATCACTTTGATTGGTCCACTGCATTGGATGCCCCTTTTTTTTTGCTAGTCCTCTAGAATATTCTACTTTTCACACCCACAACAAGTGAGGGGGGATGGAAGTGAGGGGAAATATAAGTGAGGGGAAATGTAGTGAGGGGGAAGGGAGTGAGGGGGAATGGAAGTGAGGGGAAACAAAGTGAGGGGGACAGGGATGAGGAGGGATGGAAGTGAGGGGAAATTGAGTGAGGGGAAGGAATGCAAGAGAGGGGGGATGGAAGTGAGGGGAAATTGAGTGAGGGGAAATACAAGTGAGGGGAAATGAAGTGAGGGGGAAGAGAGTGAGGGGGGATGGAAGTGAGGGGAAATGAAGTGAGGGGGGATTTCCTCTCACTCCATTCCCCCTCACTCACAGAAGTGGGGGGAAAACGAGTGAGGGGAAATATAAGTGAGGGGAAATGTAGTGAGGGGGAAGGGAGTGAGGGGGAATGGAAGTGAGGGGAAACAAAGTGAGGGGTGAGGACTTGGATGAGGAGGGATAGAAGTGAGTGGAAATTGAGTGAGGGGGAATGCAAGTGAGGGGGGATGGAAGTGAGGGGAAATTGAGTGAGGGGAAATACAAGTAAGGAAAAATGAAGTGAAGGGGAAGAGAGTGACGGGGGATGGAAGTGAGGGGAAATGAAGTGAGGGGGGATTTCCTCTCACTCCATTCCCCCTCACTCACAGAAGTGGGGGGAAAACGAGTGAGGGGAAATATAAGTGAGGGGAATGTCAGAATCCCAGTCACTAACCACTGGGATAAAAGGGCTTGTTTGTGTAGCGGGTGAGTGCGCCCATAACCCCCCAGGCCGACGTGCCTGTAACCCTTCCCTAGGATCATCGGGGATCCCCAGTGGACCTCTGACACCCCCCCGCACTGGGATGCCCGAAGTGCACACACCGGGAATCGAACCCGAGACCTTCGCTCTGATACCATGTCAGAATCCCAGTCACTAACCACTGGGATAAAAGGGCTTGTTTGTGTAGCGGGTGAGTGCGCCCATAACCCCCCAGGCCGACGTGCCTGTAACCCTTCCCTAGGATCATCGGGGATCCCCAGTGGACCTCTGACAGGGAAATGTAGTGAGGGGGAAGGGAGTGAGGGGAAACAAAGTGAGGGGGACAGGGATGAGGAGGGATGGAAGTGAGGGGAAATTGAGTGAGGGGAAATACAAGTGAGGGGAAATGAAGTGAGGGGAAGTTGAGTGAGGGGAAATACAAGTGAGGGGAAATGAAGTGAGGGGGAAGAGAGTGAGGGGGGATGGAAGTGAGGGGAAATGAAGTGAGGGGGGATTTCCTCTCACTCCATTCACACTCACTCACAGAAGTGGGGTGAAAACGAGTGAGGGGAAATATAAGTGAGGGGAAATGTAGTGAGGGGGAAGGGAGTGAGGGGGAATGGAAGTGAGGGGAAACAAAGTGAGGGGGACAGGGATGAGGAGGGATAAAAGTGAGGGGAAATTTAGTGAGGGGGAATACAAGTGAGGGGGGATGGAAGTGAGGGGAAATTGAGTGAGGGGAAATACAAGTGAGGGGAAATGAAGTGAGGGGGAAGAGAGTGAGGGGGGATGGAAGTGAGGGGAAAGAAACGAAGTGAGGGGGGATTTCCTCTCACTCCATTCCCCCTCACTCACAGAAGTGGGGGGAAAACGAGTGAGGGGAAATGTAGTGAGGGGGAAGGGAGTGAGGGGGAATGGAAGTGAGGGGAAACAAAGTGAGGGGGACAGGGATGAGGAGGGATGGAAGTGAGGGGAAATTGAGTGAGGGGAAATACAAGTGAGGGGGGATGGAAGTGAGGGGAAATTGAGTGAGGGGAAATACAAGTGAGGGGAAATGAAGTGAGGGGGAAGAGAGTGAAGGGGGATAGAAGTGAGGGGAAATGAAGTGAGAGGGGATTTCCTCTCACTCCATTCCCCCTCACTCACAGAAGTGGGGGGAAAACGAGTGAGGGGAGATATAGGTGAGGGGAAATGTAGTGAGTGGGAAGGGAGTCAGGGGGAATGGAAGTGAGGGGAAATGAAGTGAGGGGGGATTTCCTCTCACTCCATTCCCCCTCACTCACAGAAGTTGTCAGAAATAACGGTCCCAAATATCAACACCCCTCTTTTCCAGATCAGCCCAGCGCGGCAGCTCAGTGGCAGCAGGAAACTGAGTGCGCCACGCGTCGTTAAGGCGCGCGAAGCAGCGCTGCGTGGGGTGCGGCCTCCCACACTGCTGGCCGCTGCGGTCACCTGTGCGAATGACGTACGTGCAGGTAACGCTACGCTGCGCATACCACTCACGGGCGGCCTGAAGCGTCGGGGTGGGCTGCTGACTCTGCCCTCCGCCAGTGCCTCCACGACCACCACCCCCACCGCCGCCGCCCCGGCCACCTCCACCCCTGCCGCCGCCACGACCACCTCCGCCTCCGCTGCCGCCTCCACCACCACTCCCACCGCTGCTGTCTCCTCCCCCACTGCCGCCACTAGTCTCCCCAGCCGCGCCTCCACTCCCACCGCCTCCACCCCCACCTCCTCCGCCGCCACCCCCACCCCTGCCCCCCTTGTTCCTGCGGCGCCCGCTCGAAGCAGACGCGGTCCCGACCTTCTCAGCACCAAGAAGGTCGACAGCAGCAGCAGAGGCGACAGAGGGGAGGAGGGGGGAAGGAAAACACCCCTCAAAGAACGGGGTGCGGGGGTCGCCACGAGAGGTGCCTACAGCGACGATGCTCGCCTCAGCTGCAAGCAGTTCCTTCTCGAGGAGGGCAACAGTGAGCTCAGTGGGGGAGCGAGAGAGGAAGTGATCCCTGACTGCGCGCAGAGAGTCAGGGAGGCGGGTGACGATGTGGTAGAGAGTGATCCAGAGCGGGGGGGGGTTGCTAGTGAGAAACTCGGCAGGCATAGCAGCGCGAAAGCGGGCCTCACTAGTCTTAAGGTGGGTGATGAGGTCTGCGACAGTGTGAAAGGAGGCTAGGTCGGGGAACAGGTAGGGGAGAGTGAGGCGGCCTAGCGTGGCAGAAGCGGGTGAGGAGTAGCGGGCAACTACAGCGGTGTAGAGGTCCTTAGCAGTCTTGCACTGGCCGAAGTGCTCGCGCTCGTCTAGCGGCAGGGAGTTGCGAATAGCAAAGCGAGCGTGCGCATCACGGGTCTGCCACTGGGAACGCAGAGTGCTGTCAGCAGACGAGTCAGGGGCAGTGGCATGGCCTAGGGCATGGTCGTACAGTGAGATATCTTCCTTGGCAGTGAGCTGTAGGAACAGGTGCAGGTCATCTAGCCAGGTTTCGAACTTCACTGGGCGGCCCTCGGCATCGAAAGCTAGAACGGGAGGACTAGCCATAGTGACAGTAGCAGTAGGAACAAGGCCGCTGGAAAGGTGTGCGCAGGGTCAACGGGGCCGGCGTGGTGCACGAGCGGCAGTAGTAGGGAGCGCGACAGCAGGAGCTGCAGCGGTGCGCGACCGAAGGGCAGGAGCTGCGGCGCACTAGCGGTAGCGGGCGACTCGCGGGCGGCGGCTGCAGAGGCGCACGGGCGGCAGCGGCTGATACGCACGGGCAGCAGCGCCGACAGCGCACGGGCGGCTGCAGCAGCGAGCGGTGCGCAAGCAGCAGCGGCAGCAGCGCACGGGTGGCAGCGGCGTCGGTGCACGGGCGGCAGCGGCGTCGGCGGACGGGCGGATGCGGGCAACGGGCGTGCGGCAGCTGCGGCGGCGAGCTGCGGGCCTGCGGGGCCACGGCGGGGTGTGCGCGAGCGGGCGACGGGCGGCTGCAGCAGCGGGCGCGTCAGCGAGGCGCACAGGCAGCGCGCGGGCAGCGTGCGGGGCCGCGCGTAAAGAAAACAGCCGCGCGCGTGCGGCTAGCGGGGCGCGCGCAGCGAAATCGACCGCGCGCGGGCGGCTAGCGGGATACGCGCGCTAAAAAAAAAAAAAAAGTCGAGTCGCGCGCGCGCGGTAGGTAGGAGGCGCACGAGGGCGCGTAGGCGCACGAGGCGCACGGTAGGTAGGTAGGTATGTAGGTAACGGTGGGCCCTAAGAACGGTCCTAGCGAAGGACCTGCTCTGATACCATGTCAGAAATAACGGACTGGAATGATGGACTAGCAAGGATTGTGAGTACAAATATGAAACCCTAATGTTGTGACCCCCCTATAGGCTAACCCACTACAGCCTACACAAATACAACATGTATAATGTTAGACAGAAGTGGGGGGAAAACGAGTTAGGGGAAATATAAGTGGGGAAATGTAGTGAGGGGGAAGGGAGTGAGGGGGAATGGAAGTGAGGGGAAACAAAGTGAGGGGGACAGGGATGAGGAGGGATGGAAGTGAGGGGAAATTGAGTGAGGGGAAATACAAGTGAGGGGGGATGGGAGTGAGGGGAAACTGAGTCAGGGGAAATACAAGTGAGGGGAAATGAAGTGAGGGGGAAGAGAGTGAGGGAGGATGGAAGTGAGGGGAAATGAAGTGAGGGGGGGTTTCTTCTCACTCCATTCCCCCTCACTCACAGAAGTGGGGGGAAAACGAGTGAGGGGAAATATAAGTGAGGGGAAATCTACTGAGGGGGAAGGGAGTGAGGAGAAATGGAAGTGAGGGGAAACAAAGTGAGGGGGACAGGGATGAGGAGGGATGGAAGTGAGGGGAAATTGAGTGAGGGGAAATACAAGTGAGGGGAAATGAAGTGAGGGGGGAAATACAAGTGAGGGGAAATGAAGTGAGGGGGAAGAGAGTGAGGGGGGATAGAAGTGAGGGGAAATGAAGTGAGGGGGGATTTCCTCTCACTCCATTCCCCCTCACTCACAGAAGTGGGGGGAAAACGAGTGAGGGGAAATATAAGTGAGGGGAAATGTAGTGAGGGGGAAGGGAGTGAGGGGGAATGGAAGTGAGGGGAAACAAAATAAGGGGGACAGGGATGAGGAAGGATGGAAGTGAGGGGAAATTGAGTGAGGGGAAATACAAGTGAGGGGGGATGGAAGTGAGGGGAAATTGAGTGAGGGGAAATACAAGTGAGGGGAAATGAAGTGAGGGGGAAGAGAGTGAGGGGGGATGGAAGTGAGGGGAAATGAAGTGAGGGGGGATTTCCTCTCACTCCATTCCCCCTCACTCACAGAAGTGGGGGGAAAACGAGTGAGGGGAAATATAAGTGAGGGGAAATCTACTGAGGGGGAAGGGAGTGAGGGGGAATTAAAGTGAGGGGAAAAAAAGTGAGGGGGACAGGGATGACGAGGGATGGAAGTGAGGGGAAATTGAGTGAGGGGAAATACAAGTGAGGGGAAATGAAGTGAGGGGAAATTGAGTGAGGGGAAATACAAGTGAGGGGAAATGAAGTGAGGGGAAAGAGAGTGAGGGGAAATGGAAGTGAGGTGCAACAAAGTTCGAGGGACAGGGATGGGGAGGGATGGAAGGGAGGGGAAATTGAGTGAGGGGGAATACAAGTGAGGGAGGATGGAAGTGAGGGGAAATTGAGTGAGGGGAAATACAAGTGAGGGGAAATGAAGTGAGGGGGGATTTCCTCTCACTCCATTCCCCCTCACTCACAGAAGTGGGGGGAAAACGAGTGAGGGGAAATATATTTGAGGGAAAATGTAGTGAGGGGGAAGGGAGTGAGGGGGAATGGAAGTGAGGGGAAACAAAGTGAGGGGGACAGGGATGAGGAGGGATGGAAGTGAGGGGAAATTGAGTGAGGGGAAATACAAGTGAGGGGAAATGAAGTGAGGGGGAAGAGAGTGAGGGGGGATGGACGTCAGGGGAAATGAAGTGAGGGGGGATTTCCTCTCACTCCATTCCCCCTCACTCACAGAAGTGGGGGAAAAATGAGTGAGGGGTTATATAAGTGAGGGGAAATGTAGTGAGGGGTGAGGGAGTGAGGGGGAATGGGGTGCAACGACCTCCCGGCGAGCGGGCGTGGGGTGCAACGACCTCCCGACGAGCGGGCGGGGGGTGTAACGACCTCCTGGCGAGCGGGCGAGGGGTGCAACGACCTCCCGGCGAGCGGGCGGGGGGTGCAACGACCTCCTCGCGAGCGGGCGGAGGGTGCAACGACCTCCCGGAGAGCGGGCGGGGGTGCAACGACCTCCCGGCGTGGGGTGCAACGACCTCCCGGCGAGCGGGCGTGGGGTGCAACGACCTCCCCGCGAGCGATCGTGGGGTGCAACGTCCTCCCGGTGAGTGGGCGTGGGGTGCAAAGACCTCCCGGCGAGCGGGCGAGGGATGGAACGACCTCCCGGCGAGCGGGCGAGGGGTGCAACGACCTCCCGGCGAGCGGGCGAGGGGTGCAACGACCTCCCGGCGAGCGGGCGGGGGGTGCAACGACCTCCCGGAGAGCGGGCGGAGGGTGCAACGACCTCCCGACGAGCGGGCGGGGGGTGCAACGACCTCCCGACGAGCGGGCAGGGGGTGCAACGACCTCCGGACGAGCGGGCGGGGGGTGCAACGACCGCCCGGCGAGCGGGCGGAGGTGCAACGACCTCCTAGCGAGCGGACAGAGGGTGCAACGACCTCCCGGCGCACGGGTGGGGGGTGCAACGACCTCCCGGCGAGCAGGCGTGGGGTGCAACGACCTCCCGGCGAGCGGGCGTGGGGTGCAACGACCTCACGGCGAGCGGGCGTGGGGTGCAACGACCTCCCGGCGAGCGGGCGAGGGATGCAACGACCTCCCGGCGAGCGGGCGAAGGGTGCAACGACCTCCCGGCGAGCGGGCGGGGGGTGCAACGACCTTCCGGCGAGCGGGCGGGGGGTGCAACGACCTCCCGGCGTTCAGGCGTGGGGTGCAACGACCTCCCGGCGTGCGGGCGTGGGGTGCGTGGGTGCAACGACCTCCCGGCGTGCGGGCGTGGGGTGCAACGACCTCCCGGCGAGCGGGCGTGGGGTGCAACGACCTCCCGGCGAGCGGGCGTGGGGTGCAACGACCTCCCGGCGAACAGGCGAAGGATGCAACGACCTCCCGGCGAGCGGGCGAGGGATGCAACGACCTCCTGGCGAGCGGGCGAGGGGTGCAACGACCTCCCGGCGAGCGGGCGGGGGGTGCAACAACCTCCCGCCGATTGGGCGGAGGGTGCAACGACCTCCCGACGAGCGGGCGGTGGGTGCAACGACCTCCCGGCGAGCGGGCCGGCGGTGCAACGACCTCCCGGCGAGCGGGCGGAGGGTACAACGACCTCTTGGCGAGCGGGCAGAGGGTGCAACCACCTCTTGACGAGTGGGCGGTGGGTGCAACGACCTCCCGGCGAGCGGGCCGGAGGTGCAACGACCTCCTGGCGAGCGGGCGGAGGGTGCAACGACCTCTTGGCGAGCGGGCAGAGGGTGCAACGACCTCCCGGTGAGCGGACGGAGGATGCAACGACCTCCCGGCGTGCGGGCGGGGGGTGCAACAACCTTCCGGCGTTCAGGCGTGGGGTGCAACGACCTCCCGGCGTGCGGGCGTGGGGTGTTTGTGTGATTCGACTCAAATGTCGCCCAAAGGATGAGTGCTTGTGTGAGTCGACTCAAATGTCGCCCAAAAGATGAGTGTTTGTGTGAGTCGACTCAAATGTCGCCCAAAGGATGAGTGTTTGTGTGAGTCGACTCAAATGTCGCCCAAAGGATAAGTGTTTTTCTGAGTCGACTCAAATGTCGCCCAAAGGATGAGTGCTTGTGTGAGTCGACTCAAATGTGGCCCAAGGGATGAGTTTTTTTCTGAGTTGACTCAAATGTCGCCCAAAGGATGAGTGTTTGTGTGAGTCGACTCAAATGTCGCCCAAAGGATGAGTGTTTGTGTGAGTCGACTCAAATGTCGCCCAAAGGATTAGTGTTTGTGTGAGTCGACTCAAATGTCGCCCAAAGGATGAGTGTTTGTGTGAGTCGACTCAGATGTCGCCCAAAGGATGAGTGTTTGTGTGAGTCGACTCAAATGTCCACCAAAGGATGAGTGTTTGTGTGAGTCGACTCAAATGTCGCCCAAAGGATGAGTGTTTGTGTAAGTCGACTCAAATGTCGCCCAAAGGATGAGTGTTTGTGTGAGTCGACTCAAATGTCGCCCAAAGGATGAGTGTTTTTCTGAGTCGACTCAAATGTCGTCCAAAGGATGAGTGTTTGTGTGAGTCGACTCAAATGTCGCCCAAAAGATGAGTGTTTGTGTGAGTCGACTCAAATGTCGCCCAATGGATGAGTGTTTGTGTGAGTCGACTCAAATGTCGCCCAAAGGATTAGTGTTTTTGTGATTCGACTCAAATGTCGCCCAAAGGATGAGTGTTTGTGTGAGTCGACTCAAATGTCGCCCAAAGGATGAGTGTTTGTGTGAGTCGACTCAAATGTCGCCCAAAGGATGAGTGTTTGTGTGAGTCGACTCAAATGTCGCCCAAAGGATGAGTGTTTATGTGAGTCGACTCACATGTCGCCCAAAGGATGAGTGTTTGTGTGAGTAGACTCAAATGTCGCCCAAAGGATGAGTGTTCGTGTGAGTCGACTCAAATGTCGCCCAAAGGATGAGTGTTCGTGTGAGTCGACTCAAATGTCGCCCAAAGGATGAGTGTTTGTGTGACTCGACTCAAATGTCGCCCAAAGGATGAGTGTTTGTGTGACTCGACTCAAATGTCGCCCAAATGATGAGTGTTTGTGTGAGTCGACTCAAATGTCGCCCAAATGATGAGTGTTTGTGTGAGTCGACTCAAATGTCGTCCAAAGGATGAGTGTTTGTGTGAGTCAACTCAAATGTCGCCGAAAGGATGAGTGTTTGTGTGAGTCGACTCAAATGTCGCCCAAAGGATGAACGTTTGTGTGAGTCGACTCAAATGTCGCCTAAAAGATGAGTGTTTGTGTGAGTCGACTCAAATGTCGCCCAAAAGATGAGTGTTTGTGTGAGTCGACTCAAATGTCGCCCAAAGGATGAGTGTTTGTGTGAGTCGACTCAAATGTCGCCCAAAGGATGAACGTTTGTGTGAGTCGACTCAAATGTCGCCTAAAAGATGAGTGTTTGTGTGAGTCGACTCAAATGTCGCCCAAAAGATGAGTGTTTGTGTGAGTCGACTCAAATGTCGCCCAAAGGATGAGTGTTTGTGTGAGTCGACTCAAATGTCGCCCAAAAGATGAGTGTTTGTGTGAGTCGACTCAAATGTCGCCCAAAGGATGGGTGTTTTTCTGAGTCGACTCAGATGTCGCCCAAAGGATGAGTGTTTATGTGAGTCGACTCAAATGTCCCCCTAGGAATGAGTTTTTTTCTGAGTCGACTCAAATGTCGCCCAAAGGATGAGTGTTTGTGTGAGTCGACTCAAATGTCGCCCAAAGGATGAGTGCTTGTGTGAGTCGACTCAAATGTCGCCCAAAGGATGAGTGTTTGTGTGAGTCGACTCAAATGTCGCCCAAAGGATTAGTGTTTGTGTGAGTCGACTCAAATGTCACCCAAAAGATGAGTGTTAGTGTGAGTCGACTCAGATGTCGCCCAAAGGATGAGTGTTTGTGTGAGTCGACTCAAATGTCGCCCAAAGGATGAGTGTTTGCGTGAGTCGACTCAAATGTCGCCCAAAGGATGAGTGTTTGTGTGAGTCGACTCAGTGTCACCCAAAAGATGAGTGTTTGTGTGAGTCGACTCAAATGTCGCATAAATAATGAGTGTTTGTGTGAGTCGACTCAAATGTCGTCCAAAGGATGAGTGTTTGTGTGAGTCGACTCAAATGTCGCCCAAAGGATTATTGTTTTTGTGATTCGACTCAAATGTCGCCCAAAGGATGAGTGCTTGTGTGAGTCGACTCAAATGTCGCCCAAAGGATGAGTGTTTGTGTGAGTCGACTCAAATGTCGCTCAAAGGATGAGTGTTTGTGTGAGTCGACTCAAATGTCGCCCAAAGGATGAGTGTTTGTGTGAGTCGACTCAAATGTCGCCCAAAAGATGAGTGTTTGTGTGAGTCGACTCAAATGTCGCCCAAAGGATGAGTGTTTGTGTAAGTCGACTCAAATGTCGCCCAAAGGATGAGTGTTTGTGTGAGTCGACTCAAATGTCGCCCAAAGGATGAGTGTTTGTGTGAGTCGACTCAAATGTCGCCCAAAAGATGAGTGTTTGTGTGAGTCGACTCAAATGTCGCCGAAAGGATGAGTGTTTGTGTGAGTCGACTCAAATGTCGCCCAAAGGATTAGTGTTTGTGTGAGTCGACATTAATGTTGCCCAAAGGATGAGTGTTTGTGTAAGTCGACTCAAATGTCGCCCAAAAGATGAGTGTTTGTGTGAGTCGACTCAAATGTCGCCTAAAAGATGAGTGTTTGTGTGAGTCGACTCAAATGTCGCCCAAAGGATGAGTGTTTGTGTGAGTCGACTCAAATGTCGCCCAAAGGATGAGTGTTTGTGTGAGTCGACTCAAATGTCGCCCAAAAGATGAGTGTTTGTGTGAGTCAACTCAAATGTCGCCTAAAAGATGAGTGTTTGTGTGAGTCGACTCAAATGTCGCCCAAAAGATGAGTGTTTGTGTGAGTCGACTCAAATGTCGCCCAAAGGATGAGTGTTTGTGTGAGTCGACTCAAATGTCGCCCAAAGGATGAGTGTTCGTGTGAGTCGACTCAAATGTCGCCCAAAGGATGAGTGTTTTTCTGAGTCGACTCAAATGTCGCCCAAAGGATGAGTGTTTGTGTGAGTCGACTCAAATGTCGCCCAAAAGATGAGTGTTTGTGTGAGTCGACTCAAATGTCGCCCAATGGATGAGTGTTTGTGTGAGTCGACTCAAATGTCGCCCAAAGGATGAGTGTTTGTGTGACTCGACTCAAATGTCGCCCAAAGAATGAGTCTTTGTGTGAGACGACTCAAATGTTGCCCAAAGGATGAGTGTTTGTGTGAGTCGACTCAAATGTCACCCAAAGGATGAGTGTTTGTGTGAGTCGACTCAAATGTCGCCCAAAGGATGAGTGTTTGTGTGAGTCGACTCAAATGTCGCCCAAAGGATGAGTGTTTATGTGAGTCGACTCACATGTCGCCCAAAGAATAAGTGTTTGTGTGTGTAGACTCAAATGTCGCCCAAAGGATGAGTGTTCGTGTGAGTCGACTCAAATGTCGCCCAAAGGATGAGTGTTTGTGTGAGTCGACTCAAATGTCGCCCAAAGGATGAGTGTTTGTGTGAGTCGACTCAAATGTCGCCCAAAGGATGAGTGTTTGTGTGAGTCGACTCAAATGTCACCCAAAGGATGAGTGTTTGTGTGAGTAGACTCAAATGTCGCCCAAAGGATGAGTGTTTGTGTGAGTCGACTCAAATGTCGCCCAAAGGATGAGTGTTTATGTGAGTCGACTCACATGTCGCCCAAAGGATAAGTGTTTGTGTGAGTAGACTCAAATGTCGCCCAAAGGATGAGTGTTCGTGTGAGTCGACTCAAATGTCGCCCAAAGGATGAGTGTTTGTGTGAGTCGACTCAAATGTCGCCCAAAGGATGAGTGTTTGTGTGAGTCGACTCAAATGTCGCCCAAAGGATGAGTGTTTGTGTGAGTCGACTCAAATGTCACCCAAAGGATGAGTGTTTGTGTGAGTCGACTCAAATGTCACCCAAAGGATGAGTGTTTGTGTGAGTAGACTCAAATGTCGCCCAAAGGATGAGTGTTCGTGTGAGTCGACTCAAATGTCGCCCAAAGGATGAGTGTTTGTGTGAGTCGACTCAAATGTCGCCCAAAGGAGGAGTATTTGTGTGAGTCGACTCAAATGTCGCCCAAAGGATGAGTGTTTGTGTGAGTCGACTCAAATGTCGCCCAAAGGATGAGTGTTTGTGTGAGTCGACTCAAATGTCGCCCAAAGGATGAGTGTTTGTGTGAGTCGACTCAAATGTCGCCCAAAGGATGAGTGTTTGTGTGAGTCGACTCAAATGTCGCCCAAAGGATGAGTGTTTGTGTGACTCGACTCAAATGTCGCCCAAACGATGAGTGTTTGTGTGAGTCGACTCAAATGTCGCCCAAAGGATGAACGTTTGTGTGAGTCGACTCAAATGTCGCCTAAAAGATGAGTGTTTGTGTGAGTCGACTCAAATGTCGCCCAAAGGATGAGTGTTTGTGTGAGTCGACTTAAATGTCGCCCAAAGGATTAGTGTTTTTGTGATTCGACTCAAATGTCGCCCAAAGGATGAGTGCTTGTGTGAGTCGACTCAAATGTCGCCCAAAGGATGGGTGTTTTTCTGAGTCGACTCAGATGTCGCCCAAAGGATGAGTGTTTGTGTGAGTTGACTCAAATGTCGCCCAAAGGATGAGTGTTTATGTGAGTCGACTCAAATGTCCCCCTAAGAATGAGTTTTTTTCTGAGTCGACTCAAATGTCGCCCAAAGGATGAGTGTTTGTGTGAGTCGACTCAAATGTCGCCCAAAGGATGAGTGCTTGTGTGAGTCGACTCAAATGTCGCCCAAAGGATGAGTGTTTGTGTGACTCGACTCAAATGTCGCCCAAAGGATGAGTGTTTGTGTGAGTCGACTCGAATGACCAAAAGATGAGTGTTTGTGTGAGTCGACTCAGATGTCGCCCAAAGGATGAGTGTTTGTGTGAGTCGACTAAAATTTCGCCCAAAGGATGAGTGTTTGCGTGAGTCGACTCAAATGTCGCCCAAAGGATGAGTGTTTGTGTGAGTCGACTCAGTGTCACCCAAAAGATGAGTGTTTGTGTGAGTCGACTCAAATGTCGCCTAAATGATGAGTGTTTGTGTGAGTCGACTCAAATGTCGTCCAAAGGATGAGTGTTTGTGTGAGTCGACTCACATGTCGCCCAAAGGATAAGTGTTTGTGTGAGTAGACTCAAATGTCACCCAAAGGATGAGTGTTTGTGTGAGTCGACTCAAATGTCGCCCAAAGGATGAGTGTTTGTGTGAGTAGACTCAAATGTCGCCCAAAGGATGAGTGTTCGTGTGAGTCGACTCAAATGTCGCCCAAAGGATGAGTGTTCGTGTGAGTCGACTCAAATGTCGCCCAAAGGATGAGTGTTTGTGTGAGTCGACTCAAATGTCGCCCAAAAGATGAGTGTTTGTGTGAGTCGACTTAAATGTCGCCCAAAGGATGCGTGTTTGTGTAAGTCGACTCAAATGTCGCCCAAAGGATGGGTGTGTCAGAAATAACTGAGCAGGAATGAATGAACTAGAACAGAGTTTGGTACAAGTAGGAAACCCTAACTTTGTGTACCCCCTAAGGTGTAACCCACTACAGCCTAGACAATATAAACATGCAATGTTTGACACACCCCCATAGGCGCAGTGGGAGACAGCTACAGGGTCACAAGACCAGTCAAAGCAAAGCAAAACAAGCTCAGGGTGGATCTCAAGGATTCCACACAAATTCCGAGCACAAGCAAGCGGTCACAAGACCAGTTCACATGCAGGTTTATAACAAAGCAAGAGATACAGTGATCACAACCTAGCAAACGTAAACAAGTAGGCATATATATATAGTGATCACAGTACAAGCAAGGTCAAGAGGTAAGTAAGTGAGGCCCAGTAGGTACAAGGCCTAGCAGAGTGCAAAAGCGCTGATGGTCACAAGGCTGAAGCGCCTTGGTGAACACATCAGCAGTGTTGGCCTCCGTGGCCACGTAACGCAGACAAAGCTGACCACGCTGCTGCAGCTCTCGAGCCAGGAAGTACCGCAGAGCGATGTGCTTCGTTCTGTGCTCCAGTCTGTGCTCCTCACACAAGGCAATGGCAGCCTTGTTGTCGACGTACAGCACTGGAGGAGAACGAGGCCGCTCTCCGAGGTCGGTCAGCAGGTAGGTCAGCCAGCGTAGCTCCTGAGCGGCCATGGCTGTGGCGTAGATCTCAGCCTCACAACTGGAGCTGAGAACAGAAGAAGAGCGAGTAGAACGCCAAGAAACTGTGCCAGAGCCAAGGCTGAAGGTGTAACCCTGAGACGACCGCTGAGTAGCCTGGTCGTCTGCCCAAGAAGCGTCTGAGTGCCCTGTGAGAACAACCCGGTCTCGCCCTCCAAGCACAAGCCCCATGCCCGACGTACTGCACAAGTAGCGCAACACCCTCTTAGCAGCATCCATGTGCTCCTTCCGGTGACGGCCAGGAGCGACATAGCGTGCTAGGATGCTAAGAGGGTATGCAAGGTCAGGTCGAGTGCAGGTCATCAGGTACATGAGGCAGCCCACAAGCTCTGGATACGGGCCACTCGGCTCTACGGACTCATCCGAAGGCAGAGCTGAGAGCGAGTGACCGGTAGGCAGAGGAGTGGACTGAGGCGAGGAGTACGTGAAGCGGAAGCGCTGGAGAACCTGCTGCACCATGTGTGACTGAGTCAGGGTGATGGTGCGCCGTGCTCTGTCCCGGGTGATCCGCAAGCCAAGATAGCTCGTCAGCTCACCCAGGTCTGTGCACGTGTGTCTCCTCTGCAGCTCCGACTTCACGTGAGCGAGTGCCGCGGTGTCAGCAGTGGCAAAGACCAAGTCGTCGACGTACACGAGGATGTAGAACGGCGGGAGCGAGGTGTCGGTGCGTAGAAACAGCGACGGGTCAGCAGTAGAGGGAGCGAACCCAAGAGCCGCAAGTGTCGTCCTCAGTGTGTCGTGCCACTCACGTGGCGCCTGGCGGAGACCGTAGACCGGCCGCTGAAGCCTCCACTGGGTGCCAGGAGGAACTGACCCAGTGAAGCCAGGGGGGCGGCGCAGCCAGATCTCCTCGTGCAGGCTGCCCTGCAAGAAAGCAGTGCTGAAGTCAAGAGAGTGAAGCTCGTAGTCGCGGTGAGCGGCTATGTGCAGCAGCACCCGAAGAGTAGTCATCTTCGAGGTGGGGGAGAAGGTCTGAAAGAAGTCTACTCCCTCTCGCTGACTGAAGCCTCGAGCCACGTAGCGCGCCTTGAAAACAGGCGGAGAACCCGGCGGCCGCTTCACCCTGAAAATCCACATGCCACTGACAATGTTCGCCCCAGGAGGGGGAACCTCGTCTACGTAGGTGCCTGTGGACTTCCAGGAGGCCATCTCTGCGTCCATGGCTGTCTGCCACTGAGAGGAGTAGGGACCCGCCATCGCCTCAGCGTAAGAGCGTGGGGTCGGGATGTCTGGTGCATCCGGGTCTCCCTCAGGGGCAACTAGCAAGGACACGAGACGGGGCAAAGCAGCAGCAAGGCAGTGGAACTCCTCCTGTCTGTCCTCAAGGACGTCCGTGCCGAGGGCACACTCACCCCCGACGGACGGAGGACAGGCAGACGCAGACTCAGACCTAGCGACAAGGCTGGCAGCGTAGTCTAGGCGACAGCGAGCAGCAAAGTCAACCAACTCAGCGACCAGGGCAGACGCAGCAGAGGACTCAAAGGTCGGGTCAGTGACAACTGTAGCGAGGAGACGCGTAACAGTGGGACTGGCAGCACGACGGGAGTCAGACTCCGGGTCAGGAAGAGTAGGAAGAGAGGACGCAGGAGGAGACGGCAGCGGGACACGCTGCGGAGCAGTGGAGGGACGCAGAGTCATGTAGTGAGTGCCAGGGACAGGAGGAGGACGCTCACGTGGGACACGACGACCAGTGCGAGCAGTACGAACAGGCGACGCAGGACGAGACTCAGGCTCACGACGCTCTGTAAGACCTCCTGTGGGACCAGCGTAAGGGGAGGGAGCAGGGAGAGGCGAGACAGGCGGTAACTGTGACTGCGGCTGGACAGGCGGAGGACACGCTACGGAGGGAGGAGGACTAAGAGGAGGAGCCTGACCAAGAACCTGCTGAAGGAGCGGTACGAAGTACGGTCGCGGCCGCGCAGCGTCTCCAGAAACAGCAGGGACACCAGTGGCAGTCCCAACGCCCGAGTCCTCAGCACCAGCAGCAGCTCCAACGCCCGGGTCCTCAGCACCAGTAGGAGCTCCAACGCCCGAGTCCTCAGCACCAGCAGCAGCACCACCGGTCGGGTCCTCAGCACCAGCAGCAGCTCCAACGCCCGGGTCCTCAGCACCAGCAGCAGGGCCACTGGTCAGGTCCTCAGCACCAGCAGCAGCGCCACCGGTCGGGTCCTCAACACCAGCAGCAGCTCCAACGCCCGGGTCCTCAGCACCAGCAGCAGCTCCAGCCCCCGGGTCCTCAGCACCAGCAGCAGCTCCAGCGTCCGGGTCCTCAGCACCAGCAACAGCACCACCGCTCGGGTCCGCAGCACCAGGAGCACCACTACGAAGACTGCAGCGCCGCGTGTACCACTCGCGGATCACCTGAATGGGGGGGAGCTCCTGGGTAGGAGGGGAAGTACCGGGACGAGCTCCAGAAGCACCTCTCCGGAGGCGGCAGTACTCGAGGTACCTCTCCTGCAGCTGCTGGGAGGAGAGGGCTCCTCCAGGTGGAGTACCCCCAGACTCAGCACCCCCAGACTCAGCACCCCCAGACTCAGCACCCCCAGACTCAGCACGTCCAGACTCAGCACCCCCAGACTCAGCACGTCCAAACTCAGCACCACCAGGCTCCGCACCTCCAGGCTCCGCACCTCCAGGCTCAGCACCCCCAGGCTCCGCACCTCCAGGCTCAGTACCTCCAGGCTCCGCGCCTCCAGGCTCAGCACCCCCAGGCTCCGCGCCTCCAGGCTCAGCACCCCCAGGCTCCGCACCTCCAGGCTCAGCACCCCCAGGCTCCGCACCCTCAGACGCAGCACCCCCAGGCTCAGCACCCCCAGACGCAGGACGCGAGTCAACAGCTACCTCGACAGGCTCACCCGGGTCTACCTGGGACACACCTGAGGGAGCGGCACCCTGAGGGGGGAGGGGGTCTGGTACCTCAGCACCTGGAGCGAGGAAGAGAGGCGGGGGGGGGAGTGGGGCAGTGCGGTAGGGGAAGAGGCGGTAGAAGGGGACGGACTCGTCAAAAGTGACGTCCTGAGAGGCCAGAACCCGGCGCGAGGTGACGTGGTAAAACTGCCATCCAGGCGCGTCGGGAACAAAGCCAAGAAAGACACAGGGAACAGTGCGACGTGAGAGCTTGTCCGCAGACGTGTCGCGGACAAAGGCTCGAGATCCCCAGACCCGGAAACGCGACGCATCGCCAACCTCTCCCGTCCACCGTAGAGTCGGGGAAGTCTCCGGCAAGGAGACACGGGGCCAGAGGTTGAGCTGATGTGCTGCGTACCGGACCGCAAACGGCCACAGAAAGTGGGGAGCAGCCGCATGGGTCAGGGAGGTACGAGCGACCTCCATGACTAAGCCAATGCGGCGCTCAGCAACCCCATTCTGCTGTGGAGAGGCCGGAAGCGTGTACGACTGCTCAATGCCGTGGTCAGCACAGTAGGCTGCCAAGAGGTCGGAGGCGAACTCACCACCCCTGTCAGAGTGCAAGCGCAGGACAGGAAAGTCCGAGTGAAAGCGCTCGCCTAGCTGGAGACGGGCTCGGCTGATCCAGGGGATCAAAACACCAGGGACGTCACCCTTGGCGCGCAAGGGGAAGACCGTGGTGTAGCGCGAGTAGTCGTCAACAACTATCAGGAAGTACCTCTCCTGACCCTGACCACGGACGCGGGCTGGGCCCCACACGTCCATGTGGAGTGTCTGCAGGGGAGCGGTCGTCGGGGGAAAGGAGGAGGAGTGAGGAGCGGCGCGCTGCCGCCCCTCGACACAGGGAATGCAGTCAGGAGCAGGGGAGTCAGGAAGGGGAGGGAGCACCCTGGGAAGACCAGCAACAAGGTCCCGTTTGTGCATGGCCCGCAGGCGCTGCACAGACGGGTGACCAAGGCGGTGGTGCCAGAGGACGGTGTCGTTCGCCAGAGAGCGACACGAGCAGGGGGCGGACAGCTGACCTGACGCTGACGCAGACGCAGCTACCTGAGGGGACTCAGTGGTCAGTGTGTACAGGTCAGACCCCGGCTCTCGAGTGAAAGTAGCCAGGTGGCGGCCCGTCCGAGCACACGTGCAGTGAGTCACACGCTCGTAGGCAGGGGTGAACTGGTGAACACCCGAGTCCTGGAGCGCACTACCTGCCACCAAGTTCGTGGAGAACGAGGGGAGGTAGAGACCTGAGAGTGTGCCGGACGGAACCGCTGGACACGGAAGGGTGGTGGAGGAGGTCGCAAGGACCGGACCCCCAGAGGGGTCAGCAAGAGAGACAGCAACCGGCCGAGCTAGAGGCTCAAGGACAGTGCGGTCACGAAAGAAAGAGCGAGAAGCACCTGAGTCCAGTGTGAAGGTGTGCAGTGCTGCAGTCGACTCAGTACCAGGGGGCACAGACGCACAAGCACCTAGAGCAGCAGCTGCAGTAGTACCTGTGGAAGCAGACACACTAGCACCTAGAGCA
Source organism: Closterium sp. Yama58-4 (assembly GCA_947470075.1). Classification (NCBI taxonomy): domain Eukaryota; kingdom Viridiplantae; phylum Streptophyta; class Zygnematophyceae; order Desmidiales; family Closteriaceae; genus Closterium; species Closterium sp. Yama58-4. The sequence continues at coordinate 472,448 of CANIUD010000304.1, forward strand.
GCAGCGGGGCTGGCCTGAATGCCCGGGTCGGGCGGAACACGCAAGTACTGAGCACCCTCTCCACTAATAGACATCGCATACATGGCAGTGAGAATAGCATCAAAGTCAAGTGCCCAAATATCAACACCCTTCCTGAGCAGATCAGCCCAGCGCGGCAGCTCACCCCCACCAGGAAACTGGGTGCGCCACGCATCGTTGAGGCGGGCGAAGCAGCGCTCCGTCTGGTGCGGCCCCCCACACATCTGGCCAGTGCGGTCACCTGTACGAATAACGTACTGGCAGGTGACGCTGCGCCGCGCATACCACTCACGGGCGGCCTGAAGGGTCGGGGAAGGCTGCTGACTCTGACCGCCTCAACGATGCGAGTCAACTCAAATGTCGCCCAAAAGATGAGTGTTTGTGTGAGTCGACTCAAATGTCGCCCAAAAGATGAGTGTTTGTGTGAGTCGACTCAAATGTCGCCTAAAAGATGAGTGTTTGTGTGAGTCGACTCAAATGTCGCCCAAAAGATGAGTGTTTGTGTGAGTCGACTCAAATGTCGCCCAAAGGATGAGTGTTTGTGTGAGTCGACTCAAATGTCGCCCAAAGGATGAGTGTTTGTGTGAGTCGACTCAAATGTCGCCCAAAGGATGAGTGTTTGTGTGAGTCGACTCAAATGTCGCCTAAAAGATGAGTGTTTGTGTGAGTCGACTCAAATGTCGCCCAAAGGATGAGTGTTTGTGTGAGTCGACTCAAATGTCGCCCAAAGGATGAGTGTTTGTGTGAGTCGACTCAAATGTCGCCTAAAAGATGAGTGTTTGTGTGAGTCGACTCAAATGTCGCCCAAAAGATGAGTGTTTGTGTGAGTCGACTCAAATGTCGCCTAAATGATGAGTGTTTGTGTGAGTCGACTCAAATGTCGCCCAAAGGATGAGTGTTTGTGTGAATCGACTCAAATGTCGCCCAAAGGATGAGTGTTTGTGTGAGTCGACTCAAATGTCGCCCAAAGGATGAGTGTTTGTGTGAGTCGACTCAGATGTCGCCCAAAAGATGAGTGTTTGTGTGAGTCGACTCAAATGTCGCCCAAAGGATGAGTGTTTGTGTAAGTCGACTCAAATGTCGCCCAAAGGATGAGTGTTCGTGTGAGTCGACTCAAATGTCGCCGAAAGGATGAGTGTTTGTGTGAGTCGACTCAAATGTCGCCCAAAAGATGAGTGTTTGTGTGAGTCAACTCAAATGTCGCCTAAAAGATGAGTGTTTGTGTGAGTCGACTCAAATGTCGCCCAAAACACGAGTGTTTGTGTGAGTCGACTCAAATGTCGCCCAAAGGATGAGTGTTTGTGTGAGTCGACTCAAATGTCGCCCAAAGGATGAGTGTTTGTGTGAGTCGACTCAAATGTCGCCCAAAAGATGAGTGTTTGTGTGAGTCGACTCAAATGTCACCCAAAAGATGAGTGTTTGTGTGAGTCGACTCAAATGTCGAGTGTTTGTGTGAGTCGACTCAAATGTCGCCCAAAGGATGAGTGTTTGTGTGAGTCGACTCAAATGTCGCCCAAAAGATGAGTGTTTGTGTGAGTCGACTCAAATGTCGCCCAAAAGATGAGTGTTTGTGTGAGTCGACTCAAATGTCGCCCAAAGGATGAGTGTTTGTGTAAGTCGACTCAAATGTCGCCCAAAGGATGAGTGTTTGTGTGAGTCGACTCAAATGTCGCCCAAAGGATGAGTGTTTGTGTGAGTCGACTCAAATGTCGCCCAAAAGATGAGTGTTTGTATGAGTCGACTCAAATGTCGCCTAAAAGATGAGTGTTTGTGTGAGTCGACTCAAATGTCGCCCAAAGGATGAGTGTTTATGTGAGTCGACTCAAATGTCCCCCTAGGAATGAGTTTTTTTCTTAGTCGGCTCAAATGTCGCCCAAAGGATGAGTGTTTTTGTGAGTCGACTCAAATGTCGCCCAAACGATGAGTGTTTGTGTGAGTCGACTCAAATGTCGCCCAAAGGATGAGTGTTTGTGTGAGTCGACTCAAATGTCGCCCAAAGGATGAGTGTTTGTGTGAGTAGACTCAAATGTCGCCCAAAAGATGAGTGTTTGTGTGAGTCGACTCAAATGTCACCCAAAAGATGAGTGTTTGTGTGAGTCGACTCAAATGTCGAGTGTTTGTGTGAGTCGACTCAAATGTCGCCCAAAAGATGAGTGTTTGTGTGAGTCGACTCAAATGTCGCCCAAAAGATGAGTGTTTGTGTGAGTCGACTCAAATGTCGCCCAAAGGATGAGTGTTTGTGTAAGTCGACTCAAATGTCGCCCAAAGGATGAGTGTTTGTGTGAGTCGACTCAAATGTCGCCCAAAGGATGAGTGTTTGTGTGAGTCGACTCAAATGTCGCCCAAAAGATGAGTGTTTGTATGAGTCGACTCAAATGTCGCCTAAAAGATGAGTGTTTGTGTGAGTCGACTCAAATGTCGCCCAAAGGATGAGTGTTTATGTGAGTCGACTCAAATGTCCCCCTAGGAATGAGTTTTTTTCTTAGTCGGCTCAAATGTCGCCCAAAGGATGAGTGTTTTTGTGAGTCGACTCAAATGTCGCCCAAACGATGAGTGTTTGTGTGAGTCGACTCAAATGTCGCCCAAAGGATGAGTGTTTGTGTGAGTCGACTCAAATGTCGCCCAAAGGATAAGTGTTTGTGTGAGTCGACTCAAATGTCTGAGGAGATTAACTCTACAACGGTGGGAGCTAGACTACTAGGTAGGCATGAGTTGTAGGAGTGATCGTAGCTCTGTCTGTGTTCTCTAGGACTTGTGTTTTCACAAGGCAAAATAGCAAGAGTTACACTAAGGAAAGTTGAGAATAACAGAGTTACGAATGAACATGCAATGACAAAGCTTGACTACATCACATGCAAGGTTTGCTAGCACTCAGGCAGGTCGATCGCCAGCACGACAAAGTTGACGACCTGCCAACGCAGCATCTCCACGGCCCGCCAACGCAGCTGGTGTGCGACTTGCCAACGCTGCAGAATGGCGGCCTGCCAACGCTGCATCCGCGCGGCTTGCCAATGCAGCATCCGTGTGGCTTACCAACACTGCACCCGCAGGTGATTGTAAGCGCATGTGCAAGCACCTACATCGCAGGTGCTTGTAGACAGTTATGCACGACGTGCACTGTCTAGTACATTGCGCAGGTTGTCAGCCACATGCTGACGGTTGCACATGATGAGCCACGTCGACCACGTGCTGCCACGTCGGTCGACTTCGCCACAGCAGCCTCGACGACGTTCGCACACCTTCGTACCTCGTCGAGCAGGTAACTTGGTCAACCAGGTAAGGTACCTGGAGGATGACATCTCTGCAGGATGACGACCTTCGTCATCACCGGTTGACGACCTTCGTCGTCGCGGGTTGACGACCTTCGTCGTCGGGGCTCGACGACCTTCGCCGAGCACCTTCGTCGAGCACCTCGGTCGACATTTCAAAATGTCAGCCCCTGATTGGTCGAAATTAGGGCACATTCGAATTTCTGGCCAAAATTCGCTTGTGCAGTCTCAATGTTGCGCAGAGTCAAACGCGACCCTGCGCAGACGGACACCCGCGAACTTCTGCACCGGCTGCGCCACTCTGGTCGACGAACTGCTTCGTCGACCATCCTCGTTGAACTCCTTCGTCGAACTCCTTTGTCGACGAAGTCACAGTGGTTCCGCGCAGGTCGACGACCACCTTCGTCGACCTCTGCGGAAGGTCGGCTGCACCTCCCACACACCCGAACACAAGTCAATTTGCCCATGCGAGGGCGGGGCCAATTTCCTTCAACACTCCCCTGCCGCGCTCACGCTTGGGCACCCCACACACCAGGTCCACCCAGAACCCAAGGGCTATAATACACGGGAAAAATGCTTCGGCGTGCACACAACACACAGCACGTCGATCACCGCACCAGCCGTGCATAAGGGCACGGCACCTACTGCTGCACATCATCGTCACCGTCGCCAACGTCTGCCAGACGAACTTGGCCGATCGCGACGGAGCACCGGTTGAAGGCCGGAAAGTGCAGCCCCTTTGTCAGGAAGTCAGCTGGCTGCTCAGAGGTGGGAATGTACTTCAGCGCAATCTTTACAATGTGCCACATATACTAGCTAGTCTAAAATGGAACATACATTATAACATGTAGTATTTCTAGTAAATGCAGATCCGCCATTGAGTGGTTGTGTTGTTGCAATTTATTACATCGTATGTCATCATTGCACCGTCGGATCTTTGCGCCGTTGCGTTGTTGCCTCGTTGCGTCGTTGCGTCGCTGCGCCGCTCAATCATTACGCCGCTCGATCGTTGCGCCATTGCGTTGTAGCGATTTAACATATCCGAGCCGCGCGCAGCCCGCACCGAGCCGCGCGCAGCCCGCTGCAGCCGCGCGCAGCCTGCACCGAGCCGCGCGCAGCCCGCTGCTGCCGCGCGCAGCCCGCGCCGAGCCCACGCAGCCCGCGTCGAGCCGCGCGCGGCCTGCTACGGCCTCGCGAGGCCCGCGCGCGGCCCGCAGCAGCCCGCGCGCCGAGCTGCGCGCGGCCTGCTACTGCCTCGCGCGGCCCGCAGCAGCCCGCGCCGAGCCGCGCGCGGCCCGCTACTGCCTAGCGCGGCCGCGCGCGGCCTGCAGCAGCTTATCGTGCTGTCAGCGCAGCCCGCGCCGAGCCGCGCATGGCCTTCTGCCTCGGCCTTGACCTGCCGCTGATGCGGCCCCGCCCTGCAGCTGCCACGGCCCCGACCTGCCGCTGATGCGGCCCCGCCCTGCAGCTGCCACGGCCCCGACCTGCCGCTGACGCGGCCCCACCCTGCTACTGCCGCTGAAGCAGCCCCGCCCTGCAGCTGCTTCGGCCCTGCTCTGCAGCCGGTTTTGCGGCCCCGACGTCGCCGCTGTCGTGCGCCTACTCGGCCGCCGCCCGTCGAGCGCCGGCCCTGCTCGCCCGGTGAGCGCCTGCTCTCCCAGCCTTTGGTGAGCGCCTGCCTGCCTGCCTGCCGGCCTGCCTGTCTGCCTGCCTGCCTGCCTGCCTGGCTGCCTGGCTGCCTGGCTGCCTGCCTGCCTACCGGCCTGCCTGCCTGCCTGCCTGCGCGCCTGCCTGCCTGCCTGCCGGCCTGCCTACCTGCCTGCCGGCCTGCCTGTCTGTCTGCCTGCCTGCCTGCCTGTCTGCCTGCCGGCCTGCCTGCCTGTCGGCCTGCCTGCCTGCCTGCTTGCCTGCCTGCCTGCCGCGCCTGCCCTGCCCGCGCTACTGCTGCTGCTACTGCTACTGGCAGGTGGCCAGATGCAGCTCCAGCGACGTTCACGCGAGCCTCTCACGCCCCAGCAGCTTGATGAGTGGTATACTAGCTGGGGTTGTCGCGGTAGCCGTCGTAGCTGTCGCCCTGGAGCTGGTCAGTTGGGAGCGTATGGCAGTGGCCAGCTGCAGCTGCAGCGGCGTCCACGCGAGACACTTACGCTCCAGCAGCTCCATGAGTGGTACGCTCAGTGTAGCAGGTCTACGCGTACAGTTCGCTGCCCGTACGTCATTCGCACAGGTGCTAGGACTGGTCAGCCTTGTGGGACGCTTGGTCACACACAGTCCCGCTGCTTCGCCCGTCTGAGCGACGACTGGCGCACAGTGTTTGGCGACGAGGCTGAGCTCCCCACCTGGCTGGAGCTGCATGGACAGAGGGTAGATATCTTTGCGCTTAACTATGATGCTATTATCACTGCCATGTATGCATTGCCTACTAGTGCTGACCGTGCCTGTTACCTGTGCGTACCGCCTGACCCTGGTATAGAGCCTGCTGCTCTCGGTGCTGGTGAGGCTGCTACTCTAGGTGCTAGTGCGTCTCCTGCTCTAGGTGCTGGTGAGGCTGCTGCTCTCGGTGCTAGTACGTCTACTGCTCTAGGTACTGGTGAGGCCATGGCTTCAGGTGCTGGTGAGTCTGCTCTCTCTGGTACTGCGCCCACTGCGGTCTCGCACACCTTCACCCTTGACTCAAGAGCTTCTCGCTCCTTTTTTCGCGACTGCACCACACTCACGCCGCTTAATCGGCCAGTTCCAGTCTCCCTGGCGGACCCCTCTGGGGTGCCAGTCCTTGCCCACTACTCCACGGTTCTGCCGTGTCCGGCCGCCCCGTCCGGCTCGCTGTCAGGTCTTTACCTCCCCTCGTTCTCTACGAAATTGGTGGGTGAAGCTGACCTCCAGGATCGGGGGGTTGACCAGTTCACTCCTGCGAGTCAGCGAGTGACTCACTGTACGTGTGCTAGGACGGGCCGGCACTTGGCCACGTTCACCCGTGCACCTGGCTCGAGTTTGTACACACTGACCACTGAGTCACCTCAGGTAGCTACGTCTGCGTCTACGTCTGGTCAGCTGGCGGCCCCCTACGAGTGTCGCGCTTTGTCGCACGACACTCTCCTGTGGCACCACCGCCTTGGTCACCCCTCCCTGCCTCGCCTTCATAGCATGCACTATCGCTCCCTGGTCTCTGGTCTTCCCAGGTCTCTGCCTGCCCTCCCTCCCTCGCCTGCACCGCCCTGCATTTCTTGCGTCGAGGGGCGGCAGCGCGCCGCTCCTCACTCCTCCTCGTTTCCTCCCATAGAGGCTCCACTGCAGACGCTCCACCTGGACGTGTGGGGCCCAGCCCGCGTCCAGGGACCGGGCCACGAGCGGTACTTCCTGCTGGTTGTCGACGACTACACGCGTTACACCACGGTCTTCCCCTTGCGGAGCAAGGCGGATGTCCCTGCTGTTTTGATCCCCTGGATCCGCGCAGTTCGTCTCCAGCTCCGCGAGCGGTTCCGGTCGGACTTTCCTGTCCTGCGTCTGCACTCTGACAGAGGTGGTGAGTTCTCCTCCGACCTCTTGGCAGCCTACTGTGCGGAGCGCGGCATCCGCCAGACGTTCACGCTTCCGGCCTCTCCGCAGCAGAATGGGGTTGCTGAGCGCTGCATTGGCTTAGTCATGGAGGTCGCTCGTACCTCCATGATCCATGCGGCTGCCCCCCATTTTGTGTGGCCGTTTGCGGTCCGGTACGCCGCGCATCAGCTCAACCTCTGGCCCCGTGTCTCCTTGCCCGAGACCTCGCCCACACTGCTGTGGACGGGGAAGGTTGGCGATGCGTCGCGTTTCCGGGTCTGGGGTGCTCGTGCCTTTGTCCGCGATACCACCGCGGACAAGCTCTCCGCCCGCGCTGTTCCATGTGTCTTCCTTGGCTTTGTCCTTGACGCGCCTGGTTGGCAGTTTTACCACCCCAGCTCGCGCCGTGTCTTTGCGTCTCAGGACGTCACGTTCGACGAGTCGGTTCCCTTTTACCGTCACTTCCCCTACCGCACTGCCTCGCTCCCCCCCCCCCGCCGCTCTTCCTCGCTCCAGGTGCTCCCCAGGTAGACCCCTTCCCCGCTCCAGGTCCTGCTCCTTCAGGTGTTTCTCAGGTAGACCCTCCTCCCTTGACTGCGCCGGTTGAGGTCACTGGTGACTCAGGTCCTACTGAGGGTGGTCCTGCTCGGGGTGCTACTTCTGTGGGTGCTGAGCCTGGGGGTGCGGAGCCTGGGGGTGCTGAGCCTGGGGGTACTGAGCCTGAGGGTGCGGAGCTTGAGGGTGTGGAGCCTGGTGGTGCTGAGCCTGAGTGTGAGGGGTCTGGGGGTGCTGAGCTTGGCTGTACTGACGCTGGAGGTTCTGGAGCTACTGAGGGTGCTGGCGCTGGAGGTTCGGGAGCTGTTGGAGGGCCTAGTACTGGTGGCGCTGGAGCTGGAGGTTCTGGAGCTGCTGAGGGTGCTCGCGCTGGAGGTTCTGGAGCCGTTGGAGCTACTGGCGCTGTGGGTACTGACACCGGAGGTTCTGGAGCCGTTGGGGGTGCGGGCGCTGAGGGTTCTGAGTCTGCTGTTGCGCGGTCTCCTTGGAGTAGCCGCCTTCGTCCACGTGTGCCTCTCACCTCACAGCAGCTGCAAGACTGGTACGGTCGCGTCAGGGTCGCGCTGCTGGAGCCCGGGGCTCTGCTGCTGGAGTTACTTCTGCTGACGTCCCTGGAGCTAGGAGTGGTGCTGGTCCTTTGTCTACTGGAGGTGCTGGAGTCGCTGGCTCCGAAGGTGCTCGTACTGGAGGTACTGGAGCTGCTGGGGCTGGGGGTGCTGCGTCTGGAGGTGCTGCTGCTGGAGACACTGAGACTGGAGACCCTGGGACTGGAGGTGCTGGTTCTGGGGGTGCTGCTGCTGGAGACACTGAGGTTGGAGACCCTGGGACTGGAGGTGTCGGTTCTGGGACTGGAGCTTCTAAAGCTGCTGGAGGTACTGGAGCTGCTGGAGGTACTGGAGCTGCTGGAGCTGCCGGTACTGGTACAGCTGCGCCGACACGCCTGTTCTTCGCTCCGCCGTCTCCATCGTCTCTGCCGCCGTCTGACTCTGTTCTTCGTCAGGTTCTTATTCTCCCGTCGTCTACTGGTCTTCCGTTACAGCCTGGCTCACCGCTACCTGCTCCTTCTCCCTACACTGAGCAGACTGGTAGTCCTGCTGAGCGTCGTGAGCCTCCGTCACGTCCTGTCTCGCCTGTTCGTCCTAGTCGTACCGGTCGTTGTGTTCCTCGGTCGCGTCAGCCGGCTGTCCCCTGCGCACACCTCATAGTCCGTCGTCCTTCCTCTGCTCCGCAGCCTGTTCCTCTGCCGTCTCCTCCTGCGCCCTCTTTGCCTGACGTTCCGGACCCTGCGTCTGACCGGTTTCGTGCTGAGCAACCTACTGTCACGCGTCTGCTAGACACTGTTGTCACTGACCCGTCGTTTGAGTCTACTGCTGCGTCTGCTCTTGTCGCTGAGCTTGTTAACTTTGCTGCTGCCTGTCGTCTAGACTTCGCTGCCAGTCTTGTTGCTGAGTCTGAGTCCGTCTGTCCTCCGTCCGTCGAGGGTGATTGTGCTCTTAGCACGGACGTCCTTGAGAAAAGGCACGAGGACCTTGAGTGTCTTGCAGCCGCTGTGCCTCATCTCATGGCCATGCTGCTTGCCCCTGAGGGAGACCCGGATGCACCAGACATCCCGAACCCGCGCTCTTACGCTGAGGCGATCGCGGGTGAGTACTCCTCTCAGTGGCAGACAGCCATGGACGCAAAGATGGCATCCTGGAAGTCCACAGGCACTTACGTCGATAAGGTTCCCCCTCCTGGGGCGAACATCGTCGATGACATGTGGATTTTCAGGGTGAAGCGGCCGCCGGGTTCTCCGCCTGTCTTCAAGGCTCGTTACGTTGCTAGAGGCTTCAGTCAGCGAGAGGGAGTTGACTTCTTCCAGACCTTCTCCCCCACCCCGAAGATGACTACTCTTCGGGTGCTGCTGCACGTTGCCGCTCAGCGTGACTACGAGCTTCACTCTCTTGTCTTCAGCACAACTTTTTTACAGGGCAGCCTGCACGAGGAGATCTGGCTGCGCCGCCCACCTGGCTTCACTGGGTCGTTCCCTCCTGGTACCCAATGGAGCCTCCGGCGGCCAGTCTACGGTCTCCGCTAGGCACCACGTGAGTGGCACGACACACTGAGGACGACACTGGCGGCTCTTGGGTTTGCTCCTTCGACAGCTGACCCGTCGCTGTTCCTGCGCACCGACACTTCGCTGCCACCGTTCTACATCCTCGTGTACGTTGAAGACTTGGTCTTTGCCACTGCTGACACTGAGGCTCTCGCCTTGGTGAAGTCGGAGCTGCAGAAGAGACACACGTGCACAGACCTGGGTGAGCTGCGCAGTTACCTTGGCTTGCAGATCACCCGGGACAGAGCACGCCGCACCATCACACTGACTCAGTCACACATGGTGCAGCAGGTACTTCAGCGCTTCGGCTTCACCTGGTCCTCGCCACAGCACACTCCTCTGGCTACAGGTCACTCGCTCTCAGCTCCACCTTCGGACGAGTCCGTAGAGCCGAGTGGGCCTTACCCAGAGCTAGTGGGCTGCCTCATGTACCTGATGACCTGCACTCGTTTTGACCTTGCGTACCCTCTTGGCCTTCTCGCTCGCTACGTGGCTCCTGGTAGGCACCGACCAGAGCACATGGCTGCTGCTAAGAGGGTACTGCGCTACTTGTGCAGTACATCGGGCATGGGGCTCGTGCTTGGAGGACGGAGTGAGGTGGTCCTCACTGGGCACTCAGACGCGTCTTGGGTTGACGACCAGACTACACAGCGGTCGTCACAGGGTTACACCTTCAGCCTTGGCTCTGGCTCAGTTTCTTGGCGGTCTATACGCTCGTCTTCTGTTCTCAGCTCCAGTTGTGAGGCTGAGATCTACGCCACCGCCATGGCTGCGCAGGAGCTACGCTGGCTCACCTACCTGCTGACTGACTTGGGTGAGCGGCCTCGTTCTCCTCGAGTGCTGTACGTTGACAACAAGGCGGCCATTGCCTTGTGTGAGGAGCACAGAGTGGAGCACAGAACAAAGCACATTGCTCTGCGTTACTTCCTGGCTCGAGAGTTGCAGCAGCGAGGTCAGCTTCGTCTTCGCCACGTGGCCACTCGGGCCAACACTGCTGATATATTCACCAAGGCACTTCCGTCTGGTAATCATCAGCGCTGTTGTACTCTGTTGGGCCTTGTGCCTACGTTTCCACACTTGCTGTAGTCTCTGCTTGTACTGTGATCTATATATATACCTGCATGCTGGCTCTTGCTAGGTAGCCATCACTGTACTGTTATTGCTGCATATATATCTCTGCATGTGAACTGGCCTTGTGGCCCTTTGCTTGTGCTCGGAATGTGTGGTGACGTTGTGATCCACCCTGAGCTTGTTTTGCTTCTCTTGACTGGTCGTGTGACCCCTTGTTCTCCCCCACTTTGCCTATGAGGGTGTGTCAAACTATATGTGCTGCATATTGTCTAGGATGTAGTGGGGTACAACCCAATTAGGGTTTACTACTTGTACTCCTACATCCTGCTATTCCTGTTGCTAGATTCTAACAACATTGTATGTCATCATTGCACCGTCGGATCGTTGCGCCGTTGCGTTGTTGCCTCGTTGCGTCGTTACCTCGCTGCGCCGCTCAATCATTACGCCGCTCGATCGTTGCGCCATTGCGTTGTAGCGATTTAACATATCCATAAGCCAGCTAAATCTACTAGGTTATCAATTAATTTCTTTTCCTCTTTAGATTAGCGTCTCTTAGTATTATTTTGTTTTTCTTTGATCGGATTGAACAATCTATTTGTAGAATAATTGGTTTCAATCAGTTTAAAACGGATTGTTAAGGGAATTTATTTGAAATTACTTATACATCTTAACGGTTCAAATTCTCACGATGTCAATCACGATGCCCACGATGCTAGTCACGATGCTCGCTAGTCACGATAATCGCTTGTCACGATGCTCGCTAGTCACGATGCTCGCCGGTCACGATGCTCGCTAGTCACGATGCTCGCCGGTCACGATGCTCGCAAATCACGATGCTTGCTGGTCACGATGCTCGCTGGTCTTGATGCTCACTGGTCACGATGCTCGCTGGTCACGATGCTCGCTGGTCACGATGCTCGCTAGTCACGATGCTCGCTGGTCACGATGCTCGCTAGTCACGATGCTCGGTATTCACGATGCTCGCTAGTCACGATGCTCGCTGGTCACGATGCTCGCTAGTCATGATGCTCGCTAGTCAAGATATTATAATGTTCCAATATTATTACAATGTGCCACATATACTAGCTAGTCTAAAATGGAACATACATTATAATATGTAGTATTTCTAGTAAATGCAGATCCGCCATTGAGTCATTACGCTGCTGCGATTTATTACATCGTATGTCATCATTGCACCGTCGGATCGTTGCGCCGTTGCGTCTGTCAGAGGTCCACTGGAGATCCCCGATTGATCCTAGGGAAGGGTTACAGGCACGTTGGCCTGGGGGGTTATGGGCGCACTCACCCGCTACACAAACAAGCCATTTTATCCCAGTGGTTAGTGGCTGGGATTCTGACATGGTATCAGAGCGAAGGTCTCGGGTTCGATTCCCGGTGTGTGCACTTCGGGCATCCCAGTGCGGGGGGGTGTCAGAGGTCCACTGGAGATCCCCGATTGATCCTAGGGAAGGGTTACAGGCACGTTGGCCTGGGGGGTTATGGGCGCACTCACCCGCTACACAAACAAGCCCTTTTATCCCAGTGGTTAGTGGCTGGGATTCTGACAGCGTCGTTGCGTCGCTGCGCCGCTCGATCGTTACGCCATTGCGTTGTAGCGATTTAACATATCCATAAGCTAGCTAAATCTGCTAGGTTATCAATTAATTTTTTTCCTCTTTAGATTAGCTTCTCTTGGTATTGTTACAAATAGTAATATTTGATATTACTGTGCACTCCTCACCGTAGCAAAAGGAAGCAGGCAATATTGGGAACGAACGCGAAGCGTTAGACAGCTGGAAACGAACGCGAAGAGTCAGACGGTTACAGCACATCTAGACCGTCGGAAGCAGACGGCATTGCACAGCTGCAGGCAGGATGGATTTGGCGGGAACAGTTACGAAACTGTACGCGCCGCACGGTTGGGGATGTATTTGAATAAGGGAATGTACCCCTTAGGGTACATGGCTAGTTAGGTCTTTTCGTATTCCCTTGTACTCTTATTTATATCATCTTGTTTGCATGTTTTATTATCTCAAGCATTTACATTCACTCAGCTATTGAGGTCAAGGGCCCACCAACATTGCGTGCGAACCTTCCTGAGTAGATCCTGGGCTACGATCAACTTCTGATCGCAGCATGGTATGAGAGCAGCTCGGGAATCCTTCGCACTGCCAGTCCCGAAAATTGCGACATTCGGAAAGTGGCGTCCGGCACACGCTCACGAGTGAAGATGGCCGGAGGATCTGGTGATCAGACTAATCTGACGGCTGAAGCGCAACCCAACCCGGCTGCGACAAGCGAGAACACGACAACGATCGGTTCCGAAGTTCTCGCACAACTTCTTCAGCGACTCACCAGCTTGGAGCAAGGACTCCAAACATTGCGGAATGGCGATGCGGGAACATCCTCGCAACCCTCTCAACCGGCCCCGACTGGCCAGAACGCCACCCCGCAAACATTCTCCCTCGACACCAATGGCTCAACCCCCAAGACTCCCCGTCCCAGCGAAGAGGCAATTCTCTCCGCTCAATCAAGGTTTCTCAGCATATCAAAAATAAAGACAAGTACCTGTTTTGACGGCAGAGACTTTTATACCTGGAGCTTCGAGTTGGAGCTCCTGTTGCAGAACGCCCGAATCTTCCACTATTTTGACGGGAGCTACGCGGAGCCCGATGAGGACACCGACGACGCCAAGGCAAGGTACTACGACGAATCGTTGATGGCGTACGGGGTGCTCCTGCGGAACATGTCGCCGGCGGAGCAGCTCAACATTCGTTCTTACAAGACCTCGGCTGCTCCAGCCCTTAACGCCTGGCGACACCTGACAGGTGTCTATCAGCCCAAGGACTCTGTCTCTTCGAGCCGACTACTCCAGGAACTCCTGGAAACCAAGATGACCGCAGGGAAGAAGGTCAACAACTATCTCAATCGCTGTCGGAGCCTTCGCGATCAAATCGTGAAGCTGGGAAGCACGATTTCAGAGGAAATCTTCGTCAACATCGTGCTTCAAGGGCTCGGCCCAGAGTGGCGGCCCTGCAAGGCGCTTCTCCGACAGCAGGGGGTCATCTCGGAGGCCGCCCTTTGCGCCGCCCTTCTCGTCGAACAGAGGGATATGGATCAGCAGCGACCAGCGCCGCGACAGGAACGCGAACGGCTCGCCTTCTACGCCGACAACACTGAAGAGCGAAAGCCACGGCGCCTCTACTGCAATATCTGCAGAAATTTCGGGCATCTGGCGGATCGATGCAAGAACCGATCCCGCCCTCGCCAGACCAATCCGAGGACCTGGCCCGGCCGTCAAGACGCATGAGGCGACGTGCGTCCAGCCCAGGGGTATCAGCCCCCTTCCGCGCGCAATCTGAACCCAGCGGTTCAGCATCAGCAGCAGCAGTTGTCATCGACTGCCCCAGTTCGCAATGTCATGAGCAACATGGCCATTACAGGCGAGTCGCGTCGTCGCCGTGTCCGCTCGCCTTCACCTGAGCCGGCACCGCACCCCATTGGCGCATTCACCAACAACAATCCGTTCTGTCCGCGCCACGATTTCACCGACGACGACGACCAAGACTGGAATCTTCCAGTCCCGCTGCTTGAAAGTCCCCCTGCACGTACCGGATATGCGGGTGGCGCCACTTGATTGGCTCTCGCGCGAGCAATTTTTGAAGTTCGACACTCCGCACATCGTCACGCCGCGACTGGCGCTGCTCGCCCGTGACGACAACAAGCGCTACAACACCTGGTACCTGGACAGCTGCTGCGGCCAGCATATGGTGGGCTCCGAGCGTTACATATCTAACACCGTCCCCACCCCTGCCGTCACTTACGTCACCGTGGCGAACAACACGCGCCTGCGCGCAAGCGCGTAAGGCATCGTCGTGCTCAAAGCACGCGGGAGCCGCACGCACATCACGCTCAATGATGTGCTGATCGTCCAGAACCTGCGTTTCAACCTCCTGTCCACCGCACAGCTGATGGATTGCGGCGTCGACCTCAGCACGGATCGCGCGACGAGAGATATCCTGCTGCACTATGAGGCGCGCAACTTCCTCCGCAGGCAGATCGGACGAGCACACTCTGAAAATGGAGTGTACGTCCTGGACGTTGACATCCCCGACTGCAGCGGCGATTCGCACGAGCTGATTGACCTCGTGCCACTACGCTTCGCGCACATCCACTGCAGGGACTGGAAGCACCCTGACGGCAAGCCGTGGGTGCCACACCATCCTCACCCACGCGAAACGGCGTTACACAACCCCGACCCCGACGGCATATGCAGGGATTGTCACACGCCGACGACCTCAACAAGCGCGATTGCGGGCCGCGGACTTGCCGCCATCGCTGAAGCAGAGTGCCACGCGCCACCAGAAGAAGGGATGTCGCAGCTCGAGGTCGAGGAGACTACTCGCCGCGTGTTCGGCACCGACCAAAGCCCCCACGCTGGACCTCCCTCCCAGCGGCTCGACAATATCCTGCGCGGACAACGCCACGGAAGCTTGGACTCACGAGGAGTTCCGTGCCCCTACACTCTCGAGGAATTCCGAAAGGTGTACCCTCATCGGCTCGACCCCTCGGCAAAACTCACCGTGGAGCAAGAGGAAGAACTGGCGCGCCGCGGAGCCGAAGAGCTTCGCCAGCAAAGCCTCGCCGAAGCGCGCGGCACCTTCGCTTGCGGCGCATGGGGAGCCGAAGCGGAAGAGAGTGCCTCCAATGAAGGGGGTGGGGAAGCGCTGGCGGATGGGGAACAAGCGACACCGGTGGATGGGGAGACAACGGCGGAACATGGGCCAACGCGAGCGGCGGATGGGGCGCCGTACCTACCGCCGCAGACAGCGGCTGGTGCACTTCCCGCGAAGAACGAAGGGGGGAAGAGGAAGAAGCTGAAGAAACCGAAGCAGCACTTGCAGTCGCTCCTCTCGGTCGTCCCCCGCGCCACATACCACTCGCACCACCTCTTGCAGATATTCCCCCGCGTCGCGACCCTTGGGACACCATCATCTGGGGCAACGAGCCGTCAACCCCGCGTCGCACCGTCTACGGACCTGCCCTTGAGCCACGCCAACCTACCTTAGTCCCTGGAACTATCCCTGGGACCAACATCCCACTTTCTGAAATTCGCGACAGAGAGTTCTTGGCGCTGATGCTGACTACCGCGGCAGAAGAAGAAGAAGTAGAAGAAGTAGCAGCAGAACCCGTTCCTGCACCTGACGAAGACCCTGAGGAAGCACGCGCGCGCTATATGCGCACCTCCGGCTTTCGCGCTGACGATGCACTCTGGCACCAGCGCCTCGGACATCCTTCTCGCGCGACGCTGGAAAACTGCATCGACGCAGGTGTCTTCGCTCCTGGCGCACTCCTGCGCCCTGATGGCTCCGAAGTGAGTGGCGCGACATATCCGCGCAACTGCACCGTCTGCCCCGAAGCTGCGCTGAGCCACCAACCGTTCCCGCTGCTCGAACCTGGAACCAACCGCTACCCCAAGCTGCAGAAGGTGTACAGCGATTTCTTGAACGTGGGGCATCGCGGAGTCGAGGACGAGCTATACACTCTCACCTTCAGCGATTTCTTGCGCTATGTGTGGGTCGTGAACGTGGAGTCGCGCGACAGAGCCTACGAGGTATTTCGCCTCTGGCTGCCGCATGCGGAGCGGCAATCTGGAAAGAAGCTCAAGATTTGGCAGTCTGACGGCGCGGCAGAATTCAAGAGCAATCAGATGCAGACATTCCTAACACAAAAGGGGATCGAGCATCACATCTCCCTCCCCTACGCGCACCAGCACCAGGGCGTAGCTGAGCGAACGAACCGCACGCTGATGACGAAGGTGCGCGCGCTGATGAAGCAGTCGAAACTGCCGCCGATCTACTGGACTTACGCGATGCACCACGCCGTGCGGGTGCACAACCTGCTTTCGACCACCGCAAATACCGGCAACTTGTCCCCGCACATCAAGTGGACAGGAACCAAGGGAGATACCTCCATGCTCCGCGTATGGGGATGCATGGTTCAATACCGCCCGCCTACATCAACCATCGGCAAGTTCGCCAGCCGCGCGCGCTGGGGGATTCACCTCGGCATCAGCCACGAATACAAGGCGTGGACCGTGCTGGACCTCCTCAGCCAGAAGACCGTCCATGCCCGCGACGTAATCTTCTAAGAGCGTCTCTTCCTCGACCAGTTCCGCAGCGACCAAGAAACAAACGCAAATCACGTCCTGTAGGATCCCGTTCCTCCCGACCTCGTTGCGTCGCTGCGCCGCTCAATCATTACGCCGCTCGATCGTTGCGCCATTGCGTTGTAGCGATTTAACATATCCATAAGCTAGCTAAATCTACTAGGTTATCAATTATTTTTTTTTCCTCTTTAGATTAGCTTCTCTTAGTATTACTATGTTTTTCTTTGATCTGATTGAACAATCTATTTTTAGGATAATTGGTTTCAATCATTTTAACGGATTGATAAAGGAATTTATTTGAAATTTACTTATACATCTTAACGGTTTTACATTCTCACGATGTCAATCACGATGCTAGTCACGATGCTCGATAGTCACGATAATCGCTTGTCACGATGCTCGCTAGTCACGATGCTCACCGGTCTCGATGCTCGCTAATCACGATGCTCGCTGGTCACGATGCTCGCTGGTCACGATGCTCGCTGGTCACGATGCTCGCTGGTCACGATGCTCGCTGGTCACGATGCTCGCTGGTCACGATGCTCGCTAGTCACGATGCTCGGTAGTCACGATGCTCGCTAGTCACGATGCTCGCTGGTCACAATGCTCACGAGAATGGGGCGGGGTGATGGAAAGCGGGAGAATGGGGCGGGGAGATGGAAAGCGGGAGAATGGGGCGGGGTGATGGAAAGAGGGAGAATGGGGCGGGGTGATGGAAAGAGGGAGAATGGGGCGGGGTGATGGAAAGAGGGAGAATGGGGCGGGGTGATGGAAAGAGGGAGAATGGGGCGGGGTGATGGAAAGAGGGAGAATGGGGCGGGGTGATGGAAAGAGGGAGATTTTGGCGGGTGATGGAAAGAAGGGAGAATGGGGCGGGGTGATGGAAAGAGGGAGAATGGGGCGGGGTGATGGAAAGAGGGAGAATGGGGCGGGGTGATGGAAAGAGGGAGAATGGAGCGGGGTGATGGAAAGAGGGAGAATGGGGCGGGGTGATGGAAAGAGGGAGAATGGGGCGGGTGATGGAAAGCGGGAGAATGGGGCGGGTTGATGGAAAGCGGGAGAATGGGGTGGGGTGATGGAAAGAGGGAGAATGGGGCGGGGTGATGGAAAGAGGGAGAATGGGGCGGGGTGATGGAAAGAGGGAGAATGGGGCGGGGTGATGGAAAGAGGGAGAATGGGGCGGGGTGATGATAAGCGGGAGAATGGGGCGGAGTTTGGGAAAGCGGGAGAATGGGGTGGGGTGATGGAAAGCGGGAGAATGGGGCGGGGTGATGGAAAGAGGGAGAATGGGGCGGGGTGATGGAAAGAGGGAGAATGGGGCGGGTGATGGTAAGCGGGAGAATGGGGCGGGGTTGGGGAAAGCGGGAGAATGGGGTGGGGTGATGGAAAGCGGGAGAATGGGGCGGGGTGATGGAAAGAGGGAGAATGAGGCGGGGTGATGGAAAGAGGGAGAATAGGGCAGTGTGATGGAGAGCGGGAGAATGGGGCGGGGTGATGGAGAGCGGGAGAATGGGGCGGGGTGATGGAGAGCGGGAGAATGGGGCGGGGTGATGGAGAGCGGGAGAATGGGGCGGGGTGATGGAAAGTGGGAGAATGGGGCGGGGTGAGGGAAAGTGGGAGAATGGGGCGGGGTGATGGAAAGTGGGAGAATGGGGCGGGGTGATGGAAAGTGGGAGAATGGGGCGGGGTGAGGGAAAGTGGGAGAATGGGGCGGGGTGAGGGAAAGCGGGAGAATGGGGCGGGGTGATGGAAAGCGGGAGAATGGGGCGGGGTGAGGGAAAGTGGGAGAATGGGGCGGGGTGATGGAAAGCGGGAGAATGGGGCGGGGTCATGGAAAGCGGGAGAATGGGGCGGGGTCATGGAAAGCGGGAGAATGGGGCGGGGTGATGGAAAGCGGGAGAATGGGGCGGGTGATGGAAAGAGGGAGAATGGGGCGGGGTGATGGAAAGAGGGAGAATTGGGCGGGGTGATGGAAAGCGGGAGAACGGGGCGGGGTGATGGAAAGCGGGAGAACGGGGCGGGGTGATGGAAAGAGGGAGAATGGGCCGGGGTGATGGAAAGCGGGAGAATGGGGCGGGGTGATGGAAAGTGGGAGAATGGGGCGGGGTGAGGGAAAGTGGGAGAATGGGGCGGGGTGATGGAAAGCGGGAGAATGGGGCGGGGTGATGGAAAGCGGGAGAATGGGGTGGGGTGATGGAAAGCGGGAGAATGGGGCGGGGTGATGGAAAGCGGGAGAATGGGGCGGGGTGATGGAAAGCGCGAGAGAATGGGGGCGGGGTGATGGAAAGCGGGAGAATGGGGCGGGGTGATGGAAAGCGGAAGAATGGGGCGGGGTGATGGAAAGCGTGGGAGATTGGGGCGGGGTGATGGAAAGCGGGAGAAGGGGCGGGGTTATGGAAAGAGGGAGAATGGGGCGGGGTGATGGAAAGCGGGAGAGTAGGTCGGTCGGGGGATGGAAAGCGGGAGAATGGGGCGGGGTGACAATTGATAGCGGGAGAATGGGGCGGGGAGATGGAAAGCGGGAGAATGGGGCGGGGTGATGGAAAGCGGGAGAATGGGGCGGAGTGATGGAAAGCGGGAGAATGGGGCGGGGTGATGGAAAGCGGGAGAATGGGGCGGGGTGATGGAAAGCGGGAGAAAGGGGCGGGGTGATGGAAAGCGGGAGAATGGGGCGGGGTGATGGAAAG